>OZ017742.1:90405385-90950385 GCA_963969285.1 Odontomyia ornata
GTCGTCTTACAGGCATTTTGGGACAGTGCAAACACAAAATGTCAAGTTTGAATAAACTTTGGTGGGCACGCACGAGCACGAAGTGGGCAATTATAAAACTTGCGCATGCAGACATCCGAGACATGACGCCAGTCGAAGTACAAGTGAGAAGACATATACAAATTTTCTCGAGCTACAATCCGAGGTAGGGAACAAAGTGGAGGAAGAGGAAGGAGAAGAAGCGGTTGCGATCGAATCGGAGAAGCGAGATGAAGTGGACGAAACCTTCCTGGACGCAATATAATGGTACTGTCAACAGCGGCAATAAAACTAAGACAACTCCATCACAGGCAGAAAACGTGACCAAAATTATTGAGTCACTTACAAAGGAGCAAATGCAGATCACCAGAATGTTGGAACGGTTGACAACGACGGAAGCGCGGACAATAACACCAGCAGCAGTGAAGCTCCCAACCAGTAACATCCCAATGTTTGGCGACAAATACGAGGACAGAATATTATTCCATAATATGTTCCAGAATCTAGTCGATGAGAATACGAACTAGCAGCAGAGGCATTATCTAGAAGATGCACTGGTCGGCAAAGCGGCATCAAAAATCAAAAATATGGTAATCACCATATTACAACGCAAATTACAAAGCGGCATGGGAGCAATTAAAGGCGTGGTATCACAAATCCAAATATATTACTGAAGCGCATCTGAAGGGATCCATCTCAAAACCCACGGCCCATTACAAACGGCAGCTGGTTCATACATTTGAAGAGGCGACAAGAGCTCTTCAAGCGCTCTACTACGACACGTCACATTGGGATTGTTGGCTGGTGCACATAGCAAGCCACAAACTTGACTCTATGCCAAGACAACTTTGGGCGCGGCATCCATCAGCGGATGAGCGTTCGACATTTAAATCGCTCATATCATGCCTTGAGGAGCAGCAGCACGAACTGCAATCCTACTCAAATACACTGGAGCGGCAGCGTCATATTGGCATTGCAGTAGAGCGCATCAGCTACATAAATGCGCGGAATTCGTCAAGCTTAATGAAGAACGGTGGAAAGCGACAGGACTGCAGGCACTATGTGCTTCAACCGCTTGGCACCTGGTCACACGGCAACAAAATGCAGAAGCATACGGTGCAAAATTTACAACGGCATGCATCATACCTTGCTACATGCATCACTTGGCTGATTACTACGCGGCAATCAGCCATCCACTTTCAAACAAGAGAGCAGACAGTAAAATTTAACTCTCTCTAAAACCTGCCTATTAACTCACGTATAACACAGTGCGGCACATGCTTACATATTACTCACGGCGTCAGCGATCATCCATCAAAAATGCAGACTTATTTTTCCATGCAATTTATTGCTGGACTCGGCATCGGATGTTTCACTCATCAGACACAACCTCATAAAAAACGTGCGGCTTCTCTGGAAAACACTACAAATACCAATTTCCGGAATTGCTGAACACTCAAAATTGAGAACTCTCGGTATAACTACAGTGAAACTTACTTTGAAAGGCGGCATGCAGAAGACTACAATATCAGCGTTATTGGTGCGTCAGATAGTGGTGGACATTTCAGCACAGGGAATCAACAGACAACATCTTGGCATGAGTCCCACGTTACAATTTACGGATTCAGACTTTGAGAAGCCAGCACATATTGACATGTTACGCATCATATTGGATCAACGCGCCATCACAACCAATAAATTCCCGGCTTGCAATACATTTTTTGGATGGATAATTACGGGAATTGTAAATTCCGGCATCAACCATTCAGCGGCCACATACGTCCATCATGTTGCAAACGATGCGATGATGAACACAATCACCGTAGAGTCACTATTGCGGTAGTCCTGGAGACTAGAAAATATAGACAGTCAATCTGTCAGGACTCCTGAAGAAACGGAATGTGAGACTCACTATGCAAATTTGGTTCATCGTACTCAAAGTGGCAGATATCTAGTATGACTTCTGTTTCGCCCCACGTCTCAGCTACTTGGTGATTTGCGGGAACGAGCAATTCAACAATTAAATGGCCTGAAGAAACGTCTTAAACATAACCATCAACTGCGGCTAGACCACAACAAATTTATAGCGGAATATTTGGACTCGGACTATGCCACTCTTGACAACGAAGGACTTGCAGTTGGGTGGGCAACATTCATAGTATATACCGCACCATGCAGTTCTTAAGCCCACAAGCAACAAATCAAAACTGCGGGTGGTTTACGACGCTTCAGCCAAATCTACATCAGGAGTATCCCTCAACGAAAACCTCATGGTCGGTCCCACCATACAAAGCGAAATTTTTACATTGCCGCAAATTCCGAAAGTTCCTTATCGTAATGGTCCCCGACATCGTGAAAATGTATAGACAAATCCTACGAGACACCGTCAGTGCCAACTGTCAACGAATATTCTGGAGATTTCCTACGGAGGAACCGATAATAGACTATCAACTGAACACGGTCACATACGGCACCGCACCAGCGCCATTTTAAGCTATGCGCACACTAAATCAAATAGTCAGTGATAGCGACAATATTTTAAAGCAAATGCGGCAGGCAATTACGGACAATTTCTGTGTTGATGACTACTTGGGTGAAGTTGACAACATTTACAAAGCTTTATAGCTAAAGCAGGACATTATCAACGTCTTAAACAGCAGTGGTTTGGAGCTACGTGGTTGGGTGTCTAATGAATCTGAACTTTTGGAACAAATCAATACTACGGCACAATCTCCTTGCTTTCCAAACGACGAGTCAAGCGCGGTACTTAGATTACTTTAGAACTCAACCTCAGACATGTTCGGATTCAACATCGACAACACATACACAAAACGTACGTTCTTGGCTACTTCTCGGTTTTCTTGCTACAGGTTCAATTGTGGCAAAGATACATCTACAAAATTTATGGACGTGAGGGATTGGCCGGGACCACTCACTTCCTGACAATCTGAAAGACACACTTGTGAACTACATATCTGGCCTAACAGTGGTCTCTGGTGTACATATTCCACGATATATCGGGTCACCTTTTTCAATGGAAATCATTGGCCTTATGGACGCATCGGAAGCGGCATGCTAGAACACAAACTAGAGACGCACACGATCTCTCACAATTTCTCGGATTGGAAAAAACTACTTCGGATCGCCGCCACCGGCTTGAGGTTTATCAAAAACTTACGAACATCGATTAAATCTCATCGTGTCATCGGTCCACTTATGAAAACAGAACTTAATCAATCCTTCATCATTTTGTTACGACATGCCAAGTCGGAGTCTTTTGGTCAGAAAATTCATCTTCTTACGTGAAACTGTCCATCTCCTAAGGCAAAAATACGTGGTCTGGACCCATTCTTCGACACTGACGGCATTTTGCGGATCAACGGCAGATTGGAAAATGTGGAATTACCCTTTAACCAGCGGCATCCAATCCTGCTACATCGAAATCATCACATCACTTCACTTCTCATCACCCATGAGCATCACCAACATTTGCATGTGGCTTATCGATTACTACAAACCATTTTACTCCACAAGTTTTGGATAATTGGATCACGGATTCCATCAAGCAGGTCATTTGCAACTGCATTACGTGTACACAACATCGGACAAACCCATTGCATCAGAAGATGGCCCAATTACAAACGGTACGAGTAACACCTGCAACAGCCTTCGCAAACTGCGGTGTCGACTATGCAGGACCACTCATTGTCAAATCATGGCACGAACGGTCAGCTAAGCTGTACAAGGCCTACATAAAGCTCTTTGTCTGTTTGGCTACGAAGGCTATTCACATTAAAACAGGTACGAGTTGACTATGGAATGCTTTGTACCAGCTCTAAGGCGGTTTATATCTCAGCGTAGCTGCCCTGACAACATTTATAACGACAACAAAACCAACTTCTTAGGAGCAAACAAGGAAATAGCATCAATGCATCCGACGCTCAAATCTCAGAAGGCGTTGGACGATATCATGAATTTCACATCTTCGAAGAGCTTCATCTGGCACTTCATTCCTCCGGCAGCTCCTCACTTTGAGGGGCAGGAGTCAAATCGGTTAACTTTTACTTGACCAGACTCATCAGCAGTTTAGCACTCACGTGGGAAGGACTCTACACTCTGCTCTGCCTAGTGGAACATTGTTTAAATAGCCAGCCACTATGTCCTCTTACAAGTGATCACAGCAATGTCGATCCTTTGATACCAAATCATTTCTTCATTGGTATCAGCGGGGGACTTTTACTCGACTAGGAAGAGCATTCATACCGCATCTACCACCTGCGTATATTGAAATATATTCAGAAGCTACACAACGATTTTTGGACACGTTGGACAGACGAATAAATGGGCTTCCCTTACCCCGAACATCATACTCGGAAACTTGGTCATCGTAAAAGCGAATAACACACCACCGGCTACGTGGTATTTAGCACGCATCATTAAGTTGCACCCAGGCAAGGATCATCACATCAGAATAGTCACCCTTCGGAAACACCACGGAGAATTCAAGCGGACCATCGACAAATTGATATATCTGCCAGTATTCACGGAAATGAATGTTGGCAACTGATTGGTTTTTAAAGGCGGGCAGCATGTTCTAACATTTTCATACCTCAAACGACAATATTCAAAATTACATCAAAGGCTTCTAATTTTCGGAGTCTCGGACAGATGTTAGTTTATAGGCTTCGACCTTTCGGAGTCTCGGACAGACGTCAAACTTGAACCTATCCTGTTGTTATCTTCTTTGAACTCATTGTCCACATGTATCTTATTACGAGCGGAATGTTAGAAAGAAATAAAACGTACTTTCACATCTAGAACCATCGGCCGTTTTTTCGATATAGATCCCCATCAATTTTTGAATTCCTCACTCAAGCCATTAAAATTTAATGAATTCTGACTTCCATAGAAATTTTTTCCCACATAACATACTCTCCAGATATTCTTTTAGAATTGGAAAAATTACACCCAAGTTCTATGAAATTCGTGCCTCATTTAGATTATTTCGGTAATTTTCAGCCAAAGTATCTAAAATCATCAAATTCTTACGTTGTATATATCCATTTGTTCATATTCCATCTTGCACTCCATCCATCACGAAACATCATTCCAGCATTTTCGAAAGCAGAAGAGATTGCTACCGCTGAATTGCAAAAAAAGCAAAATAATTAGTTGCACATTGTTTTTTGAATTTCCTTTGCAGAGACTCTATTTTCACTAGTTTCTATGCAATTTCACTACTGCATGAAGCTAGTATGCACTAAAGCCCTTCCAAAAACAGTCTACCTTGTAAGGGCTCTGAACATTAGCTAAGCAAGACTTGGAAAACTTGAAGACTGCTTACACATATTTTTTGGGAAATTCTCACATGTTAAATTCAAATTGGAAGAAAGTATGAACTTAATCATATCAAAAGAAAATTAAAAGTAAATTAAAAGCCACAGAAAATATTAAACTTAAAATAAATGCATGCACCGAAGTTGAAATAGTATTTTTTAATTTAATTTTTTAATAACTGTTTAGTGAAAGTTTTAGCTCAGTGTTTCAATGTTTGAATAATGTCTTTCAGCCAATAGTGAAGAAAGTTGATAGTTTCATCACCCATGATAGAAAATAAAAGTTAACTAGCGAAATTCTTTAAATTCAATCATCAATGATTTATTCGACAAACCACACAATACTTTAATGCACTATTCAACTTTCTTGGACATTTAAACTTAATTTAATTAATATTCTACATGTTTTAAGAGTATTTATTTTGAAGTACACAATGAAGTATTAGATTTTTTTCACCATCACTATAGTTTTCTATTTGATTTTCGCTTATTTAATATGGATGTACCCCAAACACTTGCAAAACCAATTATATCAAATTCATTCTTTCTCTTCAAAATATTGCATCCCTCCTCCTGTTATTTTTTTTTTTATTTATTTAACTGAATTTTTCTTATTTCACTAGAGTTTCAAGTTAATTATTTTAATTCAATTGAATGAATTTAATTCTGTATTAATTTTTTCTTATTTCTTTTCTCTATTTCTTCTATTCAGGTTCAAGCAATTGTTGATCATCATCATCCTTCAGATTCAGCAAAATCAGCTACAAAAGTACGTTTCGCCGAACAAACTTCAGATATATTCAATCACCCCGATGGAGACCACCAAGATAAGGTAGGGAACCTAATGATAATTTATTTTTAAGTATTTCCTTGACAATAAAATTTTTTCTGAACCACAGTTTTTGATGATTGAATTTCTAAAATGTTCTCATCTGGATGCTTTTTTTTCGTTAATTTTATTTTATTCCAATAAAATAGCTGCTAAATGTGCAATGCATCAATCCCTTCCCCAAATGCCTCATCATCATTTAGAATTCAATCTCATTTTTAGCAGCAATAATGTCAAATGTAACAAATCTTAGGTTTAAAATTAAAATTATTTTGGTAAAAACAGCCTCTTTCACTTGTATCGAATCTTCTTTGGATTCGAATCAATCAACGATTTTGAACATCCTTTAAATCTTCGTCAGATAATCTTAGCTGCGTCCATTGAAGCGATATGACAGCCTCCACTGTTAGTGAGGTGTCAAACTGTTTCCTTTTATTTCACTTCCACTTTCCCTATGTGTAAAATTAGCAGAAGACAACCTTCCTGACCAGGTTATAAGTTCATTCAAGCTGAAAGTTCGGGCCGAACTTTCTATCTGACTTTGTCCCGATTTTCGACCAAAAGGGATACTCGTTAAAGCATTCGATACAAGGCAACCTGAGCGGCGATTTCATCCCGATACAGGTTCCAAACAGCCTCAACAACCTACAAGGATTATCTAAGACTGAAAGGAATTCTTCCCTTCCTAATCGTTCACCTATTTCTATTTATTACCGGAATGTTCGTGGCTTAAGATCAAAACTTGAGGCTTATTACTCGTGTCTCAATTAACTAGCGATTCTATTATCTTTTAAACTGAAACGTGGTTGAACGAAAATATTTCAAATGCGGAAATATTACCAGATTATTTAGTCTAGCGATGCGACCGTGACCTTAACATCACTAAGAAATCAGATGGTGGGGAAGTCTTGGTTGCAGTCTGCAAAACCCTTAATAGTTTAGTTTGCGCTGACTTCAAATTTGCTCGTGTTGTTGAGTGTGTAATTGTTGAACTGCCTCTTCCTCATAACTCCTCTTTATTAATTTCCTCTGTGTATATTCCCTGTAATTCTCCCTTAACTGCGTACGGAGCCTTCTTCGATGAATTCTCTGCCCATTTTCTTGCTCTTCATCCACATTCTAAAATTATAATTTGTGGAGACTTCAACCTACCGGCATTGGAATTGGGTCCCTTAACAACATCTGGCATTTCCTTAACAAATAATCCTTCTTTGTTCCTTTCTCCCTTTCTTTTCCTCTGTTCATTTTCACAGTTTAATCATATCCGCAACCCTAATGGTCGCCTTCTGGACCTTGTCATGTCAAATGTTCAAACTGGGTGTCTATCAATAGCTCCTGTTTTACATCAACCTGATCTCCATCATCCACCTTTGTCTCTAGCACTAACCGTTGAAACCCTAAAACCTGAGAGAATTGCCTCAGTTTATCGTTACAACTTCTTTAGAGCAAATTATGAGGCAATTAAAATCAATTGGGACTCGGTCAACTGGTGCACCTTCTTCACTCGTCTTGACTGTGATAGTGCTTTGAAGGAATTTTATGGCTACCTTAACAATCCGATTGCTTTTTATACTCCACTGCAAGCTTCTCGCAAAGCGAAAATGAAGCCTTGGCTTCATTGAACTCTTCGAGTAAGCCAAGGCTGCCTTAAAAGCCAAAGATAAGGGGCATAGGCACTACAAATTGACCGAAAATGATGATGCCAAACAGAATTTTTGTAGACTGCGTTCTTTGGTTAAAAAAAATGCTCAAAACGGCCATGAAAATCCACTTCAGCAGTTTAGAGAGTTCCCTCCTGACAAATAACGCTAAACCCTTTTGGTCCTACATCCGATCCTTTAAATTTTCTTCTAACATCCCGCATACTGTTAAATGGAATAACACTGAAGCCTTCTCCCCTCAGAATATTTCTAACCTATTTGCCGAGTATTTTTCCTCTACTTTTTCTTCTTCTGATACACTACACTCCCCCATAAACTCAATTCAAACTTATCCAGCATCAATTACATCCTACTCCACTGATCCTTCTGACGTTGAATCCCTTATCGATCCGAATGTTAGTCCTGGTCTCGATGGATTGCCTAATATATTTGTAAAGTCACTTTGTACCTCTTTGTGTTTTGCTCTATCCCTTATATTCAATCTCAGCCTTGGGACTGGCATCTTTCCAACGTACTGAAAACATGCAAATGTTGTTCCTATGTTCAAAAACGGCGATCCATCATTTGCCTCAAACTATCGTCCCATATCACTCCTCTCCTGTTTCTCTAAGCTGCTGGAACGACTTGTACACAACAGGTTTCTTGAGTCATTGAGTTCGATTGTCACACCACAGCAACATGGATTCTTGGAAGGTCGTTCAACTTCCTCGAACTTGGCTGAGTTCGAAGATTATATTGCGGGAGCACTAGATAAACAGCTTTAAGTTGATGCAATATTCACGGACTTCTCCAAAGCTTTTGACTCCGTGAACCGTGTTCTCCTCTGTCAAAAATTAGCTTTGCTCGACATATCCAGTTCCCTACATTCCTGGACTTCATCCTATCTATCCTCTCGTGCACACTCTTCTTTCCATTCAATCCCACATCTGGCGTCCCTCAAGGGTCATTCCTTGGACCTCTTCTTTTCCCTACTGTTTATCAATGATCTTCCCTCTGTAATTTCCCCTTCTTGCCTCCTGTATACTGATGATTTCAAGGTATTCCGGATAATTAGATCCCTTGATGATTGTCAGCAACTCCAAATTGATCTCTTTAACCTCTATAACTGGTGTAATGCAAAATGTTTTAAAATGACTTTTACTTTGAAAATTGTTCCTTTAACGTACAATTACACCCTATGTGATGTTTATCTCTGCTCTGCAGACTCATGTAAAGATATCGGTGTAATATTTGACCCCAAGCTTAAATTCGATGCCCATATTTTTAGCATAATTACGAAGGCATCAAAATTTTCGGGTTTTATTATGCGGCATTTTCACAAGTTTGCAAATATTGCTACCGCTGTTCGCTTGTTTACATATCTTGTCCGCCCGCTTTTTGAGTACTGCTCAGTTGTGTGGTCTTCTAGACATTTATATCTTGTGAGCTCACTAGAAGCTGTTCAGCGTAAGTTTACCCGTATTTCGTTCTTCAAATTCAACGTAGCCTATGAGTCTTATGAGCGTCGTCTATCCATACTTCGTTTTCCTTCTCCATCGTCGCGTAGAACCTTCTTAGATCAATGTTTCCTTGATAAGTTGTACCACCAACGAATTGCTTCCACTCTAAGCAAAGACTTGCACTACAGACTGTATGCGCGTCCTAGTCGGTCTAGGTTCCGTGCAACCCGGACAGATTTATATTTTCAGTCAATTATGCCGCGAATCATTAGAAAGCATAACAACTTCGAGCTTGGTTCTCTATTCACGTCCTACTTTGTTTTTAAAAATAAACTAAAGACGTTACTTTTTGTGAATAGTGATTAATATTCCCTTATCACTCAATTTTTTTCAAATTTGCATCCAGACTCTAATTTCTTTTCTTACATTTTTTAATTAACTTTATTCTGCTTGATTTTGTTGTGTAACTGTATCTTACTTTAAACGATATTTAATTGTCTAAGTCCGTAATTGGATTTTTGTCTGTTAAATGGATTTAAATAAATAAATAAATATCAATGGCTGCTAATCCCTCATTGAATTCCACAAGCTCACTTCCGTTCTTTCCTTTTCTTAACTAAATTTCACAAGAGAAATTTACCTATTGCGGAGAGTTCTTTATATAAACAGGATGCACCATCTTTTATGCAATATGCAAACGATTGACTTGATTAGACATGTTTTTGAAACGTTAATTCAATATAATTTGAACTATGAATTACTTCACACTGACATATCATGCCAAAATAGTGACCATGAACATTAAAAAAAAGTCTTTCAATTGTGTTAGTTCAATGTGCATATCTTCGAAAATAGCATGGCCAACAGGCATCATATGACATCACTATTCGTCGTTTAATGTCGAATTTTGTTGAATACGAGACAGTAAGAGATCGTCATCATCCCATTCATTGACGACCAAGGCGTTCTAATGGACTGGTTAAAGCGGTCAGAGAGAACGTTACCCAGAACCCAACAGTGTCGTATCGTCGCTGGGGCCAGATTTCTGGCGCCAATGGAACCTTTTTGCGGTGCATTTTGAAGAATGATTTGCATTTATTTACATATAAAGTGCAACTAACAAAAAGAATATTAATCACAAACATTCAACGTCGCTTGGAGTACAGCCAAACAGTCGCTCGAATGGTTGACACTGAACCTAATTTTTGGAAGCAAATTTTGATTACCAACGAGGCACACTTTCTGGTGGTGATAATAAGAAAAATTTCCGCATTTGAGGTACAAAATATCCACACGAGATCCATGAAACATCATTACATGAATAAAAAGTAGCTGTTTGGGCTCGCGATTACGCCAAAACCATCATTGGACCATTTTTTATTCAAAGAAAATTGGCAGATTATGGAAATCGATATTGGTGGATGTTGTCTCATTATGTCTGGCCGCAAATGTGTTAAATAGGTCTTAAAGGCTACCAGTCCCATGAAGACAGTGCACCATGCCACTCAACAACCCAAACAATTCCTGGATGTCTGGTGCCAAGAGGAGGTAACGTTGACTGGCCACGCTGATCTTCAGATTTGACTCCTCCAGACTTTTTTGTGGGGTTATTTGAAAAGCAAAGTAAAGGCCAGCAAGTCTAAGACATGTTTGTGGTTGGAAGTTGAATGCCACATACGCACTGAGTATGGGGCTCACATGCTCACGAGCGACTGGAGTACTCACTAAACACCTCCCCTGAATATAACTTGCAGATACAAAAACATATTGAGTTTGCATAAGTAGAAAAATTAAAAAAATTAACTCCCTCACCTCTGAGCATGGTGGTCGCCATCATCGGTGTGTATCTAAGTGTGATGGCCTGAGGAGAATTAGTGCCCACGTCGAAACCACCTTCTTCTAACATTTTTCTTCTCTAATAATTTTTCAGAAAAATTATTATTCAAAATATGCAACTCATTTATATGTAGCTGCAAACAATTCCATAAAAAGTAATCTAAGAACTTAGTTTGGAACCGTTTGACACATTACCTTGGGGAAGATCTCGTTTTACTACGCAGTGACATACCTTCACGCTGGGAGATCTCTCTACAAGCGGGAGCGTGGGAGGAAGAGGAAGTGTAAGACAAGCGATCCCCCATCCCCAACTCCCCGGCTTCTGAGGGTTCTTTTTATCTTTCAGGACTACCCGAACATAATGCGCCACATGGTCCCATTTTTCGACCGATCCAAGCATCATCGAGAGTACACTATCCGGGGTGAGCTTCTTCGTCTCCCCGTTGAGGTCCCATCATAACCTGTCCCATTTTAAGGGTTTTGTAGCCCTACTAAAATCGCGCCTGTCTGTCCGTCCGTCCGTCCGTATGTCACAGCACTTTTTCTCGCAAACCGTATAAGCTACAAACATAAAATTTTGTATGTAGGTGTAAAGTGATGTCCTCTTCAAAGATTCGTGATGAAAAAATTTTAAAAGGTGCTTAAGGGGGTCGCCCCATATAGGGGAGTGGCCCCAAAAAAGTTTCACCAAAGGCAGCCGATATGGGTATCAAATGAAAGGTCTGAATGAGAAATTTCCAAAACACGACTTAAACTGGTATTTTTTTCTACAGCGGGCGCGCAGCAAGGGAAAATACACGAAAACTGTGTGCCCCCTCGCGATCGGACACCCGTGATCCGAAAAATTTGAAAAAATAATGGATGTAGATGCTCAGAAGTACAACAACAAAGACTTTTGAATTGAAAATTCACTCAACTTTGTTAATAATAGTATGAACATTGAATTTCACATTTTCCCCAATAAAATCGTACGGATACCTCTAAATTCGATGAAAACCAATATTGTAGTAGTTTTACGTAAGGTCCTAATAGTCTGCAAGTTTGATTAAAATTCAATCATACTCACGCAAGTTATAGCCATTTGAAATTTCTCCAAACACAACAAAAATAACACACGATTTTGGTATTTTACGGACTTTCCATTGAATCTGACATTGCAGTTTTGACTTGCTCTTCTTGAAATTTTCAAATAAGATCAATAATATAAATTTTTTGGGGTGTTCATGATTTGAATCATTTTTGTTAGCTTGCAACAAAATGACGACCGTTGAAAGTACAGATGCAATGGATTTCCTTATAAACGTGCACATCTCTTTGACAAGTTTCTTGCCTTTATTCGTTGCTGGTGATTGCATTTCGCACGTCGGGTACAAAACCCTTCTGACATGACCATAGGTCTGTTTATCCAACTTATTTTACGCAAAAATTATGTGGAAAAGCATCGTCTTTCTCTCCTTGGCAAAATCGACAGTTGGGGGACCGTGACTTTGTGTAGGCAAGACTGAAAATACCCAGGCCCGCTCAAAAGCTTGGTCAGATAGAAGAATCTCACTATGCCTTTGATCCATCCACAGTCTCAGATTCGGGATATATCGCGCAGTCTACTATCCCTTCGTGCGATTGACCCAAGACTGCTGCCAATCGTTGAGTGAGCGCTATCTCTTCCTGCGGGCGGCCGTCTCCCTCATGTCTTCACTTCGACGCAAGTAAATAGCGTGGCGCTCTCTAGTAAGGAGGGCAATAGGTATCACACCTGCAATAACTCTCATCACCGAATCAAAGACTGTCGGATATGAAGATGCAATCACCAATGCTCCTCTTCTCTGTGCTTGTGCCAAGCGTTTTCGGTACACTTCCTTCCATAGAGCATCGACCCATATTTCTGCTCCGTAGAGTTGCACTGATCCTACAGCACTCATCAAGAGACGATTTCTGATGAGTTGGGTCCCCGACGTTGGCTATAAGTCGACTCAGAGCTAATGCGGCCGAGGCAGCCTTCTCAGCCGTTTTTCCGATTTGCGCAGAGAAACAGAACTTCAAGTCGATCAGCAGCCCCGGGTACTTCACCGCTGGCTGCAATTCAATTAGTATGTCCGTACTTATCGTCCTTACTTATGGTCCTTACTCTGAGGATTCTCTTGTTTGTCAAAATGACCACTTCGGTTTTATCGAGCGTTAGACTGAACCCAGCAACAGTCATCCAGTCTCTCACTCAATGCATCAAACTAATCAAACGTGACTTATCTGGTATCTCCAGTCCCAGTAGCCCGTCGTAAGATATGTTCCACAAGTTTGCACCAAGGATAGATCTCTGGACAACACCTGATGTAACACCAATTCTTCATTGGCCCTATATCGTGTCATAAAGTAGGCTTCGATCCTTCAGTTAGTCCCTCAGAAAATGCATCAAGTATTCTGAAACTTGAAAAGAGTTTTCCAGCGTATGTAGAACATCCACCGATCTAGCGCAGTTGAGGCGTTCCAAAAGTCGAGTGTCTAAAACAGAACGATCTGCCGCTTGGTGTAGCTATGTGCCTCTACATTTTGGACCGCACTGACCACCGCTGCAATCGTATTAATAGTATGGCGTCCTGTTCTAAAGCCGTACTCTCTCCCCAGCAGCACGAATCGCGTCAGTGAGTCTTCTCTTGATGAGTTGGTCCAGCACTTTCCCAAACGTATCTGGCATGCATAAGGGATCCGGAATTTCCAAGCCCCTTGCTAATAAGCACAAGCCCCGCCACTTTCCATCGTACCGGGAAAACCCCCTTTTTGCAGAGAGCGCTGAATGTACTGAGCAGCAATTCAGGGCAATGGTGATAGACAAGATGCAACAAATCAGCTGGAACACCATCTGGACCTGAAGCCTTCCTTTTTTTGTAATCTCACAGTCTCTACCAGTTCCGACTGTGTGAAGATTAGACACTCGATTGCTATTTCACTGTGGACACCGTCAACGCGGACAGGATGGGCGGGGAAAAGTGCCTCACTGTTCCTTCCATCTTTCCGGTGCATGTTTGCAAGGCCTCTATATGGCACCAAGCTTCTGCATAACTAGCTTATAGCCAAGGCCCCACCCCATCTTGCCAGCAGCGAGCCTTGCTGTTGTTAATCAGTTTACGAAGGCATTTCCTGGCCGACTAATATGCAGTCAACCGGTTGCATGCCTCGCCACGATTCCATACCTAATGAGCCTCATGCCGAAGCTTGTAACACTCTTTTTGCTTTTCAGCGATTTCAGTCGACTACAAGTACATTGGGGGCTTGCCGTGCCAAGCAGTCATGATACTCATAGTTGAGTTTGCCACTTCTTGATCTGCCAGATCTTCTTGTGCCCTGTAAATTTCCCTGCGGTGGAGCACCTGCCGTGAACACATCCAACAACTCAGACGTGATGGGCACACTGTCTTGTCCATATTTTCCGCTGCATGTTCGCAAGGCGTCTTAGGGCACCCAGCTTCCACATAACTAACTTGTAGCCAAGGCCCCACGGATCCTTGTTCAAATTACCCACTGGGTCATGCCAGCAAGCGGGCCTTGCTATTGTTAATCAGTTTACAAAGGCATTTACTGGCCGTCTCACATGCCTCGTCATGGTTTCGTACTCGTTGAGCCTCACGCCGACGCTTATGACACTCCCATAGAAACACTGCAAGCAGTCGTGATGATGTTCATAGTTTAGTTCACCATGTTTTGAGCTGCCAGTTCTTCTGCCGTGGAGCACCTGCCGTGAGCATCTCCACAAACTTCTCGACGTCTATCCTTGCAATGTTCCCCCCAATTGTAGAATGTCGAGAGAGCGGATGGCGGGAGACAATATAACAAATCTCAAGCAGAATGTAGGATTCGTTTTCCCCGCAGATCTGCCCTATTCGATTGCTTTAGCGTTGAAGTGTCACCAAAAGTGCATGTTGCCGTCTGCGCTCAAGACAGCACCCTCTGCGTTTGAGACAGCGCCATCCAAAGAATTAAGCTTGACTTGGAAAGATGATATCGATTCGTTCGGCGTTAGGTACACACTAAAGAAGGTGTTTCTCGAACACGGAACCCACACAAAACCATCCCCCTGCCTATAACTCTCCATACCAATTTTATTAGGATACTATGATGCGGAACTCAGTAGCAAAATGGCGGCTTGCATGTCCCCCGCAAACTGCTCAAGTACGTTTTGGGCGGTCAAACTGTGGTGTAGGTTTAGTTGCAAGATACGGGTCGTCGGAGCTCTTATTTTGACTTGTCTAGGGCTTCCTGGAAAACTCGACGTTTCCGTGATCCCAAGACGTGCCCAAGTTCCTATCTTGAATCAGCACCCTTTCAAAGAATACAGTGTGCCTCCTTTGTACACTCTTCCCTTTTATGTCCCATTTCACCGAATTTGTAACATGGGGAACTCCTTTCGGGTCCTTTGCATATTTGTGCGGTGTGACCATAGCCAAGGCGTTTGAAACATTCAAGAGGCGCTGCTCTTGCATATCCTATTCTTACTTTGCCCTTATTCAGAAATTGTTTAGCCTCCTTTTCGGTCAAGACGTTGATGGCCATGCGTTGTCCCCTAAGGTTTTCTGGTGTCAGCCTCGCTTTGATCCTGCTAGGGAACTCCCCTTTGATGGCCTCATCTACCTCGGCCACGTTCGTGATGCTGTCAATCTATGTTATTTCGATCGCTGCCACCAGCTCAGCAAGGCTATGGTTGCGCTTTTGCCGAGGACTTTCTTTACTGCGTCGCAAAATGCTTCTTTATTGTCGGCCCCTAATCCGAATTCGACCAGTATGTAGCCCGGCTACGTTGGCCGTTAATAGCAGTGTTGGTGTCTTTAGGCCTTGCATTTCCCCTCATATCCCGCAGCACTTCTGCGTAGGATCGGCCATCTTGAGCTTGCCGGGGGCTTTTTTCTCTCCTGTTTCGCATTAGGTCATTTTTCTTGTTGGGCGTCCGTGCAAACTTTAAAAAATTGGATTAACGAGTTTATCGTGGTCACACGTTGCCCAGGTGCCCCGAAAACTGCTACTCCAGAGAACAACATGACAAAAAGCCACGAGCTCGTATTGGCAGACCACCGATTGGAGCTGTACGAGATAGCTGAAATAGTAGGTATCTCAAAAGACTGCGTGGGTCATATCCTGCATGAAATTTTGGGCATGAGAAAACTATTGGTGCGATGAATACCGTGTTTACTCACTCCGGACAACAAACGCAACCGTGAAACCACTTCAGAGCAGTGTTTGACGTTGTTTAAGCACAACCCGAAGGGGTTTCTGCATCGTTTCATAACCGCTGACGAAACATGGCTCCGCTGATACACACTAGAGACCAAGGAGCAGTTGAAACAGTGGACTTCACCCGGTAAACGGGCTCCGAAGAAGGTGAAGACTGTCCTATCGGCCGGGAAGGTGATGGCCACCGTTTTGTTGGATTCACAAGGCGTAATCTGCATCGATTACCTGGAGAAGAGGAAAACGGTCACAGGGCTCAACTATGCCGAATTATTGGGCCCATTCGATGCCGAATTGCAGAAAAAGAGGCCCCATTTGGCGAAGTAAAAAATACTCTTACACCATGACAACGTACCGACTCACCAGTTTTCTGCCTTTGCAAATCTAAAGAGAAAAAAATTAAAAACGACAAGAAAATAAAAATTGATTGATTCCTTCTCAGAGCTTTCTCTAATTAAGAATGCAACCAGCTACAGAAAACAACTGAACACAATGGGAATTAATCCCTATTACTAATGCACAGATACATTAGCATGAATGTTTATTCATTGCTAATTATTCCGAGTTGGTGATTACAAACTTAATATGTTGATTGTAAATCCAAGCTATCAATACTAGCTTGCCTGTTGTTCAGGACTTAATTAGTTGTCGTCAGTCGGGAAATCAATTTACAGATTCAAGTCTATACGCACGAATAACTCTAATAAACGGAAGCAATTCAATTTCTATGTACGTACTCTCAATCGATTGATTAGATAGAAGCTGGCATACGACAATAGGGAAACCAATTTATTTGTACAAAAGTGCCAATTAAATTGCATATCCTCAATTTCATCGCATGTTGATGTTTGCACAGATGCAAACTAAATTACAAAACATATAAAGGATACACTCTAGTGGCTATTATTTAAACTAAGCGTTGACTTAATTTCCGTTAATTAAAATTTTCATCACATCATAAAGTTTGGATTTATTTGTAAATAATTATTCAAAATTTAGTTCTTGAATAATTGAATTTATAGTGTACCCAATGATTCTGCAAATTAAATCAAATGTGAAGCATCGTTCTCACACTGGTCTTCAGCCGCAATTATTGAAAATAAAAAAAAATATTTAACATTTAGCCCAACTCATATATTTAATGCAAAATTAATTTAATTTTCCTTAAATAATTGCAGGAACCTGAAGCGGAAAATAATCAAAATGGTACAAGCGAGAATAATGAGAAACCAAATGGTGAATTGTCTCCTAATCATAGCACAACATCAGAACCAAATAATCCAACAAGTAATCAAAGTTCTGAAAAAGAGAAAGAAAAGGGACAAGATGAAGATGAAAAGGAGAAATCCGAAGCCTCAACCGAACATAATGAAAAATCTAAGCCAAATATTAAGCCGTAAGTTGATTTTAAATATTTAATACAATCGTTTGGCTTTATATTATAACCTTTATCACATGAAATCATATCTTTATCCTCTACAAACTTGAAAATATCCTTTTGTATATTTTTGGTTTATTATAACCCATTCAATGATTAAAATTCTATTATATTTTCGAATTTGCTAATTTCTTTTGATTCTTTACTTTTAGTGATGAAGGCAATGTACGAAGAATGCACACGGCTGTGAAACTTAATGAAGTTATTGTAAATAAATCGCACGATGCACAGTTGGTAATTTTAAATTTACCTGGTCCACCGAAAGACACAAGAATAGAACGTGAAAGCAATTGTATCCTTTTGATTAAAAACACCAAATAGATTTTTTTTGCAGCTAAGTTTTAATATCACAATGCAAGGAAAGTATCAATTTTTTATAGGTAACTTAAAAAATCTATATCCATTACTTGGGTTACCTCTAAAAAGTTGATTTGTAGTGGTTAGAGTGCTCACGGCTTGCACAACAGTTCCCAAGTTCAAAGTTGGTGGCAACGAATTTGTGCTTGTGGTAATTCTGTCAGTGTATCAGCCTACCTGATTGAAAAATCCAGTAATAATCACATGGTTGTGCGTGATACTACCTATATCAAGTCGTATACCATTACGGTCATAAAATGAGATTTTCCAATTGGGCTACTGTGCGTGTTAGATTTAAGTAAAGAAAAAATCGAATGCGAAGAAATTAAAGCTAAATTCATTCGATTACGAGGCATTCGCAAAATCATGACTTCGCTTAGTAACAAAACTTGACATGTTTTGCTGTGGGAAGAGCCTTGGTCAGAACATCTGCAGCCATTTCCTCGGTGGGCAAGTATTTTTATTTAATATTTGCTGTCTTTAGCACATCTTGTATAAAGTGTCTCTTGACGTCTTTATGTTTGGATCTAGAATGAAGTAAGGGATTTTCCGCGATATGATGTGCTCCCTGATTGTCGTTATACAACTGATCGCACCCAACTCTTTCATTCCCAGCTCATGAATTGAATTAAGTATAATGCCTGGTTTCATCTGTTAATCCGAGATACTCAGCTTTGGTGGTGGACTTTAGATTGTTTCCTCGAATACCACGAAATAGCGCTGTCGGCTAAAATGGAAGCAACTCCAATGTAAGACCTCCGGTGCTCGGCACAGTTACCCCAATCAGCGTCAGCAAAACCCCCATGTCCGTCAGATTTATTCGAAAAAAACACAAAAACTGTTAAAGTTCGCTTTAGGTATCTGAGTACCCGTTTAGATGCCGTTTAGTGATTTTTATTGAAGTGGTTGTTAAATTTACTTAGAATGCTAACAGCGTGGGAACATCTCGACGCGTTCTCCAAGCCACGTACATTAGCGCGCCGACGAGGTTGTCTTCGTTGCTGTTAATCGCACTCTTTAACAGTTTCAATCCGAAAGCCGTAGAGGTCCTCATAGGCTTAAAGTCCGTTATTCCAAACCTGTTGAGAATTTAACTTATATAGCCGGACTGTGATAAAGATATGCGACCCTTCTTGACGTGAACTTCGATGCCACAGAAGAGATTGGTTTGACCCAAATCCCTGAATCTAAACATATCATAAATGCCTGCCTTGATGGCTCTCGACGTCCCTTGATGCTATGACGATACGAGGGTCATTTGAAAAGTTTCCGGCATTACCAGCAAAAAGACATGGTACATTCAAGTTCTCTTTCCAACAAATAGATGACCATAAAAATTTCAAGTCATTCAGATCAGTACAAAGCACATGGTACCCTTCCAAAGTTGACAGGTGACGTTTATTCAGAACAATGGATAAAATCGAATATCGCACGATGACAAAGCACTTCTGTTTGAAAGGGGAAAAACTCAAGAAGTGAAAGAAGAGTTAGAATCCACGTATGGTGAATCGTTGCCCTCATTTTAAATTTATCAGTATCACTTCAAACACATTGCTGATGTTAAGTAGCAAGCTGATTGGGCGACAGATTTTGGGGCACGAAGATCCTTTTCCTTAATTCAAGGTCGGAAATACCTTAGCCTTTTTCCACTCATTTGGGAAATATGAAATGCTCAACATGTTGTTGAACAATATGCAATAATTCCTAATAGCAACCTCAGGCAAATGTCGGAGAACTACATTTGGAATACCGTCAGTACCACATAATTTCTTGTTGTTTATCCTGCCAAATATGAAACACAAGTCTTCATAGCTGACACAATAATCAATAAGATTCAAGGTCGGTATGAGGTCAGATGTTAACGTTTCATTGAAATGAAGCATTGATTCACCGTTCAGGCGTGATTTGAAGTCGGAAACTTTTGCTTCAACGACCTCTGAAAATATTTCATTCCCTCTTTCATGACTTGGCAGATGAACCAATTCAAAATGTGTTCCAATCAAGGCAAATTTATGCAATCCATCACATATAATCCTGTTTCCATTTCTATCCGGAATCGTTCTATCAATTTAAACACCAGCCCTATAGAGAAGATTTATCTCGTCACTAGCGACTTCAAGATTCATTCCCTTCACTCGAGACTTCTTGCAGAATAAGCTATTCACTTTCGCAAAAACGCCATCTGGGTCCTGTGGGCTAATACCCCTCAATTTTTCCACGCATTGATTGCTGACCTCACTCCTGAATTCTGAACGGATTAAGTTCCGGACATTCTTCAGGTGTAATTTCAACAAAGCCAACGAGGGATGCTTGTATCCAAAATCGTCGATAAGTATTGTTGACGCGTGTTCGAAGAAGGCTTTTCAATCTTTTCAACCTTACAATGGTTGCTATTTCATATCCTTCCATATGGGTTCATTTTTAAGCCCTAAACGCTGAAAAACAAAATTTATTTTTGTATCTTGTTTATCGATTCTCTCCGATAAAGAATTTAGTTGCTGTTAAATTTTGAGAAGCAGCTCATTATTGCCACTTACATTATTTACAGCATTTTTTGCTGGTCCTGTAGCGGCGAGTGCAAATGAGGTAAGATACTGCGATATATTTGTGTTTGTGTTGGGACAAGTTTTACTTTCGCATCTTGATATCGGGAGCATCGTCGATATGATGCCGGATGACGAAAAACACCGCAATTAACACAGTTTAATTTTTTTTTTTTTTTAGGTCCGTCTGAGCCGATTTACACTCACAGGGAGCATGAACGTCCTTGCATTTGACACACCGATAATGCATGGCGCAGTTTGCAGCCGAACGTCCAAATCTTTAAACACCGACGACACTGGTTCACTTTTCTTTTCTGGAGGCGTTTCCACCTCACCACTCGGAAGTTCAAGTACCTTATTGGTTGAAGAGCACTTGGACTGCTCTTATTTGAAATCTGTACCAAGTAAAGTGGTAAATTCTTCTTTTCTTTCGTCGAACTTCTTGTTGCGAAGGTTTTAACGGAAATAAATTCAATCCCAGGTGCAGCTTCCTTAAGCGCCTGAAAAAGATCGACGGTATCTTCTCCGCAGTCCAAGCCCTTCAACAAAAAGGTCTGATTCTGATGGAAGCCAGAATTCAGCGGTAATTTTTCAGCACTAGCTCTTTTAATCTCGAAATTGGTTAGTTTATTTTCGGCTGCCAATGTCCAAACCATATCTTTTCCGCTTTGACCGAAGACGTTAATTGGCGGAACTTTTTTTTGTATTTTTGGAAGCTTTCTGAGAGCAACCAGCAGAACTGCGAGCTGGTTTCTTCTCATTTTTTTAGGGTTTTGTAAAATAATTTTAAAAAACCCTACTAAAATCACGCCTGTCCGTCCGTGTGTCACAGCACTTTTTCTCGCAGACCGTATAAGCTACAAACATAAAATTTTGTATGTAGGTGTAAAGTGTTGCCCTCTTCTACGTTTTACTACAAAAACAAATTTTACATGGTGCTTCAGGGCTATTCATCAAGAATAGCCGATATGGGTGTCAAGTGTAAGGTCTCAATGAGAACTGTTCAAAACAGGTCTTAAACTTGCATTTTTTCTCCAGGGGGCGCACAGGAAGGGGAACTACACGTGGATAAACGAGGATTTTTTTTATTTTTTGCCTTTATTCGGTGCTGGTGACTGCATTTCGTACGTTGGGTACAAAACCCTTCTGACATGAGCGTAGGTCTGTCTACCCAACTAGTTTATTTTTTCAGCACTGAATAAAATTAATATCGTGATCTTGATTAGAATTACCTTTAATACATTCTTCAACGTCCATGTCTTTGTTGTAGTCCGTCCAGCGGCGCACAATAGTTTTGGCTGTTCTTCTGGGATAGAGCTTTCTTTGCCTTAGTTTCCTTATTGATTTGCTTTAACGGTTCTGCATCTTCAGTTTTCATTCCTTTCTTGAAAAGAACTTCGATGGATTGTAGTCTTAATTCTTGATTCTTATGTCGAAGTCGAACCACTTCTTGCTGGTTTTCAATTATCTAGGTTTTACGTCCGCCATCTGCAGTGCTTTCCTGGTTATATCTCCTTTTATTGACGATTGCCGCCAATTTTATATTGCTTGCCTCCCCGGGTTCTCCCAACGGTGGAAAGCCGTCGGGCTCCTCCATACCAGCAGTCCCAAGCTAGTCTTTGGATTATTTGCTTTTCTTGATTTATCGAAGTAAAATAATATTCGATATGATTCCTTGGTTCGATTCTTTCGACGATAGAAGCTATTCTAATAAACACCAAAATTAGCTTCAGACTTTTAAAAAATTAATTAAATTTCTTTTGCTAAACTTTAAATTGATCATTTTACCCTTTTTACATGGTTTTAATGTAAATCTACCTGTATATGATAATTTTTTACTCTACAGTGAGCTTTTATTGCTTCGTGCGAATATCGATTGGATGGCTCCCATAGCTTTAAAATTACTTTTGGAAATTATGTAGCTATTGATTTGCTCATTTAATAATTTTTTCTGAAAAGGTATTAGAGAAGCAAAATGTGGATTCGACGTGTGTACTAATTCTCTTCGGGCCATCACTTTTATTAGATACAAACTGGTGACGGCGACCAACATGCCTGGAGATGAGAGAGTGATTTTAAATTTTCCTATTTATGCGAATTATGTTCAGATTAAATTTCCTCCTGTAAGTACTTGTCTTTGCTAAACTTTAAATTGATCATTTCATCCTTTTAACACCAAAATAATCAAAATAACTCTCTCACCTCTAAGCATGGTGGTCGCCATCACAGGTGTGTATCTAATAAGAGTGATGGCCCGAAGAGAATTAGTACACACGTCGAAACCACATTTTTCTTCCCTAATAATTTTTCAGAAAAAATTTATTAAAAAAACAATTTAATCATTTAGCTACACATATAAAATTTTCATAAATAATTTAACTTTTTGAAAACTTGACAGAACCGTCTATACGCAACGAATGCTAGACGTAGAATCTGGCTTACACGTCCGTCTGCTTCTTTTTTCTCATAACTCTCTGCCATTCACTAGGTGAATGATCAACTTTATCAGTGGGAGTTTCCATTTTAGGGCGCATAGGTGGGCGTTGTTGCTCCTTTGATGGCGTACCATTGGTGTTTTTGGTAAGGAGTAGTAGTTTTTTCATTATGTTTATTTCATATTCAGCTCATTTCCAGTTCGACCTGCATGCATTTATTGAATCGAACATTTCCTTATGCTCGAGAATCTCGTCGTTGATTTGCTAAGCGATGTTTTTTTTTTTGAGTCATTGATTGGTTGATTTTTTTCAATATCGCATTGTATTCAGCCCAGGTGTCTTCATCTAACTTCCTCTATTGATCAATGTATTCCTTCCTACTAGAAGGATCAGATTGATTTGTTTTCGAGTGCTGGCCATCATTTTGATGGTCGATATCCTGAAGATTTATAATATTGGCCTTCAATTCTGCGCATGCTGTAACATTATGCAGGGCATCCGCAGACCTCCATTCAAACCTTTCACTCGGGAGCGTTCGCCGGAATATCCGTGATGTTTCCGTACTAGCCCGCGGGCTCTTTTGATATTTGGCTTTACTATTTGTATCAGGGGCTCTTTGATCGATTGGTGTATTAGTTTCACTCGTCGCGTGTGCGCCATAATTACGAGGAGGTGTCCGAAGCAACTTCAATCACCGAGTAAATACTTCTTTTTTGTGTTCACTTACAGGGGTATCTTTTCGCAACCTCAGTAACATTGCATTCGCTAGATGACGACGGCCGGGAGCCTGCTCGCTCGCTCCCCACTGCCACCGGTACTAGAGTTCCGACCCTCAGTACCGTAACTTTTTCCTTTCGTCGACTTTCACCATTGGTTTTCTGTCTAGGTTCCTTCCCATAGCGTTACCTACCCGTTAGGATATATGGGTCATATCACAGAGAAGATCATTGAAACTCAAGTATTTGTGGTGACCGCAGCCCCTCCCGAGACTCTCCCTTCTTTGCCGACTGCTGTCTACAGCAGTTTATTGGATATTCACAGCAAACCTTCCGAGAAAGGACTTCCCCTATCCGCAACCCGGGGATGCGCTCGGTTCCGTGGTCTGACAGCCGTGCCGAATCGGCAACCGAGCCCACGTGATTGGTAATTCTGTTGTTGTTACAATTATAATTTCAACATTGTTGCATCGAAGTAAAATAATAAAGAGACACCATTTGCTCACACGGTCAGCTATGGACTTACTTTGTTTTATTAAATATAATAATGTAATTGTTTGGTACCAAATAAAAGGGCTGCCACGTTAGAACTCATAATATTATAATTAAAGTTTAAATTGACCAATTCTGATCGTTAAAATTGCAAATCTAACAAACATGGCATGAAAACAATAGCTTGCGAATTTATGTGAACAAATAATACTATATTTAATACATTTTTGCCTAATCAACTCCATTGCCCGAGTGTTCTTCTGCATCTTCGCACTAATGACGCTGATTACTAATCGGTTCTTCCTTCACGATGTGAATTGCTCATTACGTAGCAAGTTGCGAGAATTTTAAAAGCTTATTAATATATTTATTAAGACAATAAAACAACTTGAAATATTTTACAAACCCTCAATGAATTTTCAACGAAAAATAACAGACAATTTCTCATAGTCGTAGATTGTGAATTTAATTTCCATATTTTCCTTAACCAAAATTTTACTATTCCAAAAATCCAGATATGGAATTCTTAGAAGTACTTACCGAAGGTTTAGAACGTGTTCTAATGGTGCGTGGTGGAGGACGCGAAGTCATCACAATCTACTCTTAAGCAAATCGAGCAACATCATCATCGTCGTCGTCGTCGTCATCATCGTTGCCGTCGAAAATAAACGATGAATTTTATAATTTAAAACTAATTATTAACGAAAAGTGACAACATCAAATTCAAGCAACTTCAACATATAACAAATTTCATCATTCATCAACTTACATAAATATATATGTATGCATGATTTAATAAATACATGTATACAATTCTTATTAACAAAAGAAGGAAAAACCACAAAAACATGGAAAAATAACAAATAAACATTTTAACACCGAATAACAGCAGCAAAGGAATGGAAAATATGAAAAAGCGATTGGAAAAATAAAAGCGCGACGTTATATGCCTTGGTAAAATCATGGAACTTGTTACGTTTCATCTTAAAATTTAAAAAAAAAATAAATTAATTACCAAATTGAAAATTATATGAAACAAAATAAAGTCCGATTTTAAAGGTATGTGAAATGGATAAAATGAAAGTGTAATTTTAATTATTGAACAAAAAATGAAAAGTCAAAATAAACACAATGAAAACTTAATGCCAAATATACACAAAGCATGCGTAGTGTGGAAAAAAGAAAAAAAAACAATTGCATTCTTAACGATGAGTATGTAGTGTAACTTTATAGTGTTGATATAAAGCGAGACTAGTAGACAGATGATAAACGTTACCTTAACTTTAAATTAAGTTTAGTCAATCGTTTGTTTTGATTTTAAAAACAATGTAACGAAATCCGTTAGGACTAAATGATTTTTAATATCTAAAAGTAAGATTTAATTATAATAACATTTTTTTCGTTGACTGTAGCTTCATAGATTGACGTGAGATTTTGCAAATGATAATATATGGGAAAATTAAAATGAAACTAAAATTCCTCGGCATGAAACAAACTTAATTACATTATTTGAATAGTGATTTCTTCAACGTGCCTATTTTATATATTGTATATTGTTGTTTTTGCTTTTAATCATCTTTTTAATTGTTTTAATACTTGTAAGTTGATTATTTTTTTTTATTCTCTTATAAAAAACTAGCTCAAACTGACTTTATAGTTAAAATACATTTAAAAGATCATAATAGAAATTTCAATTTATTATCATGAACGTTCACATACCAGCTCATTTTATTTAAAAGTCAACACCAAACATTGTTTCCCCAATATATGTAAATTTAAATATAACGTGTTGCAAAGTCAATTTATTGTTTTTTTTAAATATGCCAAAAGTAGATTTTGGCATCATTTAAACGTTCACACTTACGTAAGCACTCAAAGTTAACTTGCATCATTATTCGCCAGATTCTAACGCTACAAAGAAAAATTTTAATAGCTATAACTAATTTCATCCAGAATGCATAATAGTTCGTAAATATGATTAAGTGAATTATTACACCGCCTTCCTCAAAAAAAGATAAATCTATTTTCTTCATAATATGGTCATATGTTCGCAGATGTTTTAATTTCTAGGCGAAAAGATTCAAAATATGGTGATCTACTAGCAAAGCTATTGTTATATTTAAAAAAAATCAAATAAAAACAAGGAAAGACCTGATTTCTGAAAGCCAAGTAGTAATTATTATTGTACAGAAAATATGAAATTAAATCGTTTGTTAAACCGATTTTCATAGGTTAATTAGCGCTGTTAATATATTCTGTTAAGAGAAACATTTGAAATGATGACGATATGTTTGTAGGTTAAAAATGAAAAAAAAGTATTTGAGAATGAAATTATAATAAATTTTATTATAAATGTAACGATAAAAAAATTAATAACTGAGTTGAATGCCAAGATGTCATCAATTTATAATTAATAATGATTTTTCTGACGAATAAAAACAAGAACAAGTATTAGATGAAATTCATAGTTTCTTTTATAATTTTGATTTTGAACTTAATATTTTATTTTATCAATTAATTTTTATTGATGAAAACTATTGGGTTCTACAATATACCGTTATATTTCTCATTTTGCAAATTTATCCTACTTGAGTTTTGACTGATCAGTTATTGAATCATGTTACATAAATTCTATTCTATTTTCACTTTACAGGGTTTGTGTCTAGACTTATTGCAGCTGTATCCTCGCATTATTTCGGTTTGGAGCTAATCAGCGATAAACTCTTTTCTTCCAGAGTCGAACCACCATTTCTTTAATTTTTCACTGATATCATGTGAGCCTCGGCTGAAAATATATCGGCGTTAGGGCAATTTTAAATGTTTCATTATATTATGTAAAAAATTAGTGGGCAGACCATATCCGCTGCTCAGATGAAACCAAACATCTAATGACAAAGACACAATTCAATCGAATACCATTTGATTTTACGTATTTTTTTCAGACATCTAGCAAAATAGTTCCTAATGGTAAAAACAAACAAAACGAATGCCGCGTAGTTTTGCCAAGTATGTTCACATTTACATATATTACACTGATTCTCACTCTGTAGTTCTATGATAACGTTTATTGTCACCAATACACACGTTTGAAGGAGCTCTGCAATGAATTGAAATTGTTTCCAGCGAAATTGAAGGCAGTGATGAACTTTCTTCGTCGACCGAGTCAGACCAGCGGTTCCTCGGCTTCCCCACTTGTCTCCGGCCTTCAGTTCTCCCAACGAATACCTTTTTGGGTATCCGTTCTTCATCCATACGATTCATGTGGCCAGCCCACTGAAGCTTTCGCAGTCTTACAATCGTTGAGACCTCTGGCTCGTCAAAAATTTCATGCTGCTCATGGTTGCATCGAATTCGCCATTCGTCCTCGTCCAGCTTCGCTCTGATTATTCGCCTCAGGACCCGTTGCCCAAAGGCGTTCAATATATTTGCGGATGCTTGGATTAGGGTCCATGTTTCACACCCATAGAATAACACAGGTCTTATCACCGATTTGTATACTTGGAGTTTTGTTTTCCTGTGTATGCAGCTGGGCTTGAAGATCGTCAAAACTGAATAAAATATTTTATTTGCGAGCTGTATTCTTCATTACCGGTTCTCGTTATTTTGGCGCCTAGATACACAAATTTGCTCACATTTGCTCACCTAGTATGATACTTTGTGTGCTTGAGGTATTTTTTCAAAACTGCATCATGAGCTTTGTTTTATTTCCATTGATTTGTAGCCCTACTAGTGTCACTGTCGAGTTTCAGAAAGAGTACTCTGGCAGTTGTTAACGATTTTGATAAAATGTTCATGTCATCATCATAGGCTACTACTTGTCTCGACTTGTGTAGTAATGTACCTCGTGTATCGACAGGTAGCTTTCGTATGACGTACTCCAGAGCCAAATTGAATAGCAATGGGGCCAGCCCATCTCTCTGCTTCAGTCCGATATTTGTGTCAAAGGCATCGGTGAGTTGATTATTGATACGGACTTGGGAGGTCATCGGCGTCATTATCATTTTGGTAAGACGGAATAATTTGGCTGGGATGCCAAAGCAGAGCATTATTTGGTACAGTACGTTATGATCAATAGTGTCGTATGCTTGCTTAAAGTCAACGAAAATTTGGTGCACGTCTATGTTGAACTCCCAGCGTTTTTCAAGTACCTGCTTGACTGTGTACAAGTGGTCTATCGTCATTCTTAATGCCCTAAAACCAACTTAATACTCTCCAATAATTACTGTTGGCGTTATTGTGAATCGTTATTTTCTATGTGCCGTTCCTTTGACAGCCAGTCTCGTATCGGCCTTTCCCGATATAACATGTCTATTGTGTTCAATACAAATATGTATCAATTAACGTGTGTATTATTAATGTCTCATCATACCAACTAGTCACTTTCATCACCCAGTCACAAGAGGCGTATGATCCGATTTTATTATCTAGATCTGTGAAAATATTTTGTATGCCGTACAAAGTAGTGATATGCCTCTATAATTCTCGCACTGTAGCTTGTCACCTTTTTTGTGGAAAGGGAATATAATTGATTTGCTCCACTCTATTGGCATTTGTTCTTGTTGCCAAATGTGCTGGATGACTTTGTGAATAGCTTCATGAACACTACTACCACGACATTTGATGAACTCCACTGAAATCTCTTCGATGCCCGGCGCTTTATTATTCTTTTGGGCTTTGATGATGGAACACACTTCATCCAGAATTGATGGGGGCAATGAAAGCTGTTCGCAGACATCTATAGGCTCCAATGTTCTGGAGCTGTGCGGAAGATTAAGGAGGTTCTTGAAATATGATGCCCATCTTTCCTTAATTTTGGTTTGATGAGCGATGATATTGCCGATATCATCATGAAAAAGCGTGGTTTTGGGCTGATAACCATGTTTCAGGCTTTTCACTACTTTGTATGCTTATCTTGTATTGTTGCTAGGTAAACTTACATCTATACTTCTCAATTCCAACAGCTTAGTTTGGCTTAAAGAAAGGATGCACAGTAGTAGAGAGAGTTTTCTTCCTCGTAATGTGCTCTCGTCAAAAGTCTTCTAGGGAGTATATGTTACTTCACCACTTTGATGTTTCATATCTGGCTTCTGATAGCTTTGAGATCCATTCTCTGATAGTTTCACGCATACGCGACTGGAAGACCCTCACGGCTAAGATTGGTGTCGAATTTAATTTAGCTGAAAACAAGTCAGCAATGAGTTTACAAAATCTTACCGCTTTGAATGAAGCAAACTTTAACTGCAATACGAGTTGTGGCTATAAAATAACGGGACTGACGTTGTAAAAAAATTGTATTTTCATTGTATACATAATCACTTATTATCACCTTCAATATACACCCCTTCTCTATGCCTGCAACGCTCCATGCGAATTTTCCACTGTTTGAAACAGTGCTGGAAGTCATCTTCTGTCAACTCCTTCAGGACTCTTGCCGCTTTCTCTTTTACAGCTTCTACGGATTCAAATCTCGTGCCTTTCAATGCAGATTTCAACTTAGCGAAAAGATAGAAGTCACATGGTGCTAGGTCTGGTGAGTAAGGTGGATGTTCTAACACTGGGATGCTATACTTGGCCTGGAACCGTTTAACAGATAACGCGGAATGAGCTGGCGCATTGTCTTGGTGCAAAACCCATGATTTGTCCTTCCACATTTCGGGTCGTTTTTTTCTTACTCTTTCACGTAGTTTACCAAGTACCCCAAGGTAGTGATATTGATTAATTGTTTGACCTTCAGGAACCCAGTGAAGGTACACAATCCCATGAATATCGAAAAAAACAATCATCATTGCTTTAAATTTTGACTTGCTCATTCTTGCTTTTTTGGCTCTCGGTGAAGTTGGGGTCTTCCAATGCATAGATTGGCGCTTGGTTTCCGGATCATAAGTAAAAAACCACGATTCATCACAAGTTATTATCGTTTTCAATAAATTTGGGTCATTTTCAATGGCATTCAAAGTGTCAGTACAAACATTTTTGCGAGTTGCTTGTTGTTCAATCGTGAGCATTTTTGGTACCATTTTTGCACACACTTTTCGCATGTTCAAATTGTCACGTAAAATTTGCCGTACACATTCTTTATCAATGCCTACAGTTTCATCAACTGCACGAATACTTAATCGACGGTCAGACCGAATCAAATTAGCAACTTTTTCAACATTGTCATCCGTTTTTGATGTTGAAGGACGACCTGGAATCATCTTCAACGTCTTGTCGACCATCTTGAAAACGCTTAAACCATTCAAAAACACGAGCCCGCGATAAACATTCACTGCCATACACTTCTTTTAGTAAATTATAAGTTTCGGTAGCGGTTTTCCAAGTTTGAAGTGAAATTTAACAACCATGCTCTATTATTACGCTAACCATTTTTCCGGCAAAACCAAATAACAACACTAACGTAAATGAAGGTTACGTCTCAACGATGTTGTTTACAGCAGTGAGACTAACTGCATTCTGTAGAGGAAGACTCAAACTAAACAGCTGTTGTTCAATGCCGGTTGGCGCATGCGCACTCGTTCCACTGCAGCGTCAGTCCCGTTATTTATAGCCACACCTCATATAGCTGGTTCTTCAAAATGCGAATCCCCATCAACATTGCAAGAAGGGGATCCAATATAAGTTGGTGCTATCGTAAAGATGGAATTTTGTCCCCATATTATATATGGTCTCTACAACAACATGCTTAATAAAAGTGTGCACGAAGGAACACTAATCAACAGATGATAGCTTTTCCCTTGAATTTTTTTTTATAACCACAAACATTACATCAACGGGGTTCAATTGCATTGGCCTTACATTGCTGGGCTATCGTTTTGATACTTTGAAGGGCGTTTTCTGGAGTTTGCTAGTAGTCATTACTAAGATTTGATATTAACGGCTTTATCAAAGTCTTTTTTGCTTCCTGCCCCACAAAGAGCTCACTGCTTGGCTTTTTTACTTAACACATAAAAGCTATTTTAACAATGGACTTTCGATTTGCAAGTGAATCTTTTGTTGCAGTAAGTACATATATGTATACTCTTTATGATACAATAACTTCTTTCGAATTCGAAACAAGGTTCGCTGAAATAGACTATCATAATCTCTTAGTGCTTCCGAAGAATGCAAATAATGTTAATTGCACTGCAAAAATGTCACTTCTCTTTTCAGAAAGCCTTTCAAATAGAGGATTGTATTTGTCTATAACATTGATGTATTGACTTGAGTAATATCCTCTGTTGCCAGGTCTTGGGAATTAAAAGTACATAGCTGTGAGTTTTTGTGAATTAATTGTGCTACTTTGCTTGAGATCATAATTCATACTGCTTAAACATTAGTAGTCTATACAAAGGTTGAAGCAGTTTTCTTTTATGGCCGGTTTGAGCCATGCTAGATATAAAGGTTCTCATTAGATCACTGAAGTCAAGCAGTATGGTCGTGGACAGTACTTTAAAGGGGAACCATTTTAAGTAACATTTGTGTGTTATATGAATGGCTGCACTAGACATATGAATTGTATGGACAAACAACGGATACCCAAGAAGGTATTCGTTGGAAGAAATGAAGTTCGGAGACCAGTGGGGAAACTGTGGAAATGCTGGTCTGACTAAATCGACGAAGAAAGTTCATCGCTGCTCGGATTTCAAAATTGGAGGACGCGGTCAATGGACCGAAACATTGGAGGGGCTGTAGTGCTAAGAAGAAGAAGGATGGCTCTGACCTATCTCTTACTTTTTATATGTGGACCACAATGGGCCCAAGTATGTCTACGGTGACTTTCTTTAAATCTCTTCCTCTCTCTTCATCTTGCCTCATTTAATATACAAAGCAATGTTTTTGTTAGCATTCTTTTGTAGTATAATGCGCAGACTTGTCTTTGACCTAGGAGCATCTTCAGATAGTATTTCTGCATCCACAAGATAAATATTCTCTAGGGCACCTTTCCCCCTCATTTGCTTGCCACAGTGGCAGTCTGTCCATTTTCAATTTTTAATGCCACTGTTTATTGTAATTACTGGACTTTTAGGTACTAATGTACCAAGCCACATATTTGTGGGTTTAAAATCGACCATCGGAGAAGTGCCTCTTATATCTAGCGTTGCACAGACAGCTTTTATCATTAGTTTGTAAGATTGAGATCAATGAAGGTCTCATATTGACTCGTTTCACTCTACAACTTATCGATAATCAGATTGATCACGAGGAAGTGATGCTGTACTCCCTTTTATATGGTAAGCTTGGGTTTTGTCTATACTACCGACACTTAAAAAATATTGATTAAGGCATTTATTAGACTCTTGTATTGTCACGATGTAGATTGGTTTGTATTCCGGACCAAATCTTCTACTTTGGTAGCACAAACAAAGATATACACTACTGGCTTACACAGGATAGTTTAAGTGTGTTAGGGTATTTTAGATTTGTTCTTGGTGTCTTTCAGGATATTTTGACTTCAACGCCTGAAAAAGGTTGTCATAAATTGCATCCTTAGTCAGGTATATCGAGACGGTTCAATCCTTTTCATGAAATCGCAGCTTTAGACCAAAATTTCGATTTCAACGTGGACCCAATCTGAATCATAAGCTTACAATGAGGATATTTCATTGGATAATCACACTTTGGAACCATGCATTCAAGAAGCGGTATTCTCGAGCCAGAGTTCCTGGTTCAGTCTTCAACTCTTTTTGAGTCTTCTTCACGTCAAGACTTCCGCAGCCTGAGAAATACGACCGCTCATCATGTTCGCAATGTCAAAGATACAATAATTTTTTGTGGTTGAGGCGTAAAAGATATTCACGCCCTAAATATGGGGCTTCTAAGCACACACAACCAGCCAATATCAACCTCCTCTGTCAGCTCATAATTTAGCCTAGAACCATTTAATAAATTATTTTAGGCTGGATTACATTTTTTTTTTCAACCAAAAGCTTTCTCGGTATGCAGAAATCTCCTCTCTAACAGAAAAGGAAAGGAAGGGATTATTAGAAAAGCGATCATCTATCCTCATTGCCTTCTGATGCTCAATCATGCCTCCTTTATCCTCCAGGAAGGACCACACATAATGTGCTACACGGTTCCATTTGCCAATGAATGTAAGCATCTTTCTGATTAAATTACCAATCTTGTGCAGGTAAGACCGAAAACATCCATGCCTCCTTCAGACCTTAGTTAAGGAAAAGTCAATCTCACCATGCCTTCAATTGAACTGCTACCTTAATTCATAGGATAGTTCATCTACCCTTTGGGTCATTCTTTCAGAACTGTTGCCAATCAAAGATAGTGCATTGTTTCTCCTCCATTGCGAATACCTCACTGTTATTTTTCCTTCTGTATAGGTAAATATTTTTCTACACATTCAAGCGAGGAAGGCGATGGCTATCACCCCTGCTATCACTCTTTATCTCTACATCTGTGCCGACCTCTTTTGGTACAGCTTCTTGATGAGGACACCGCTCCATATTTGTGATTCGTAAAGTAGTGCAAACTACAGACCACTTATCAAGAGTAGGGTACAGAAATAAAGTAAAGTAAATCTGTACAAATGAACTGCGATAAACAGTAGATATTATCACATATTGTATATTGCACAGATATAATCACAGAATTATCAAGCCTATTGAAATCACATCTCACTATTTATCTTTTTGTTTTTCCCTATATTCCTTGAAAAAAGAACTTGTCTTAGAACTGAAAAACAGGAACAAAGTTGGAAATACAGCAACAACAGCATTGTATAGTTTCACCACTGAGCTTATAGTTTTTTAGAATTTTGATGAAAATAAGTTTTGTAGGTAAAGGAGGGCCCCTACTAGGAGGACTTTTTGATCATCTTTGGTTTGGAACCCCCATTGATTTGAGTTATGAATCCATTGTGGATACAAAATATCTTTATGCAAAGCATCAAGAGCTACTTTCATCGATAAAAGCAATCGTGAAATTGTTCAAGCTTAAATATTTTTTTGGATTGCTAGACCGATGGAAATGAATGGATTGAAATGTTCATAAAAACACGTCGAAAATTATACTTTCTGCATCAACTTGAAAATTTATCAATCACACTCATAAAAATCTACCTCCATGACAGACTTTTCAGTTAAAAGGCTCAAACACGGGGGGGAGGGGGTTGTTAAAAATTTTTTTCATATTCCCAAATCCACCCAAAATTTTGCATACATTTCATCTCCTCCCAATGCAAAAGCAGCCTGCTTTGTTTAAGATTCAAAAGTTCTATCAAGACATTTTATTTCATACTCCGCTCGACTACAGTTGTTAACGAATTGTCTGTGGGTTATTTCAGTATAAGAGGGAATCATTCTTAACAAATAAAATTTCTGATAAGACTAACATTTTTGAAAGACTTCTATTTATGATCTTCCAACAAAGTTTAACCATTTAAGCTTCTATAGTTTCTAAGAAAATTTGCTATGACGCATAGGCAAATGGACAACCATACGCAAGGATAGATGGACAGGCGAGCAGATAGGGAGTGAAGTTACTAACTTTATGTAAAATTTGCTGTTGTTTCTATTAATTGAGAACATGCACGTAAGTATGTTGGTAAGTGGCAGACCACTCTCGGAAAATCCAGTGAAGACTCAAATTCTGGAGGACCCATTCTGATACCACAATTATCTAAGACCTCTATTACTAAAAATAAACTCACTTCAAGAATGACATTCAGTGTTGAGACTATTGGAGCTATTCAAAGATCTGCTAAAATCAATTCCCCGAAGCCGGTGACTCATTTGGGGCTCTATAGGTCCTTTGCACTAGGATCGATCAGCACTACGAAGCAATCCATATGGTATACTTAGAAACTACTTTGCAAAAAGTTTCCGGATATAACACGTAAAGATAGTGAAGCAGGCTGCTTTTCCTCTGTTTGCCAGTAGAGCAAGCATTTTCCCCTGTTTGAAGAGTGGGCCATGATTTCTGGCTAGATTTTGTATATTTTTCAGTGGAGTGAGTCTTTTTTCTTTGTTTTCTCTGTAAATTATGATGACAAGTGATTTTTTCAGCACTGGCAAAGGCAAGCCTCTACTATTGATTTTAACAATAGACCTGAATCTACCTCTTCTCTTTTTGTAAGGGAAGTAGGCCTACTTTCCCATTCTCTATATCTTGTAACGACACCATTAGGGCTGATGGACTAAAATCACTGCGTTTCTCTAGAGTTGCAAAATATCATATGATTTAAGCACAAATAGATAGTAAGAAAGGATCTCTGCCTACTTTCCTCTATTTCGCTGTGAAACAAGCCTTTTCTTTACTTCTTCATCGAGAGTTTTCATTCTGCCTTAACAATTTCCCCTAACAATACGACTAATAGACATGCTAACCATTCAACAAACGAAATCAGGTTTGCGGATTCAAAATTATGGCTACTTTAACTGGCACTTATTAATACATTCAAGCAAGTTTTTTCATTGAATCCTTGAAGGTGACATGCACCAGAAACCTTCGAGTTTGTTATTAATTGACTATTATACGAGTGTAAATCTCTTAGATTAGTTATTAAAGTTCTGTGGCTTACTACTGCTCAATTGTTGAGGCCTTTCAAGAGGATGTTCTGCCCGTGCTTGGCTACCTACATAAATAAGTAGCAAACACATAAGTAAAGGGAAAGATCAAATCAATCGCTATTAAGGAATGAAACAAGTGTTTAGTAATTTGTATTCATTTTACCATTTATATGGAATGATTGACCCATGAATATTTAAGGATTAACAATCAATCCCTATTCAATCCAGTTCAGAACAACAGATGCAAAATGACTTTGAGTGCTCGAAGGGTGATTGTGGCATCTTAAACTGGAGGTATCAATTTTCATGCATGCAAAATTTTTTATGAAAAATAAAACAATTAAAATATTAAATATAAGAAATTAAATATAATTTCAATTGCTTAGCATAATTTCAACTAATATATTTGACTTTGAATGTCAAAGAAAACTTCCTCCATCAACTGTTGATATGTTAAAGAAAGTGAAAATCAAGCAGCACGCCATTCTATCAGATAAGTGGAGTTACTTGCAAAAGGTTATGAATTAGTGGAGAGCAATTTGAAATCAGGTGTCACTTATGAGACGTATGATTTGTTATACGTCTCATAAATGACACTTGATTTCAAATTGCTCTCCACTACTGATATAATATTATCAGTTGCTATCAACACTCCATCTGATAAAAAACTTCTCCTTATTTCCATTCGCACCTCAGTCAAAGATCACTCAAAGAGTCACATGTATTCTTACCCACTTCCACAGTGCAATATTTCTTCTTCTCCTTCTTCTTCGTAGCACTACACCCCTTCTCGGGCCTTCGCTTCCTGCAAATAGTGCCTCCAACTGTCTCGGTCCATTGATCGCGTCCTCCAATTTCGAGTGGATTGTTATGACAAAAGTCTCATTTATTTTGGAAAAAAACGTGCATAGACCTTTCGTAAGCCCAAATGATCGGTTAAAATGCGATAAATCGATGTTTTGGAGATAGTCAACTCCGATTCCATGAGTTTCAGCGATGATTTTGGCTCATTATTGATAAATTCTCGCAAAATTTCGTTGAAGTTTTCGATTATCACTGATCTTTGGCTCTTTGGCGGCCCGTATGTTCATCGTCATTTATGTCTTCATGACCATCTCTGAAATGTGTAAACCACTCATGAACTCTGGCACGAGATAGACAATCATCGTTATAAACTTTTTTCATCAATTCAAATGTTTCGGTAAACGTTTTACCGATTTTAAAACGAAATTTGATATAAGCTCTTTGTTTGAAACTCATTGTGTACCGACCACACAAACATACTGTCACTTTAGACGCAATAACTTCGCTTCCACTGAACCAAATGTCGAATGTTCACTTGAAGTCAGGGAGGGATGTAACTTGTCAGCGCACTATCTCATTTACGGATGGCGCTACCAAAAAAAAATTATGACAAAAGTCTCGTTTATTTTGGAACACTCCTTGTAATATAATGCCATACACATGCAATTCACACTGTCTGCAGCTATCTGTGCGGCGACTGGCCCATAAATATCAACATAATGTCTACCAGCCTTGAACTTCATGTAATGGTATACAAACTTGCGGTACGTGCTTAATAATATGAAGATCAACCGACAGAGTCAAGCATGAATAAACGCCTTTTTGGAAAAGGTTTTCGACGAGTGGCTGTGTTTCAAACACCGAACACTGATCTTCAAGTTGAAGCCTATTAGTCTGTTAAGCCAAAAAACATACGAGCTATTGTGTTGCAATTACAATGAGGTTCGATTGGTACGTAATGAGCGCTTGGCTGTCCAGTCAAGGTAGGAATACCTTCAAGCTTAAACTCTAAAGTGTATCTTAATATTCCTAATTGAAGGACTAGATTCTGTTATACTTTCCGTAGTTTGATGATGACTTCAGACGTGCAATTAAAAAAAAAATCAAAATTTATGTTTATTTATCATGTTAAAAAATGTGCGTTTAGTTTGAATGCCTGTCTGAGCAAAAATGTTATGCAGATTGACTAAGAATTCGTGGTGCATTAACACGAAAGCTAGCATTTTAAAATTGTTTACTCATTCGTTTCATTTGGATCGTATTGAAATAAAAAGTCCCCAATGATTTTCAACTGGCTACAGTTAATTTCTTGAGAGCAGCAGTACTTTTAAGAAATGATCTTAGGCAGCCTCATTATGCTTGACTTTGAAACTCACACACAATTTTTTTGCAAGTGTACTATTTTTTAAACCTAATTTTACATAAATATTTAATTTATTCATCGGCCATGGTGCAATTTCTTTTGTCAATCTTTTTAAATTTTGGAAATATACATTTTGTTTAGATTTTTCAAAATCCAAACAATAAAGAGCTGACTGGTTTGAATAATAAAAAACAAAATTATTTGAATAATTTGAATTTTCAGTTGAATATAATTTGAATATATTATTCTAATTAGAAAAGAAAGAAAAACAACAAATAACTGCCACTTAAACTTGTAGTTTCTAGTAATCCAATTATCAAGGAATACGATAAATGATCATTCCTATGAAATAATTTTTATTTTCATAATAATTTCACATTATTCTATGATTCATCAAAAAAACTGTATGTACAGCAAATGACATATTAAATTAAGAACCTATTTAAAAAGATCTACGGAAGAGAAAAATATTAATGACAGTAATTGACAATTACAAAAATGATTCAATATTGTATATAAAACCTCTCGATCGTTCGTTCGTTTAGGCCTATGAAACTCAATATTTTACAGTAATGTAAATTTTGAAAAAGTTAATCAGCAGAAGTTGAAACACTTGAGAAATAAAATAAATTTGAAATTTAATGAAAATAAATCAAAAGACTGTAGCTGTACATAATTCTTATTAAAAAAGAAAAAACAAAATACTCAAAATTAAAAATTTATAGATACATTGAAATTCTATAAAAAATTGTTGAATAAGGTAAATAAATTTTATTAAATGTTAATTAGTTAAAATCATGAATTTAAATGTTGTTATTTATTCTGCTTTGAAATTAATATTCTCCTTTATTTCATGGTTAAAAAGGATATTGTAAATCGATTACAGCTTTCATATGTATTTTTAGTAGAGTCAATAATTTAATTATTAAATTGAAGTTCAATATGCATATTTAAAGCTCAATATTTTTTTGTGCTACACATCTATATATTTTTATAGTTGGATTATAGCCGTTCCACATGACTGCAGGATATTTTTTGAAACGTATTTCTGAATAAATTATTTATATTTTAATAAATTCTAAAGTAAGAATCACTGAATTGTTTATTTTTTTATCTTTCACATTAAATAGGATGTAAATAGTAGTGATATTAAATATTTATCATTATTCAATTTCGTGATCATGCAAAAACTCCTTAAAATTGTCTAACATATAAATAAACTTCATTCGTATAATAATTCTTATATTGGAAATAAAATCCTTTTTCGTAATTTTGAATAGTTTTAAGTTTTTCATTCTGTTATGAAAATTCTTTGAAATAAATATATTGCCTTGATTTATTATGAAATAAACCGTTATATCATTAAATTAATAATAATAATATTGAATTGAAGCAAGAAAAACAGTAACAAATATTTGAAATCACATAATTTAATTAATTTAAGTTTGTATGGTCCTCATGATATAAATTCTATGTACGAATTGAAATATTCAAGCATAAATTGCAATATTTTCATACTAATATAACATTTAAAAATATTTAAAGATTTTGTAAAATATACGTACCTCTATACATAATATGGTAATTGTAATAGTAAGCCAAACAAGTAACCACAAGATACAGCTCATTTACTGTGACTCAAAAGATTTATTTAAAATAAATAAATAAAAAAATTGAAAACAAATATGAATAATAATATTTATATTAAATAAACATTTAACTGAATTTTGAATGAATCTGTAAATAGAATACATATAGTAGAATATCTAATTGAAATTTTTGTAAATATTTCATTTTATAGGAAATAAGCATTTGTAAGGTACGAAATAATTAACGAATGTTCTGATCTTAATGAGTTTCTCCTTAAGTTTTTTCTTTTAATTTTCGATAATTATACTTTCATTTTTAATCAAACACCCTTAAAGCAGTTTACAAAGTTTAAAAGCCTTAAAAACTTAATTTTAGTATCGGTGCAGAAAAGTGAGTACATACGTTCCATGGACCACAAAAGTTCCGCGCACAGAATAGATACTCGTACACAAAACAGGAGCAGAATGTAAAGCTTTCAGCTTATTATGCTTTTATTTGAAATTAGTTTTTATATGGAACCACGTGCTTTAACGCACATCAAGGTCACTAAGCCAGTTGAGTATATATCTATTCGATTATTTGCATTTAATGCATTCACATCAAAGACGATCTGTTCCATGAAAGTTAATCGAGTTTATGAGTACTTGGTTATAGATAAATTCACATTTTTCATACTTGAATGATGCTTCTTACAAGAAAACAGCCAAATTCAAGTAATACATATCTGGATACCCAAAAGAAGGCAGTAGGGGGCCCTCTCTGTACTTGATGGAAATTCGAAGGATGCAATAATGAATCTATCACAAATGGGATGACACCCTTGACATTATTAAAAAACCCCTAGAAAATGACTCGATCCTTGAGTATAATGATATAGTCACGAATCTACCCTTCTCATCGTGGGGAGTCAGAGACATGCAGTATCGAAGCAAACCATGGTTTCATAACATCAATCTAAATTAAAAAAACAACAATAAAACAAATCAACAGAATTTTAGCGAACAGGGCCAAATTGACACCACGGACGCTTGCAGATGGTGTAACTATACAGACTACCTTGAACGCCAGATTTTCAACTGAACCAAATTTGATCAATAAAGAGAAAAATACCTTTTCTTAGATGAAAGCACATTCTTATTGAACTGCTGTGTCACCTTCAGCAACTAGGAAAGTTTCTTGAAGATACTAAAATAAATATATAGTGCCACTAAATCATTCCAACAACTACCCTATTTTTGTGATTGGGAGGTGAATGTCATTTACGCACAAGAGTGCAACTCCCATGCTTGCAAGCAGGCGAATTGACCACCAACTCAATAACCCCTCTGTCAACCCGAGAACCCAACCTTGAACCGTTTGACACATTACTTTGGGCCAGGTCTCGTTTTGTTACGCCGTGAGGTGCCTTCAAGCTGGGGGATCCCTCTTCTAGTGGGAGGGGAGACGGCAAGAGGGATTGCCAGACAAGCGATTCCCCAGCCCCAACCACTGTGAGTTCTTTCTATATTTAAGGACTTCCTGAGCATAATGAGCCATCAGGTTCTATTTTGAGCATCACCGTGACTATAATATCCGGGGTGAGCTCTCCTGTCTCACTGTAGATATTCCTTCTCAGTCTGCTCAATTTTGTGCACCCAGAAAATGTGTGGCAGGCATCGTCCTCCTCTCCCGGGCAAAACCGAAAATTGAGGGACCAAGACTTATCAATTTTGTGAAGGTAAGACCAAAAACATCCATGCCCGCTCAAAAGCTGACTCAGATAGAAGTCAGTCTCGCCATGCCTTCAATTTGGCCATGGTATCACATCTAGTATGGGGTGCGCAGTCCACCTTTCTTTCGTGTAATTCACCCAAGACTGCTGCCAGTCGTTGAGTGAGCGCTGTTTCTCCTCATGGGCAACTATCTTCTACGTGTCCTCATTTTGACGCAGATAATAAGCGTGGCGCTCTCGAGCAAGGAGGTCAACAGGTATCAAACCTGCAACAACTCTCACCACCAAATCAGAGATTTGTCGGAAGTGAAGATGCAATCCTTAGTGCTCCTCTTCTCTGTATCTGTGCCAAGCGTTTTCGGTATACCTCCTTACTGAGAGCATCGCCTTATATTTCTGCTTTGTACAGTAGTACTGACCCTACAGAACTCATCAAGAGGCGTCTTCTTGATGGGCTGGGTCCCTCTACGTTGGCCACAAGTCGACTCAGAGCTGATACTCCTGAAGCAGCCTTCTCAGCCGTTGTCCTGATTTGCTCAGAGAAACTCATCTTTGAGTCGATCAGTAGCCCCAAGTACTTCACCGCTAGCTTCAATTCGATTCGTATGTCGCCAATACTGATCATCCTTACTCAAGGGTTTCTCTTTTTTTCTCAAGATGCCCACTTCAGTTTTCTTCAGTGGGCCCGCGAGCAGTTATCCAGTTCCTCACTTGGCGCATTAGCCTACCTAGCCTAAGTTACGTTGTTTAACAGTGTGTCCCGTGACCAGACCGCAATATCATCCACATAGCCAATCAAGCGTAACACATCTGGCATCTTCAGTCTCAGTAGCCCGTCGTAAAATACGCTCCGTAGGTCTGGACCAAGGATAGAGCCCTGGGCAACACTTGATGAAATTTCCATCCTTCGTTGACCCTGCGTCGTGTCGTAAAGCAGGCTTCGGCCCTTCAGGTAGTCCCTCAAAGCCGCATTAGGTATTCTGAAACTTCAAAAGGATTTTCCAACGTATCCAGAATATCCACCTATCTGGCGGAGTTGGAGGCGTTCCTAACGTTGAGTGTCACCAAGAGGACGATCCGCAGATTGGCACGGCTATATACTTCTGCCTTTTGGACTGCACTCACCACCTCTGCAATCACGTCAATGGTGGAACTTTCTGCTCTAAAGCCGTACTGCCGAAGGATTAGTTCCCCAGCAGCTTGAATCGCGTCAGTCAGTCTTCTCTTGATGAGTTTCTCAAGCACTTCCCCAGCCGTATCTAGCGTGCATAACAGGCAATATGCAGACAGCGACCCGGGAAGTATGAAGAGTGGGCACTCAGCTGCTGTTTCACCATAGACAGTGGAAACGCGAACGGGATGGGCAGGATAGAGGGCCGCACTATCTTATCTATCTTTTCCGCATCATGTATGCAAAGCTTCTGTAGGGCACCAAGCTTCCCCATAACTAAGATCCTTGTTCACATTGTCCACTAGATCTTGTCAGCAGCAATCCTTTTGTTGTTAATCAATTCGCGAGGGCATTTTCTGGCCGACTTATATGCTGCCACCCGGTTGCATGCCGTGTCACGGTTCCACGCCCGTTGAGCCTCACGCCAAAGCTTGTGACACTTTCTTGACTTTTCAGCGATTTCAGTCAACCACCAGTACACTGGGGCCTTGCCGTGCCGGGGTTTTTGACGGGGCATAGAAGCGTTTCAAGCAGTGGTGATGATGCTCATAATTGAGTTCACCATGTCTTGAGCTGCTAGTTCTTCTGCAGTGGGGCACCTGCTGTGGGCACCTCGACAAACGTCTCGACGTCCATCCTTCCGATGCTCAACCCAATTGTAGAAAAGTGAGAGCACGGATGTCGAGAGACAACACCACTGATCTCAAGCACAATGCACTAGTGATAGCTGGCTGAGTAGTCCCCTTATACTCTCCAATTGTGTATTCTCCGTAGTAAGGACTCCAAGGCAAATATCACATCCGGTATTTTCTGATCGCAAGACGTGCCCAAGATCCGGTCTTGGATCAGCATCCTTGCAAAGAATACAGTGTGCTCAATTGTACACTCTTTTCTTTTATGTCCCATTTCACCGCATTTGTAGCATAGGGAGCTCCTATCGGGTATTTTGCATACTTGTGCGGTGTGACCATAGCCAAGACATTTGAAACATTGAAGAGGCGCTGCTCTTCACCATATCCTACAGACAACTCACCCTATTCAGAAACTGTTCGGAGTACTTTTTGATCTAGTCAATGATGGCCATGCGTTGTTCCCTTTGATTTTCTGGCGTCAGCCTCGCTTTGATCCGGCTCACGCTAGGGAACTCCTTTTTGATGGTATCTTCTACCTCGGCCAGATCCGTGACGCAGTCAATGTCTCTTATTTCAATCATATCTCGGCTCGAGCGAAGCTATAGTTGCAATTTTGCCGAGGACTTTCTTTACTGCGTCACAAAATGCTTCCCTATTGTCAGCCTTTGCTCCAAATTCGACCAGTATGTGGCCTCAACGCGTTGGTCGCACTGCTTTAATGGCAGTGTTGGTGTCTTGGGTCTTACATTTCTCCTGATATCCCGCAACACCTCCGCATAGTATCAGCCATCTTGGGGTTTTACGAGCAGTGCCTACTGCCGGGATCTTCGTCGGAGTATCTTTTTCTCTTTTTCTCTTTGTTTGACATTTTTCTCTTTGTTTGACATCAGGTCTTATTAGGCGTTCATGCAAACTTTTTTCTAGCACTTTTTGAAGGAGTTTCTTTGCAGCTTTCTTCACGTTTTTTCTCAGCGCTATCTGACACCCCTGATCTGGCGTTCCACGCTTATCTAGTACCTCTTCCCTCCTTTTTTTTATGCCGATCTCCTTCGATTGGGCTAGACGCCATTCTTTTATTGATGGCTAACGGTGGGGCCATCTGCGCGTGCCCTTTAGACTTAGCCCTCGGCGCTCCTTTAGCGTTCTGCTCTTCTTCGACCTTCTGTCGTCTTCGGCCTTTTATAAGGTTTTCCAATAATGCCCAATGCGGTCTAGAATTTCCTCTGGTTCAAGGAGCCGAATCTTTACTGTTTTGTTGATTTTTAATGAGTTGCATGCAGGTTGTATTCTTTTAAGAACATCTCCCGCTTTTTGGATTGGGCTTCCTTCTTAATTCCGCTGGGCGGAACTTTGTACTTTGTGACCACCTTTCTTCAGAGAGGTTATCGGCTTTCATTTCTAAGTACAGTACTTCTGCCACATTTTCGTCGGTGGCGATGAAATCACACAATGGTGTCTTATTTGTCTGGTCACTCCTGGTAATCTTTGTGGACTTCAGGCTGCTTCATTATTAATTCGGGAATTATCACCCTTGCTTCGGTCACTTCGGTAGTGATCGCAGCAGTGATCATCGAGTTCTCAATGCTCTTTATATTTTCCTCCACCACTCAGATATCTGGCACATTCTACAGATTTTCCGTTTATACTTTTTAGGTCACTCTGGCGTTTGCATCATTTTTTTGCCACGCCCAAATGCCATAGGAATCTCAGTCTGGACCAGGCTGTCTGATACGCTCCATTTTTCATCCGTCTTCACTGTCACTGCATTCATCGTCGTTTTTGTCATCGTTGGTACCGCTCCCGATATACTGTTAGCATCATGGCTGCAGCCACTGGTTGCGTCGTCATTGTTGTTATCTTTGTTTTATTTTTTGAGTTTTTTTTTATCTTTTTCTAGGATTTTTGGTTGCTCCAATTTTATTGGGTTCCCACTTGGAGCTGCTATTTCCGTTCGTGTGCGCAGTCACCTTTCTGGTCCCATGGTTGTCTTTGCAGAGCAAGGAGGCCAGGCGAGGATTGGCACAAGCCCTTATGGGGACAAGTGCTCAGAGCTAGACCAGCGCTAATCGGGGGTCCGTCTCAACCGAACCTACAACACCAACCCAATGGTGTGAAATTCGAACGTATTCCGAGGCCTGCCAAGGTTTTACCGGGGCGGAGATGGTATGATAGTAGAATTGGAGCCATTCACATACGAGTGTATACACCAGCCCAAAGCATCAATTCCAGTTCGTTGTCCAAAGCGTAGTCCAGATTCAGCCAGGGTCGTTACCTGTCATTCCTGGAGGGAACCTCACGGCACCCCCATACCCTCGGGTCCATGGGGGTGAGACTCCCTAAAGAATGCGAGCCACCAAGAGTATTCCTGTCATCCGGCATTCCCCCTGCGGGGGTCTACGCTTACTACATACCAACGAACACCACCCAAAATTAATAACCACTAACAAACAAATAAGAAAAAAGAAAACATACACAATCTGCTTCATTGGTCCAAAAAGAAGACTAAATCGAAAAACGCTGGTTATGTGCCTACAAGGACATACCGACTCATTCACAGTTGAAAAACTGAGGAACCTGTTTAAAAATATGAAAGAAGGAAAAAGAAGAATGATGATTTCTATGATTAAGGAGTCCGAATTTTTCCAAGGAACATTCACCAAGTACTTCTTGTAACAATTACAGCCCTTAGATTTATTTTTTTTTATTTTTGAAAAGATTACATTTTGAAATATTCACAGACAAATATAAAATACATCAGAAAAGATACTATCCGAGGGCGGTCCAATAAGTACTTAGTTTACAAAAGGAAAACGAAAATTTTCGAAAAGTGGCAATTTATATCACAACATAATCTCCTCTTAGCTCGATACACTTGATCCAATGATACTCCAACTTCTCTTTTCGATCTGAAAAATACGTTTTCTCTAGGTCATTTGTCTCAAATTCCTTCCCTACGAGTGACTTTTCAAGTTTGAAAACAAGAAGGAGTCGTACCGAGCCGTTTCTCGATAACACGGTGGATGGGGTAGCAGTTCGTAGCATAATTTTCCATAGCGATGGTGGAGGTTTGAGCTGCTGCTGGTGTCATGTAGGAAGAGCACTTTTTTCTTCGCTGAGTCGGGCCTTTTTTTAGTGACTCAGCGTCAAATTGGCCCAATAATTTGGCATCGTAGAGCTCTGTGGCCATTTTGCTCTTCTTCAGGTAGTCAATGCAGATCACATCGATGCCAAAACTCCTTTGGGCGAGACCTGAACAGCATCAAACACTGCTCTGAAGTGGTCTCACGGTTGCGTTTTTGTCCGATGTAGGCAAACGCAGCGCCCATCACGCTGACAACTTTCTCATGCCCAAAATGTCATGCAGGATATAACCCACCGGTCTTTTGAGATGCCTATTGTCTCAGCTATCTTGCGTGCCTCCGTTCGACTGCCTTCCAATACAAGCTGATGGATTTTTGTCATGTTATCCTCCGTGGTAAGTTTTCGGGGCACCTTGGTGTGGCTCATCAAAAACCGACATGAAACCACGTTGAAACCCGTTAAACCAATTTTTATGGTCGCAAAAGCAGTCACCGTTCATAGCATCCAAGCACTTTTTGATTTCACTGCGCGATTTGCCTTCCAAACTTAAGAATCGAATAACCGACCAATATTGCTCTTTCTCTATTTTTCGAAAATTTTTGAAAATCAAACAAAACTGCGAGTTTAATTTGGCTGAAATTAGGTCGGTAGCCGTCTACGAGAATGTACTACACGATAGCGCCATCGGATGGTGAGGCTAAGTACTTATCGAATGGCCCTCGTAGGAAGCAAAGAGAATAGAAGAGAAGAGAATATGAAAGAACTGAGAGGAACTGAAAACACCTAGGAAAAAAGAAGAAGGGAAAAGAAAAGAACAGATGAAAAAAACAAACTAAGAGAAGCAAGGAAAGGAGATAAAATCTATGGACGGGAGGAGGAAGGAAAAGAAGAGAACAAAATAGAAAAGAAGAAGAAATATGATGAGATAAGATAAAGTGAAGAAAAGGGATGGGAGGAAAATATGAGTGATAGCAAAGGTTTATTGTTTATTTGCAATATAAATTTGAGGCCATATATCATTTGATGAAATTTAGTAATGGCAAAAACTAATCCTAAAGCCTCCTTCTCGATCTGTCCATACCCTATCTCGGCTTTTGTAAGTGATCGGCATGCATGACTTATTGTTTTTACTGGACCATCTTTATATTGGTGATATATACACGCATCCGCAGCTACTAATATCTGCTCATTTGAATCATAATGAGTGATCATAAGATCGGACGCAAGAATTTGGGTGAAATCTTCAAATGATTTTTGGCAATCATCTGTCCAGTTCCATTTGGCGTCCTTTTTAAGTGGGTCGTCTAACGGACGCCTAAGCTTATGCATACCTTTCATGAACTTTCCAGAATAGTTGACTACACCCAGGTATAACTGTTATGTTTGAATATTACAGGGTAGAGCCATGATCGTGATTGCTCCCACTTTAGCTGGATCTGGAAGCGTTCCATATTGGTAGATTTTTCGTCTCAAATACCTGATTGACTTTGTGAAAAAGTTGCATTTACTGATTTGAATGGTGAATCTGAAGTCTAAGTGCTTGGTATAGGGGATTCTGATGTTCTGCTTCTGTTTTGCTACAGATGAGTAAATCATCCATGTACGCTGCTGCTCCTTCCAGGCCTGCCAAGATAGTGCTCATAATCTCCTGGAATGCACCTGGCGCTGCTTTGACACCCGATGGTAATCGATTAAATTTGTATAACCCACGATGCGTGTTAATTGTGAGTAATTCTCGCGACGCCTCTTCGACTTTTTCTTAAAGAAAAGTATCGGGTAAGCCTATTTGACTGAAAATTTGGCCGTTGGCCAACTTACACAAAATGTCGTCGGGTAGCGCTAACGGGAACTGATGGAACTCTAGAGCGCCATTAAGACCTGTTGAGTAGTCTGCACATATTCGTATTTGACCACTGCTTTTCCTTATGCAAACAATCGGTGCGGCTCAGTTTGAAAAATCTACAGGTGTAATGATACCAAGATTTACGCAACGGTCCAGTTCGTCATTAATTTGGTTGAGTGCTGCATACGCAACTGGTCGTTTTGCTCTGAATACCGGCTTTTAATTAGATTGGATTTGAAAGATGACTTGCATTTTGTGCACAGTGCAAGACTATCTTTAAAGACTTTTGGAAAGGTTGAAACTAATGTTGTCAACTGTTGCTCTGTACCAATGCTGTTGGTGGACGCGCTGTTACATATGGAACTGAGTGGCAAATCCCAAATGTGAAATTCGTCGATCTAATATATTCCAAATAGATTCAGATTGCTCTGATTTGCATTTAAACATTTCCCTGACAAGACAGTGCCATTGAGTTCCATCTCACATTGAAATCCTGCAACTAATTTAAGCTGCTGCCCAGATGCACTTGTTGCTGATTGCTTAGTGTGAGTTAATGAAGGTTTGCCGAGCTACAGCCAAACTGATCTGGATATTATCGTGATACCCGAGGCTGTGTCCGTCGGCGTTTTCACTGGAATTTTGTTCATTCTCACGTTGATGAATTTCGCTTTGATACTATTTCAATACTTACTGAAAAAATACCTTTCGAGGGCGGTAAATGAATACTTCCCTGTTTGCTGTGTGAAGCACTGCTATGGCAGCTGTATCCCTCCTTGTGCTCCACCTTGTTGCACACCCTACACCGATGCTGTTTGTATGTGCAGACGGCTGTGAAGTACACACTACCGCACTGCAAGCATGGTTTTCGGGGCGCTGATTGATGTTTATCCGTGTGGTGATTCGGATTCAACATGCTGGGGTATTGATTGCGACCACTGAAGTGTTTTTTGTGGTTTGCTTCTGTATTATTGCACTCTTCATGAAAATATTTCCTTACTTTTCTGCCCGCAAAACTGGCATTGACTGCTGAAGCCGCTTGTTGATGATGTGTGTAGTGATTCTCAATTATCTTCATGTCTTCTTTTGAGTTCAAAGCTTTTAGATGACCGTAAACCATATGTAAATAACAAAACCTTCAATTGATCAGCTGCCAAATTTTTTAGATCAAAATTTTTACAATGTCTATTGAAACGGCCTGCGTATGCAACAAAATCCTACGAACTTTTGTTGTTGTAGACATTCAAATCGCATGTTAAAAAGCGTTTTCTTTGGTCCGAACATGTCTTTCATCTTCGCAACTGAAAAAAGCCGGGTTTTCTTCAGAAATAACAAGTTTACTTCTTCTTCTTTGTAGCGCTACAACTTTCTTGGTCCATTGACTGCATCCTTCAGTTTCTAAATCCAAGCAGCTGGGATGAACTGTCTTTGTCGACCGAGTTAGACCAGCGTTTCCTCAGTTTCCCTACTGGTCTCCGGCCTTCAGTTCTCCCAACGAATACCTTTTTGGGTGTCCGTTGTTCGCCCATACGCTTCATGTGTCCAGCCCATTGCAGCTTCCGCAGTCTTACAATTGTTGAGACCTCCGGCTAGTCAAAATTTCAAACTGCTCATGGTATGTTGTTTACATACTTTTCATGATTTGAAGTGTGCAATTTCCGTAGTATGAGCCTTCTTTTTGTTCCTTCATCTATGTTGAAAAAGTCTTCGAATCTTTCGTACCATGTGTGAAAGTATTTTCCGTCTTCTGGGTCGAAGTGAAATTCCACAATCGGATTTGTGGGGCTATGTATTTGCTGAACATTGTCATTGTACTTATGAACAACTCGTCTCTCCGGACTTATGTTGCTTGCAAATGATCTTATTCAGACGTTCTGAGATCTGAGCATTTCCGTGATGGACCCCAACATTTGTTTCGTGCATTCGTCCATTTATTGGAATAATTTTCAAATTACTGCATTTGTCCGAAATTTCGTCGCCAATAGGTTGTGGTTGGAAAGTTAAACACAATTGCGATTTTACTAACTGAAGTCGTGTATATTATTAATCAATGACTTAATATAATGATTAGTAGGCTGTGGAATCATTCTATCTTGTCGGCCACACAGTTACAAGAGAGTGAGAAATTGGCTTCCTGTTTCCAGCTGTCAAAGTGTAACCAACATGAAGTTGGTAGCTTTTGTTCAGCGCTGCAATAAAACTAGAGCAAAATCAATCTTAATCGAAAGATCAAATATGAAAGCTTATTGAATATTTCGGTATAAATATCAAACTGTTTTTAAGGGCCTTTCTCTTGCATAACGAGGAGTTTTTTGTCGTAGCTGGTCAAATGAAACGAGAAGTCAAATTATACTCATGAATTGCATTTTTGGTGTTGAGATCGCGAAAAAAAGGTAACAGAAGAAAAATATTTCCGTACTCAGAGCTAATAAATAATTCAGTTCACATTTGAAATGTCCAAAGAAGGAAAGTCCGATTTGAATGCTTCATCAAGCGCTTGCTTTTCAATCGTTCAAAAGTTTTGAAACCATTGATTTCAACACCATACTCATCAAGTAAGCAAAAAGTGAGTATTTGTATTTATTTATTTTTTTTTTTTTTGATAGATGGAGGAGGAAAAAAATATGATTTCTGATTGTGTTTGTTTTGTTCCATGAAATAAGTTCATAGTTTAAAGTAATCATAATAAAAGATTTAATTAGGAAACAAAATATTTAAAATTAATTAGTAATTATTATAAGCAATTAAACTAAAGGCCTTTCACTGTTGATCGCTAATAACTAAGAAATCTTGTATAAATTTGTTGGTTTACTGACGGTCACTCATGTTTTTATTTTATTTGTTCTGTATTGAAAGTTGCTGAAACGTTTCAGTTTCAAATAATTATTTTGAGTTAAAGCTGTGGCAGTTATATATATTTCAGGAAGATAAATTTTATTTTCAAGCGGTTTTGGTAATGTTTTTGCACGCAACATTCAATTTAAGTATGCATTTATCGAAAATTGACGATTAATTTTATTAATATCTATTAAAATACTATTTTTATTTTCCATTTATAAAACATTAAGTATTTTACCAAAATAAATATTGAAATTTATTTATTTTTTTCATTAAAAAAAATTCTCCACTCTCTATTTCAACTAGTTTTCAAAATTTTTCGCATGTTTTAAAATCATGAATATTTTGAAAATTTTAAATTTAAATACGTTCCATTAACCTTCATAAGTTTTGTTGCAATACTTGTAGATGTAAGCAAACACGCACAATCTATCTCAACTTTTATTTCATTTTCAATATAAGTTTAATTTTTCTTTAGCTTTTATTTTTAAAATTTTTAATAGAAATCAGTTTATAACTGCCACAACTCATCTGTTCTGTCCATAAGTTTAGTTTTGAATATGCGTAAATTTTTTTGAGCTATAAATATATATTTAAATTAAAATATTTTACAAAATTAATTTTTATTGCCAATATATTTCATTTTTAGACATCATTTGCTTGTGATAAAAAAAAAACTTCAATTTGAAATTAGGAAGTAAATCAAAGAAAATAAGTATAACCTCAAATCGAAGATATAACAATTTGGTGAAAACTCCAATTTATTCCCCTCTAAGTTTCAACTATTTAAAATTAAAAATTACAAAATATTGGCAAAAAAAAATCTAATAAAAACTGAGCTACATAAAAATTTAATGAAAAAGGACCGGAACTGAACTTGTCCAAATCTTTTGAGGAAAATTTCAAGTCAAGCAATATTTACAAAAAAAAAAGGAAAAGGAAATGCTATCAATATCCTTTTTTCCCAATTTATTGAAGACAATTGATATGAAATTAAACGTTTTTCCAAAACAACAATGAAACCCTTTTTCTACCTAAAGCATATATGATTAAAAAACAAAGATTAACATTAATACAGAACAATTCTGATAATAAAAAAAGAAACATTTTCAATATTATATATTAAATGTGTTTGGATATAAATGTATTTGATATTGAAATTAATAATAATTAAGCTGTATTTATTAGTACATATTCATAAACTTAAAAAAAAAAACATAAATTGCATTAAATTAATAATACCAAATAGTTAATGAACAAAAAAACTGACTCTATGAATATATCGTACATATTAATGAAAGAAACCAGCGTCAAATTATGTGTTAGTTAAATATTTAAGAGTAAAACAAATGCATCACAAAATAAAATAGAATTTCAAAGAACAGAAGAACAACTACAAAATATTAAAAATCCATTTCCAGATTCAACATAAAGGAAAATCTCATACAATAGTAGGTATAGAAAAATATGTACATTTTATTCTAAATGTTACATTTAGCCAAAGTATGAAATTTGTAAAATAAATTCAATATTCATCTCTGGTAGCGGCCTCGTATAAATATAAAAATAAATAGAAAATATTTAATTTTAATTGAAAAAAATACTGAAAAATGTATTTGACACGCAAAAGGATATGAGTTCAGAAAACGTTTCTATAAAAATTAGAAAAATTGAGAGATAATATAAACGTCATCTTAAATATCAGAAATGAAAAATGCAAAGATTAAATGGTAATACCTCGTTGGAAATTGATGATTACAGATATTTGTATTTACATTAAATTCGTGTATAAATATTTGACTGTTAACATATGAAAACAAAACACGTCTTATTGGTATTGGACTTTTTGAAATTTATCTCATTTTAATATGTTAAAGTTAACTCATCGTTTTCTGAAGCATTTGAGCTATGCTCTCATATGTTCATATTGGTGAACTTTTTGAGGTCCAGTAAAACCAGCTCCATGCTTCCAAATTATTCTTCAGCATGGCAGAAATATGCTAGGATGTCTCTTTTTCTTGAAAATAGAACCCACCAGAACATATAAAAATGTTCTGGCGTCTGCATTCACTATTCTCCTTGAGGCCAATTTTCTTATGTTCCTATCAGACAATGCTTTATAAAAAATATTTAAATATAATCTTGAATAGTTTGACACACATTATATATAATCATATACTCATCATGGGGTCCAAAGAGCGCTTTCGATGTCTTAAGATAACTTCTTTCTAACACATTACGTCAGTTGAGCTGAGTATTAGTGCAGCGAACCCGTTCTTTGGCTCAGACGACATACTTCCCCGTTGTAGAGAGGCTATGTTCTTCAGCCTTGCAATTTTTGGCAATTTTCTTCAGCCTTGCAGTTTTTGGCAATCTTCAAGTACTTTTCAGTTGGGATTCTCTGAACTAGGTACTCCAGCCACCGCTTTGTTTTGACCTCGTGGAGGGCTTTCTTCAGTGAGTCAGCTTATCTTGTCTCTATGGGACGGCATAGAGATGGAAGTGGTAAGTTTCTATAGGCTTCATTTTTGTTTAGTAAGTGATGTTTTTCTCCTCATTCTTGAACCCGGATCTAGCAAACAAAAAACATAAAAAAGCATTCCGGCTGATGTTAGATGATGACTCATGAGGTCGAATGATTGCTAATGGTGATAGACGATTGTGGATGATTACTGATCCTTTCTAGCCACAGAATAAAAACCACAAACCACCACGTTTCAGCCAGGATAGGCTCCTCACCTTGTAAGGCAGTGACGATAACCTGTCATGGGCTCCCCCTAACCCGTGGTACAGATCAAACCTCTGCTCATGTTGTCGCGGCACTCCACCCGAGTATCGCTACCAGATTTTTGCTCTCAACAGTACTGAGTTGGTGCTCCAGCTTCGGGTCCATGAGGGCGGCACTTCCCAAGGATTTGTAGATCTGGTTTCCCAGTTATGGTCCATCCCCCTGCGGTTACCTACTGTACGATCAAGCACTTTCCTTAGACTACCGAGCACCAGGAATCACCACCTACCAACACCATAGACAATTGCAACAGAGTAATCATGACAAGGCGACCACAGAAATGTAAGGACACCTAGGAACTAGCAAAATCACCAGTCTGCTCCGCTGAGCAGAGCTGCAGCCGCTCTTGGGCATAGGAGGTTATCTCCGCGAATTTTCCCTCATCCATTAGAATCTCATGGACTTCTGTGGGGGATCTGAGTGAGTCTACGCCACATGCACTACGGAGCTCGGCATATGCCAGACACTCGAATAGTACATGTTGCCAAGACTCACTCTCAGCCCCGCAGACTTTGTCCATGTCCTGTAAGCAGAAAGCTCAGACCAAGAAAAAAGTCCAGGTATAGAGTCCGCCTCGCAGACAGGACGTCGGGTATAAACATATATGTCACACGCCCCCTAGTGCACTCATTCCACCTGGCTTGCCAGGTAAAAATCATGCAATCCTCCAGCATGGTCAGGATGCTGATTAGACTCTAACTTCCAGAGTCAGCCCCTTTTAACCACTCAAGCTCAATAGCAGGCAATCCTCTCAATAACATGAATGACAATCCTCTCCAGATTATCTCCAAGTCAAGCGGCGGAACTCCCATAAGTACCTGCATTGCGTCAGTCAAGATTGTACGACATACAGCACGGCATGCCAGCAGAGCTACTCTCTGACACATCGAGATAAATCTTCTGCTGGTTGCGCTCATTGTGCTCTCAAGGAATACAGATGCCCCGTAGGCCACACAGGTGACAAACAGGTCAACATACATTCTCTTGAGAGGACTCCGACGAAGCCCCTAGTCCTTCTTACACATTCGTCACAACATAGAGGCAAGGAGCGTGAGACGTCCCTTCATACTCCTAAAATGTAGCCAGGAGGACAGTCTCTCACCAGCATGAACTCCTAAGTATATGACAGCTGTATCATACTTGAAAGGTCATCCCTCGTGCCACACTGACGGCGGACGACTCAGACTGAGCACAGCTTTCAAAAGCAGCATTGATGTTTTCTCCACTGCGGCAATCAACCCCACTTGGTTACACCATTGCTACACTATGCGCATATACCTCGTGGCTTTGTCTTTCAGTTCTAGTTGACTTCAACCTTCAACCAACAACAAGTCATCAGCATAAGCACAATGATTGCAAGCAGCAGAGAGGTCTGCTAGCAAGTCATCCATAAATAAGTTCCATATAAATGGACAAGCTATGGACGCCTGAGGGCATCCCCTCTGCACTGACATTTCCACCTTGTCTCACAACCCCTGGACAAATGCACTTCTGCCCGAGAAGTAGCTCCTCGAAAGCCCTGGTTGCTTGCAACCAACCGAGGTTAGTTTAGCAATCTCAGATGCCGGCCATCTCAGATGATCAAAAGCACCCTTGAAATCAATGAAGATTTCCAAGAGATACTTCTGTTCACTTGCTCGTACTGCAGACATAACATATAGCCATGCATCGTTAGGGCCACGCCCCATACGGAAGCCGTACTGCCTATCCAACAGAGTTTCAGAAATAGCTCCTCCAATCTCTGGACACTTTCGCAAGTGATGGGAGTAAGGAGATCCCCCTATACGAGCTTGGCAAGCTGGGGTCCTTGTCTGGCGACTTAAGCAGCACAACCACCTTTGCACGCTTAAAATCAACGGGGAAGCAGCCTTGTTTAAAGCACTTGGAAAAAGGCACTGAATATAGTCCGAAACGGCTCGCCAGATGTTTTTGCAAATCTTGCCAGTCATACCATCCCATCCAGGTGACTTCCCACAGTGTAATCTTTTGATACCAGCGTCGATCTCCCAACGCTGCAGAGGGTCAGTATGCTCCTGCTCTGTAGCACTTTCAAGATGCTGTGTCTCATATTCCGCTCTAGGAAATAGTTCTCCCAGCAAGTACTCAACACATTCACTCCATGGTGGTGTCGTATTCTCACGAATGCGAAGCCCCGACACACCGTGCCTGTTGCTCCTTTTCCGACAGATTTTATATACCTGCCCCCACAGGTCATCAGCATTATCACGAACAAAGCGTTGCCAATTTTCTTCCTTAGACTTCATGAGTAGTCTATGATACTCCTTAGCAAGTTTCTGAAACACCAATCTCAGTTGGCTGACAGTCTCCAGCTTCCGGAATCGCGCTCTGTAGAGCTTCTTTCTTGCACACTGAACATCCCTGCGCTTGGCAGGTAGTTCATCCGTCCACCACATGACATGCCCAGAAGCAACCGGGCGGCTTCTTCTGAGCATGGCATCGTTGACACGGACAAAGCCTGAAAGTAAGATACCATCCCGTCAATACTGAGTTCACCGAAAACTACAAGAGGCAGGCCTTTGACCTGCTCTTGTATCATTGCCTCGTATCTCACCTTCTCACACTCTGGAACCTGACTCCAAGACATCCTAGTATGTTGACGAGCATCCATCATCTCATTAGAAGTCATCACGACTTCAATAAGGCCATGGTCACTTGTCCCCAGCCAGGCACCAGCCTCCTTTGGCATTCCAGGGAACGCGCAGCAGCAGCATTCACATACGTAACATCAATATTCTACATACCATTGGACCATCGAAGGTAGACAATTCACACGGGACATTTAGCACATGCAGACAATGGACAAGGATCAGCTCCACCAGCTTATCCCCCCGGCGTCTAGCAACAGAACGAGTCATGGCTGACCATGGTGAATAACGGCTTATCATAGGCGGAGAGTGGTGGACTATGGTGGATAATGGCTGATGAGGGCAGCTGATGGTGGATGATTGCTGATGATGGTTGATAAGGACAAATGATGGTGAACGATGGGGACTGATGCTGGCTGATGAGAATAGAAGATGGTTTGCTGATCGTTGTGGATGATGGTGAATGATGGCTAATGGAGGCAGATGATTACTAACGAGGGTGAATATTGGCGGGCGATCGCTGATGAGGGCGGATGATTGCTAATAATGATGGATATTGACGAATAATTGCTTCTGATGCTGGCTGTTGGCTGATAAGGGTAGATAATAGCTGGTAGTAGATGATAGCTGATGAAGGTTGATTATGGCGTTATATTTTCATAATGTATACTAACGGCAATCTATTAAGATATTAGTTAATTTTTACTGATTTCATTAATCGTTGGACTTTAAGCGGTTCTTTGCCCTTGTCTATTGAACCTCACTAGATCTTAGGGGATACACTGAGGTATATAATGCATTATTTTCATTCATTTAATTCAGCGCAGTTTGAAATTCTCATTAAAAGATTGATTTCCATCGCACCGAACAGTATATTGCTATGCCTTGTTGGCTACAGTATTTACTGCACCCTTGAAACGAGGTTGGTCTGGTTGAAGAACGTGACGTTAGGCGTAGAAGCTGATTCCGCTTCCAGAGTAAATGTATACGCAGGTTTTGCCATTTTTTTTGAATTTTTTTGACATTGAACTTACGCCTTACCTTTTTTCTGGTCTCATAAGCGTACGCGATTTGGCATTGATAGTATCGATTAGAAAATAGTCTGCTCTACATCCAGAATAACGGAGATTATGTAAATTCTTTCAGGAATCCATCAATGCTAGAAACAAGTGAAACTTAAAACAAGTCTTCACGCCAATATGCGTTGCTATCAATGCTGTTTTGAAGGCTAAATTGGTATTTTTTTTCTTTACATTGAAGCCTCTAAACAAAATGGTCATATTCACATCGTTTAATGATAGTAAATCATAAACCTTTCTTGTAGTTTAAAAAAATAAGCACCACTATTAAAAACTTTGCTGAAATGTGAAATTCACACAATATTTCTTCCCAATTATTTGCGGGGTCAACTTTTTGTCCACAGTGAAGGCCACTGTATTTTCAGCCACCACCTGGTTTTGTATTTTTGAAGATTGTGCACGTAGTATTAGAGCAAAGTAGATTTCTTTCTTTGACAGCGAAGTTATTCAGCTTGTATTTATTAACCTGTTTCAGAAGGGTCTTTTTGTGGTAGGGAGGAGGAGGCTGCTTACCCACTGTGCCTAAGGCTTTTGGACATACAAGGCAATGGTACCCACTAACGAACTACCCTACCAAGCTGAGAATCTAGCCTTAATTAGTTGGACATACTGCTATAGGCCAGGCCTTATTCTTTGTCTTACCACCTTTATTGGGCCGCAGCTAACCTTTTTCCAGAGGAAAAACATAGAAAGAGGGGTTGTCTTGTATACTATTGTTATATTCTATTGTACGAGTATATTGTTATATGGGTGTAATTGCATTTAGCTCACGACACGTGTTTTAGGGTATAATAATCTTTACTTTACTAACAATAAAGGCAGTGCTGCCAACATCCTTACATTAATGCAATCGGGCTGTCATCATATTTCCCCCCTCAATTTCTTGTGAAACGATCACAGCTTCTAACCTGATGAGTCTCTTTGTTGAACTCATGATAGCTTGGGCTAGTGGCAGTGAATCTTTCGTCTAAATAGGTAGTTGGCAGATGTGTCCATCTCTTGTTTCCTTATTTTATGTTTTATCACCATTGGTCAATGTGTCAATGTTGGGCCCTTAATATCATCTGACCTTGGCTTTTGCTGGTGTTGCACTGACATTGGCCGGAATGAGTCAGTGTATCGCTTTAATTTATATACGAGTACATCATTTAGTTCCACAAAATTATGAAACTGACCCTATTTTACGATCACAGTGCCTGCTTCCCACAAATTTTTATTGTTCTTAAAGAATTTAGCTTAAATACGAGTCCCGACTCCCATCCGCCTTGTTCTAGAGGTATGCTGGATAGAAATATCTTGTTGTGATTTCTGCGATCAAAAAGCGTCCAGGTTTATGCAGATAGTGTGGTTTAAATACTGTTCCATCAGTTTATCTCTATTTTTAAGTGGAGTTGCTCTATACCAGAATGGCATTCCTCGAACTTTGTCCGTTGAATATTTATCTACCATGATTGGGCAATCCAGTGACAGCTGGTTGTCCTTGGGCATTAAATTTCTGCAAAATACCACATGATTTACTAAATTTAGTAAATTCATCACTGTTCAATGTTTTTACGTTATCCGAGAAAACGTCAGATAACAGTTCAATGGCTGAATTTGATGTCGGTGCTGATGAAAAAATTTCAATTTTAGCCCATTTCGATTTCGCGTTCATTATAATTAAGAAGTGATAGGGCTTTATCGGTCCAGCGTAGTCGATAGGTATGCGCTGGCAATTGCTGTCTGGTTCTAGCCTAAGGTGGAGGGGGACTTTTGGTGAGTTGTTCTGGACAGACGTACACTGGATGCATTTCTGTACTAATATATATATATCTATATATCTTTGTCGATTTACCTCCAATATGCATACTTTCTTGCAAGTTGTTTCAGCTTCGAAACTTCTATGTGTATACGTGTTGATTCCTGGAGTACGGAGGCTCGTCGAGTTGCTGGTATAATCACACGTTGTCGTCTAAATGCCATACCGTGATCGATGACAACTTCAGAGTCTGTTGCATTGTTATTTTGTAATTCTTGATACAAGCGTTTTAGCTCTTGATCCTTTTTAGTTTCTGCTCGAATCGATTCAAATGCAATGTCTATGGTGAAAATCCTAAGAGTTGATTCTTCACAAATCTTGTGTGCTTCGTCATTTATGTCCGAATCTATTTTTGGAGTTGTTTTTACCAGGGTACTAGATAGACCATCCACATTAGTTTTCTCATTTCCCTTCTTGAAACAAGATTTAAGGGATGGATCAGACTACGACTATATAGTCGCACTACTGTCGCAAGTTAGACATGGTAAAATGGAAGCGCGGAAATTGCGATTTGCGATATTTTTGGCCAGGTCAGCAGTTGCAGGAATTTACGATTTTTCCTAAAACCAGTTTAGTAGGAAGTTTTTGTGAAACTGACGCAGGCGCACATGGTTTGAGCATTTGACGCTGGCATGCATGGAAGTTTCTTGCATAGCATAAAAATGAGTTAGTGCATGTCAAAGACATATTAAGTAATAGACGCGAAATGAGCTTATTTTCATCCATACGTGAGTGAAGTACTTTTACTACATACATGCCTTTCTCTCGCATGCGAATTGAAATCCCCCTACCTTTCACGCCGCTAGAGAATCCACACACTCAAGTGGCTCTCACGAAAATTCCACTCCTCTTACACCTTAACCCCCGAATCGTCAACAAAATATCAACCATATGATTGAAAACATATGATTTGTGAAAATTCAACATTAATGGGAAACGTCTAATCAAGTTGAATTTGAAATTGTACACAAAACAATTTTTTTAAGATAAACCGTGTTGAATCTGGTGCAAAAGCGTTGCAAATGTAATATTTAATCAAACTGAAAAGTTTGCTACGGATCGCGAGTGTTTCTGTGTTGAAAAATGAAAAATGTAGTGACGTGTGTGGGATTATAAAAACAGCTCTGGGAAGCATGTCACTGACGTATCCTTCGTAGGGTAAGTCATGCTCAATCTTTTACATCGTTCAAGTTAGAATGCGCGCACGGAAAATTGATTTAGTTCAAGATGCGAAAAAGAAATGGGAGACGTCACGTCAAATTTATTTGAAATTCAAATCAACAGCAAATAACGCGCAAACATTACACTACATGATAAAGTGCTTCAATTCTCCCGATGCATTTCGTATCCATTCTCTCTGAGATCTATGGTGTATGTTTTCCTGGCAAAGACATATCTTTAGATGAGCATATTATTTCTGCCATGCCTGAAGTTCCTTTGCAAATCTTGTCGCAGTGTGTTCATATTTGCGTCTAAATATCGCTCGCTATGATAGTAAAATCATAATGTGGCCGAACTCTAATAGTAGAACTTTGATATGAACATAGCAAATCTGATTTGACGAGCTGAAATCATTTGTGGAATTTGTTGCAATATTATTAGTTATTAGTTTGAATGGACATGCGAAGAGATATTAATAAAAACTTCCCACAGCAAAATATAATTGCTAAAGTCTCTTGGTCGAGATAGGAGTAATTTTGCTCTGTCTTTGTTAAGACACGTAATACAAACCCAATTGGTCGTTCTCTGTGGTTCCCTATGTGAGACAGTATATCAGCGATACCACGGCAAGTCGCATCAGAAGCTAGCTGGAAAGGCAGGGTAAGATTGTAAGGTACTAAAAGATAGTCACCCACTTTACAAATTTCTCCCCTGAATTTTTTCAACGATATTTCACATCTTGATGACCAAAAAAACTTCCTACCCTTTTGTAAAAGTTAGCGTAGTTGGTGACTTTATGATGACAATACAGGAAATTATTTTTATGTACTTCACTAGACTTAGAGTCAACATTCACACGTAAATGGGCTTTAAACAAATCCAGGCAGCCAAAACATCATGAGCTTTTTAAACTATTCAGAATTTCGTTGATTTTCCCAATTGGATAATGTACTCCCACTAATCTCAGATTCATTCCTATTTTATATTCAAAACACAGTTGTACATCTTTATCGGGTTTCCTTATGACTACCAGATAAGATCCGCAGTCTCTTGTGTTAGTTTTTCAATAGCTTTTGCGGCTCCTAAAGAGTCAAGTTCCTTATCAACTTATTTGTTTAGCACGTATGGGACATATCGTTTGCAAATAGTTGTGCCCGTTCCTTCAGTTTCAGCTTAACGTCAAAGCTTGGTAAGTGTCCAATTTCCTGTTCGAAGATTTCAGCAAATTCATCAGAAAACTCCTCTTCATCTTTGACATTTTTGATTAAGAACACTTGATGTTTATTCACCTTTAAACTGCCTATCCATATACATCGAAGCAGTGGAGTAAAATTGTCTGGTACCACAAAAATCTTGTCTTTGATAGTTGCTTGTTTATCAATTTCCGTAAGATCCGCGGGACTGTCTAGCTTAAACTTGTTCTTGCTGTTGGATCGGAACTTGATTCAGACATTTTCGAACTTGCCACTTGATGCACACCATACAACTCCTTACTTCCGACTAGCCAGGCGTTTGCGATACACATGCGTGTTATATGGCCATCTTTTAAGCAACATGTACAAGAGTCGATTTGATTAACGTGGGTTCCCGCCATGAATAGGCCCAATCCTACGGTCATCAATAGACAGCGATTAGTTTAAGCGCCAAACAGCGCCCCCAAGATTGGTTCCAGCTTACATTGAGAGAACTCTCAACTTTCATACTGGTAGGTACAAGACCTAGCTGTATCTGACGCTATAAGGTCAACGCCAACCTTTGTTTTTAATCAACAGCCACCACGATACTCCCCGAAGGGCCACAACCAATCAGCTGACCATCCGAAGAAGGGGGCACATCAGGTGCCCGTGGTACCTGAGTATACCTCCAGGGTTGAGGCTCGCAGCAATGAGTTGATCTTGTTATCGAACAACCCAAAACCACTATGTTTCGGATCACGTTCCTGTCCTAGTATTTTTACTATGTGGTTCGGGTACCCCGAGAACGCCAGTGTCCGTCGGTTCCACTGAAATTGGAGACGACAACCCAACAATAGCAGTTGGATTCCTTTGAGTTACCAGATCAGCGTTTGATTCTATAGTTTTTGTTTTAAGTTAATGTCCGTACCACCGTGCATGCAGAGGCCTGCGAGTCTCAGCTGAGCGTAATTGATGGAATGTGGATGGCATATTTGGCTGCTTTCTCTGAGGGATGTATTGGAGCGATGGTCTCAACACCTGTCATCATGTCGGGCGTTCCTTCTTGCCGCTTCACTTATATTCACCTCTTTGGATGGCATGTTCACTGTATATCTTGTACATCCACTATCGATGCTTTTATAAACGTTGCCTCAGTTAGTAGTTCCGCAAGTAGTTATCAGCGATTCTTCTAATAAATTGTGCACGTAGAAAAATAGCATCCATAGATTTTTCGCAGTCGCACATGAGCTCGCAATTAGTGATAACCCTTTTAAGGTCCGTAGCGTAGTCCGCTATTGATTGGTCACTAGCTTGGTATTTTCTCAGAAATTGGTGTCAGGCCACGAAAACGTTTTTTCGGGGCAATAGCTGCTTGCCAATCAATGGCAATAACTTTTCGTAGGATAGTTCACTAGGGGTTTTGGGTGCAGATATGTACCCACAATTACATAGTTTTTAACTCCGATGGAGTTCAAGAGTAATTTAGTACAATACACGGCATTGGCAGGCACTTTGTTTATGTCCGTGTATTTTTTGAATCGTTCTCTGTAATTTGTGAATGATTCCTTTGGAGAGTTGAAGTAAAAATACACCAGATGATGAAGAGGTAGATGCCGTACTTTATTTTGATAGAAATGCCGCATCCATCACCCTCTGCATGTGTAAGAGTTGGTTGAATTGTCTTGAATCCAAGTTGAATGTTAAAGTAGTTGAATGAAATTTATGGAATTTTTGAAAACATTGAACCTAACGTACTAAATATGTTGAATGTTGGTCGTTAAGCTATTTGTTTCACCATCTTCTTAGCCACTTGTGATCTCTGGGTGCAATAGTGATGGACAATTGTATAACAAAGTGGCATTTGACTGCATCAATTTCTAATAATCACTTATTAATCTCCAATCTTCAGATCGACGCCTAAATTTTTGGATCCTATAATTGTATTCTATATTGTTATACGAGTGTAACTACATTTGACTGACGGGCATATTTTATGGTAAAAAGTATTTAATGACACAATAGACGCAGGGCTGCCAACTTCCTTAAACTAATGTTATCAGGCTTTAATAGATTGCAATGAAAATATGCTTCCAGGCGCTTAAAAATGGCTGGTTTAACTGTCAAGAGTACCCGAATGTAATGTACCATATGGCTTCATTTGTCAGCCAACGTACGCATTTCTGCTGTTGTTTTATTATCACTGAGCTAATTTAAGTCTAATCATGCCTACGATTGAGTTACGGCGAAATGCAGAGACCATTTTCTGTTTGACTTGTTTAACCAAGAGTGAACTTTGCCCAGATTTCAGGTTCTTGCAGGTTTCCAATCCTCAGCCTGAAAGACTAGATCCAGCAACATTTGTATCATGAATATCATGAAAGCCCACGCCATCTAACATGGCTTATACTTCCTGAAGTTAGAAGATAAGACCCAGTACGCCTGTTGATCATCCTGTGATGAAACTTTCCTGGTTAAGAAATTAAACTTAAGTGACACATCGAAGGACCTTTATTTGAAAATACAGCTCCTCATGCCATCCTTTTCTTATTTTTCTGAATAAATTACACCACGACTTCCAACATTAATTTAAAAACAAATATAAAAAGCGATAAATTTCAAAATTTCCAATTTTATAATTATTTTTTGAAAAGAAATGAAACAATTTGTTTTAAGACACAACTAAAGTTAACCAATTTAATTAAGTAAATAACGTTCTATATAAATGAAAAATGAACATGTAAATTATTATATTTATGATTATTAATGGATTCAAAGTTGTTAAATGCAAATCAAATTTTGGATGCAGATATGATAATTATTTTAGATATTTCTTATTGTATGAAAAGTTAATTCAAGTACTTTTTTAACATTTAGTGATTTTTAGCTCTTTCATTGAAGTATTTACAAATAATTATTACTTTCAATTTAAAAAATGTAAGAGTTTAAAGTTTACATTCCTAATTTCTTTACATAAAATTAAGTACATCTACATTTAAGTTAATTACAAATTTTTTATCATGAAAATTAACACTATGTACACATTTAACAACATTTATCGAGAGTGTGTATAAACTATAAACATACTCGGTTTTAATTGCTGTGTTATAGAATTTATAAGCGCAATAAATGGATAAAAATTCATTTGATTATTTATTTGCATAGTTCTACCCCATCTTTGTCATATAACTCGAAAAAGAAACATTTGAAAAATGTTTTCCTAAAAAGTATTATCTTTAAAGTTTAAAGTCTTGCGAAAAAATTATTTATCATAATAATATTTAACAAAAACGAAAAACTAAACTCTGATTAAATATAAAAAATATAAAATTATTTAAAAAAATAACATAGTTACATATAGATAGAATTAAGATTGAATTAAATTAAAACGGAAGAAAAATAGCAAAATATATGCATAAAGATTCAATTCTTCGATTAAAGTAGATTTGATTAGTAGTTATTAAGTAGATTAGCAAATAAAATGAATGAATCATAAAATAAAGTATTTTTGATGATAAAAAAAAGCAAGTACTAATCTATTTCATTATGAATAATAGACTATGATCAGATGAATACAATACGCTCTCTCAAGTGATTGAGAGAAAAATTAACATGACACCACCTGAAAAAATTTATAATATTAAAAATCGTTATACATTCATATGAACATTTGAATGCTGAATTATTTAAAGAATATTTACATGAACCAGAAGTCAGAGGTGAGGAAAAGTGCATAATTAATATGGAAAATTGTGAGCTGTGGAAAATGATAAAGTTCAATGAAAATGAAATCAAAACGGAAAAAAATGGAGGCAAGAACAATTTTATTTGAGTGTATTTTTTTAAATCTCTAGTCTAACGATAACCATTCATAAATGTAATTTAAGAGTTCTTGAAATAAATATGAAAATATTAAATAGATAAAATTAAAAACGAAACTGCACAATTGTATGTAGAAATATTTTGAATAATCACCCACAAATTCACAGCTAGAAACAAATTATTACAAAGTATAATCAAATTATAATATAATTGGAATAGAAAAGAAAAGTTGCAAGAAATCTAAAGGCTCATTAAAATCAATAATTATTTATTTTGGGAAAGTAAGTTTAAAAAGATTTCTATTTATAAGATTTTTATTTAATGACACTGGCTATGACAACTCAAAGAATTAAAGACTAGCAATTGAAGATGGTCGCCAACGAGAAGATTACAAAATAGTTGGATCTTAAAGTTTAAAATTATACTTACAGTATTACACAATAGAAAGAAACGATAAGATAAATAATAAATTGAAAAGGACGTCTACAGTTAAACTGAGATGAAATAAATGATTTTCGAAGAAAACATTTTACTTCGAAGAAAAACGTAAATGAAAAAGTCATGTATAGAAAATAAGAGAAAAGAAAATTAATTCAAATTGCCAATAAAGTTCACTTCGTGGACAATTGAAAGATAAAATCGTCAAAAAATTAATGAACCTTCATTCTTACTCTAGGAATTAAACAATTGAATTTCATTTTCACATGCTAACTAGCAAAAATGGTTATAATTTATTAACTCGAGGAATGAATTTATTATTTATATTTTCTTATTTTTAGTTGATTTCCTGGTAATTAAATCATTCCTTAATATTTTTTAGGTAATACCAATTATTTCAAAAATGCGAAGTTGCAAAATCAAACGTTAATACACTATTAAGAGATGAAAGAAATAATATGAACTATTAATTATTGAAACGATTTCAAATAAAACAAATTCACTAAAATAAAAATCATTCGTCTTTTATTTCAACTATAAATTGTAATTCGATAAATTCTCGTATATAGAGCCTTTATATCTCGGAAAGCCTGTAATGATTTAATCACACACATCTCGAACGTTGAGATTTCCCGAAGGAAATCTGAACCAACCTCTAATGCCGGAGACACACTATTCTGTCGTGTTGTGTTGTGGCGCGTCAAAGTCAAAGTCAAAGTCAAAAGCGCTTTATTTAATCTAATCGTTATAAATTTTTAAAAGAACATAAAGCAAATCCCAAACAATAAAACTATAAAAAACTTCATGGCCCGAATGGCTCTCTAAATTTATACGTTATCAGTTAAACACATTTAATGAAAAAAATACACTTGCAAATTTAAATTAATTAAGATTATTTCATATTTTTTGATTCAATTGGAAAAAGGAGAAAAAACCAACCAGCATTATTCAAAAATTACTTATATTACTAACACAATAATGAACTTATATCCTATACCTAATATGTTACACCCTAATTCTAAATAAGTTCAATCAAAAAAAAAAAAACAAAAAAAACGTTACCTTATATTGAAACCTATACCTAAATTATAATACAAATAAACAACAATACTAGATGTAGCAATAATGAGATGAATCTAAAAAACTAAGTAACGAGAAAAAGCACAAAAACAGAAAATAAACACGAATAATTTAGACATTGTCATTCAGCCACCAATACCTAGATTGCTCCATCTCAGCTCGACCAGCTTCAACGAATCTAGCAAATGAGTATCTCCATTGGAATTGTTGGTCTTGTGAACTCAGATTCGGAGGATATTTTATCTTCTTATCGGTGGCCCGTCGGTATATGTGATATATGATTGGGACGCCGTCAGAATCAAAAATATATCGATTCATGTCCAAATACACGAATGCTTCTGGAGGAACGAAGCCAGTAGTGAGGCAAGTCGCAATATACCCGTCTGTAGGGTGGAACGGCTGTGAAATCCAAGGGTTTTCACTCACAGTTACAGATCTTGCGATATGATTCCGAAGAAGTTTCAATATGAAGATATCGACTCTTGTCACTTGAGCGGCTTGATAAATTTTTCTATTCGATATATAGTGCTTCCAATCCGTCTCAGGCTTTCTGTACAAACCAGTACATGCACGAAGACATTTCCTTTCGAAAACTCTTAATCTTTCCATTGTACTAGCACTCTGGTTGTACCAGATCTGGCATCCGTATGTCAAAACTGGCCTAACCAGGGTCTTGTAACAAATAACTTTGACTTTTTGATCAATGTATCTGGAATGAAAGAGTCGCCGAAGGGCCATGACTACTTTTAGTGCCTTACTGAGCATGATTTTGACATGTTCAGTGTAGTACAGATACTTATCGAGATGAACACCGAGGTATCGAACACAGGATTTATGTGGAACCCGTTCTGAACTAGCCTCACCAGCCATAATGTGGAAATCCTTCCAATTACATTTCAGGTCTTGACTGGCCCCCTGCAGCGTTGTCCGAAACAAGATTGTTTCGCACTTCTGCGCATTGATTTTCATTCGCCAATTGTCGGTGTAGAGTTGCACATCATTAAACATTTTTTGAAGATTGCTCTGAACTATTGTAGCTTTTTGGTCTGCCGTATAGATGATCAGATCATCAGCAAACGCTACCAATGATCGCGTTGGCGAGACATTAAAATCAAAGCTGTTCAAAAGCTTGCGAATGAATATTGAGAAAAGCAGGGGCGCAGTAACTGTTCCCTGCTGTAGACCATTCAAGACCTTGAATTCGCGCATTGTTGTCAGATTTCCATCAGTTACAACAAACGATTTCCCGTATAACATATTACACATCATGGCGACAAGGTGTCTGGGGAACCTGTCCTGAAGAAGTTTGAAAACTAGTCCATCTAACCACACCGTATCGAAGGCTTTCTCCATATCAATGAGACATGCTCCAACACATTCTTTGTTGTTTAGTTTCCAACAGATGTCTGAGGTTACTTTCGTTATTGCATGTATGGTCGAATGCCTGGCACGAAAACCAAATTGGCAATTCGGCATCAACTCATATTTCTCAATGTGGGCGTTTAATGCTCTGTTGAGTATCACTTCAAACACCTTGCTGATGTTAGGCAGCAAGCTGATTGAGCGATAGCTTTTAGGGCATGAAGATTCTTTTCCTTAATTCATAGTCGGAAATACCTTAGCCTCTTTCCACTCATTTGGGAAATATGAATTGTTCAACATGTTGTTGAACAATATGCAATAATTCTTAATAGCAACCTCAGGCAAATGTCGGAGAACTATATTTGGAATACCGTCAGTACCACATGATTTTTTGTTGTTTGTTCTGCAAAATATGAAACACAAGTCTTCATAGCTGACAAAATAATCAATAAGATTCAAGCTCGGTATGAGGTCAGATGTTAATGTTTCATCGAAATGAAGAATTGATTGGCCGTTCAGGCTTGATTTGATGTCGGAAACTTTTGCTTCAACGACCTCCGAAAATATTTCATTCCTTCTCTCTGGGTTTGGCAGATGAACCAATTCAAAATGTGTTCCAATCAAGGCAAGTTTCTGCAATCCATCACATATAATTCTGTTTCCATTTCTATCCGGAGTCGTACTATCAATTTCGATACCAGCTCTATCGAGAAGATTTATCTCATCACTAGTGACTTCAAGATTCGATACCTTCACTCGAGACTTCCTGCGGAATAAGCTATTCACTTTCGCAAAAACGCCATCTGGGTCCTGTGGGCTAATACCCCTCAGTTTTTCCGCCCATTGATTGCTGACCTCACTCCTGAAGTATGAACGGATTAAGTTCCGGACATTCTTCAGGTGTAATTTCAACAAAGCCAAAGAGGGATGGTTGTAGTCCAAAAATCATCGATAAATATTGTTGACGCGTGTGAGAAGAAGGCTTTTCAATCTTTTCAACCTTGCGATGGTTGGTGTTCCATATCCTTCCATATTGTTTCGATGTTTAATCTTGGGAACTACTTTCTCAATCGTTTCTAACGTCAGCTTCTCTAACTTCGACAAATAGAGATCTATTTCATCGTCAGTTAGATTTCTGTTATTAGGAACCATTGAGCAAGCGTTGCCATCATCAGCAGGAGGACATTGCTTCTGGTACTCCCGATTAAACTTCTTTTGAAACTTTCCCCAGTCTGTTTTTTTGAAATTCAACCGATGATTTTCATGTTGAACTGGAATGAGGAAGAAATCATCCCTTTGATGATTGATTTCCATTACGATTGCGTTATGGTCGCTATCGTAAGGAAGCACCTGCAGTTTCCGTTGAGGACTATTAAAGTTGAATTCAAGTCTTGCGTCAGCAATGCAGAGGTCCAAATATGAATTTGCCCTAGGGTATGTTGGGAGCTCCGACCCATATAGGTTGCACCTGTATTCAATTTGGTTCTCTGTTATCCATGATTTCAGGAATACACCTCTTGGATTATTGGTGGCGTTTAGCCATGATGTATGCTTGACATTCAGGTCACCGGCAAAAATATAATAATTATGCAGCCTGTTCAATTCGAGTATTTCAAACAAGGAATTGAGTTCCTCCTTGAACTTGAGAACAGTTTCACCAGTTGCATAGGCAGAGATAACGAAGAGGTTATCCCCACCTGGCAGTGAAATTTTGATGACGGACACTTCAAGAAATTCAAAGTTTTTGAATTCGAATTTTTCAATATTTTGGAAACAATAGGGTCTTCTAACCAATATCCCGGTGCCACCTCCCCCATCACCTGTTACCCTATCGTTTCTTACGAATGCAAAATCTTTGAATTCTATGGAATGCCATGAATTGAGGTGGGTTTCAGTGAGAAGTATGATGTCAGGCTTTTGCTTAACAACAAATTCAAGGAGATAATCACGTCGATGTATAGCAATGATAGAGTTGACGTTGATCGATATGAGGCGAAGCCTATCCATGGGAATATGACTGGATGACAAGTTATTATTAGGCATTTGAAAGACCTAAACGCTGAAAAGCAAAGTTAATTTTTGAATCTTGTTTCTCGATTCTCTCCGATAAAGAATTAAGTTGCTGGTAAATTTTGAGAAGCAGCTCATTATTGCCACTTACATTATTTACATTATTTCCAGCATTTTCTGCTGGTCCTCTAGCGGCGAGTGCAAATGATACTCCGGGCTTGACGAAGTTGGAAGGTATGATGTTACGGTGTACTTGTGTTTGCTTTGGAGCAAATTTAACTTTTGCATCTTGATATCGGGAGCATCCTCGATATGATGTTGGGTGACCAAAAACACCGCAGTTAACGCAGTATAATTTTTCTTTAGGCTCCGTCTGAGCCAATTTGCACTCACCGGGAGCATGAACGTCTTTGCATTTAACGCAACGATAGTGCATGGCACAATTGGCAGCCGAATGTCCAAATCTTTGACACCGGTAACACTGGTTGACTTCTCTTTTCTGGAGGCGTTCCCACCTCACCACTCTGAAATTCAAGTACCTTATTTGTTGAAGGGCACTTGGACTGCTCTTATTTGCAATTTGTACCAGGTAAAGTGGTAAATTCTTCCTTTCTATGGTCGACCTTCTTGTCGCAAAGGCTTTGACTGAAACAAAATCAATATCTGGTGCAGCCTTCTTGAGCACCTGAAGAAGATCGACGTATCCTCTCCGCTGTCCAAACCCTTCAACAAGAAGGTCTGATTCTTTTCACTTTTTGGGGTATAGGTGAAGTGTGGAACCTCCCCAGAAATCAGCACATCTTTGGCTGACTTGAAATCAACCAGTGATTTCGTCCTTATAGTTAATTTTTCGGCATTAACTCTTTTGATTTCGAAATTGGCCAGTTTATTTTCGGCTGCCAATAGCCGAACCATATCTTTCCCGGTTTGTTCGAACACGTTGATTGGCGGAACTTTTTCTGTCTTGTTGGAAGCTTTTTCAGAGGAACCAGCAGAACTGCGGGCTGGTTTTTTCTCCTTATTTTTGTTCTTTAAATATTGAATGAAATTAACGTCATTATCTTGATTAAAATTACCTCTGATGTTTTCTTCGATTTCCATATCTTCGGTTAATTCCTGCAGCGCTGCAAAATAATTTTGGCTCTCGTTGGTGCCACCAGCACTTAGAACTTCCTCTGGATTTACTTGCTTTGCACTTTTCTTCGGCTTTGTTACCTGTTGCCATTGATTTTGTGGCTGCGTCTTTTGAGGCTTCATCCCTTGCTTGAAAAGATCCTTGAGAGACTGTATCTCTTGCCTTAGTTCATCATTTTCTTTCTGCAATTTGGCCATTTGTTGATTATCCGCTATTATTTGCAGCTTGCACCCTCCATCTACGGAGTTTTCTTCGTTATGTTTTCTTTTAGTGATTGTCGCCAGTTTCGTATTCATCGTTTCCCCAGGTTGCCCCAACGGTGGGAAGCCGTCGGGCTCCTCCATACCAGCGGCGAAATTTTCTTTGTGAATTTGTTTTTCGTTACCAATCGAAGTAAAAATATTCGATAGAAATTTCCTGAGTCGATTACTTCGACAATATAAGATTTTTTCCGATAAAAATTAACTTCGGACTAACGTTTTTAAAAAATTAATTTAATTTTTGAAAACTTTTGACAGGAGCGATTTAAAAGACGTCTATACGCAAAGACTACTACGATCCTTGTTGTGGCGCGTCTGACGCATATCGCTTTCATACATTTCGTATGGTTAGAAACATATTTGTGTGTTGTGTTGTGTCGTAGCACATTCTGTTCTGATGCGACTGCTTGCAAGCGATTGCGCCAGAGCGCCACCAGACAACATAACATAACAGAATAGTGTGTTTCTGATTATGTCGGAGAATTTAAAGAACGTGTTTAGTTCACAGCATAGTATACTCAAATAGTAGCCACACCTTTCATTTACCCTGTGTTGCACACTTTTTGAATTTTCCCAGGGGCACGTCAGCTGATCGGGGCATGACAGCTGATCCCATGTTTCGCGCGCTCAAGAAACAAAGCAAAATGCAAATAAAATTTCCGACGCACGTGTTCTTTTACGCATTTCAGAACATAGGAGTGCTGCCACATCCTAACAAAAACCTAAAAGATTGCATGGAACGAATTTGTTTTTCTGCAATGTTATTGATTTTTTAGCTCTGGTAGCCCTGAAATCTCTCATCGAAGCATATGTTTATATTCGCGCCATTCCTCGCATCAGCGTTTACCATCTACCTGCTACCGAAGATTTATGGCTCGCTGTTCGGCTTGTGTTCGAATTTTTCCGGAGGGTTGATGGAGTGTGGTTACTAGTTGAGTATACTATGGTTCACAGTGCGTACCTTTAGCGATGGATTTAATGATTGAACTTGTGCGCGAAAGAAAAGTCTTGTACGACACAAAATGTTGAGAATATAGAGACCAAACAATGAAGATGGCTGCTTGGGAGGAAATAGCGCAAATATTAAGTGAACCAGGTGAGTCAATGAAATATTATTTTATTTTTCCTCTGAGAATATGAATGTGAAATTGAATAATTATAAATGTGAATGTGAAATGTAATTATTATAAAGTAAGTTGAATATATTTTTTAACTATCAATTAATTAAATTTGAAGTAAGGTGGTTAAAAATATTACGTCTTAAAGCGCAGCCCCTAGTCAAACTGCAAATTCCATCTCATAAATGTTACGAGTATTTGCAAGTACAAAAAAGTTCTTAAAAGAAAATCAGAATAAGCCTTTGACTATTGAATCGGTTAATAAAATTATGCAAAAGGTTTCTTGTAACAATTACAAAATTCTAACTAAATAGCATATTTTCGTTAAAAAATGTAGTAAATCGTGGAATCTACTTAATGTACTGAGTTGTTTTAAGCTCCAATTAATAGATGCAAGCTTAAGCAAACTCGGTACATTAAGCTGATTCCACGGTTTACTACATTTTTCAACGAAAATATGCTATTTAGTTAGAATTTTGTAATTTTACAACAAACTTTTCGCACAATTTTATCAACCGATTCAATAGCCAAAAGTTTATTCCGATTTTCAGTTAAGAACTTTTTTGTAAACACTCGTAACATTTTTGAGATGGAATTTACAGTTTACTAGGGGATGTGCCTTAAGTTTCTCGCCAATCAGTTGAGGCATTAAAAAGTTGTATTCAGGCGGATTCATATGCTTTATAGAAAATGCTTGATTGATTATCAAACTGTTGAATTATTCAGTGCAGTCCTGCGAATCATATGTATTTGCCACGGTACTTGCCCTTCTTGGTCATTGAAATATTCCTTATATTTATCTCTGACATAAACAGCGTCTTGAGATGGATTCTTTGATAAAGATTCAATATCAAGCAGACAGGATTTATTGCTGTTATCTGCAGTAGAATCCGTTAAAATTTCTTCAGGTTCAAAAGTGTCTTCTGCTTTTTGAATTCTTAAAAAATTATGAAGGCAGCAAGCAGCTAACACAATCTTATCTACCATGTCTGGCTGTACTTGCATTGGACCATGAAATACTCTAAATCGAGTCCGTAAAATGCCAAAAGCATTTTCTACACATCGGCGTGCATGTGATAAGCGATAATTAAAAATTTTATTCGCATCGTTGTTAATTAGTCTGTCTTTGTGGTATGGTTTCAATAAATATGTTTTTAACGGAAATGCTGCATCAGAGACAATTGTGTATGGCATATGCTGTGCATTTTGAGTCAATGGTTCATCCTGTGGAACATTCAATGCCTTCTGCTCAAATAATCTTCCCATCCTTGATTATTCGTATATGCCGCCATCGCTGTTTCGACCATAAGCGCCTACGTCAATCATGATAAATTTGTATTGAGCATCTACAAGCACTAGTAATACAATGGAATGTTTATAATTGTAGAAAGTAGAACCAGCGTTGATTGGACAAATGATGTTTACGTGTTTTCCGTCCAATGCTCCAAGACAATTTGGAAAGTGCCAAAATGTTTTGTAGTCTTTTGAAATATTTTTCCACGTTTCTTCTGAAGGTGTAGGCATTACAATAGGTGACGTATTCTTCCAAATAGCTTCACAAACATCTCGCACTATTACTCTCACAGTAGAAAACCCCATACGATAGCTGAACGCTAGTCACCGAAAAGAATTTCCTGTAGCTGAAAATCTGAAAGTAAAGAAATCATAATTATTTTATATGTTTCCAGTATCTTAAAATCAGACAGTAAAGAAATCATAGTTATTTTATCTTTTACAGTAAATAAATGCAAAGAAGCCTGGACGAAGCTGAGAGACGCTTTTGCCAGTGCGTTAAAACGACGAAGGAATAAAAAAAGTGGACAAGCTGCGGCAGGCTTCATGCCATGGAAGCACGAAGAGGCGATGAGTTTTCTCCTCCCATACATAGAATGTTGGCTGACCAAAACGAACGTTATAAGCCCACCCGAATCACCGGTAGATGACACATTTGAAAGTGGCACAACAAGTGCAGGCTCTTCTTGCTGCTACGAATCGTTTGGAACACGATCCAGTTTGGCCAGCGGAGAACCAAACAAAAAACAGAGATTAGAAGACCTGTTAGACTTAATGAAATCCTTGCAGGAATTAAGGCGTCAAAAAATTGCTTACAAACAAGATATGGAAGAAACGGTCTTATTTTTTCTAAGCATGAGCAAGGCAGTTAAAAATCAAATTAAATTTGCTCACAGCCATCTCCCAAGTGGAAATAGAGCAATTGGATGGCAAGGACAACATAATACTATTGTCAGTTAACATTTTGTCCCAACAAGTAATCACGCCACCTCAACAGGATCAGCTCTCCGCCACTATACAGCCAGTCATCTTCAACCACTCTACTTTCAACAAACGTTTCGTCAACATCAAACATCAAAACTTATTACGAGAACATAGATTACCAGTTTTAAACGTTACTAAATTTTTTCTATTTTTAGTTTGTTAGTTTTCTAAATCATATTCAAAAAACTATCTGAAATAATATTTGGTTTAAATGTTTAATTTTTAAATATATCAAACTTACCTTAAGCATAACGCAAGCCTTTCTCTACTCCCTATGGATTTGCGAAACTGCGTATCTATTTTTTTGATGTCTCCTTCAATCAGAAAATGAATTTCCTCAAATTGTCCTTTATTCATTCGGAAATATTGATGGAATTTCTCCTCGAGACTTTCTAATTCTTTAACTAGACAATGAAATTCACTTTTTCTCTGTTTATTTATTGGGTGAACCCAGTATCTTCTTTTCTTTTTTCTCTCAAGAAGAGTCATTTGTAAAAGAAATTGAAGATCCTCATCAAAATCACTATCTGAATCCGAAGATAGCATAATGTCCAAAAAAATACTGTAAAAGCACGATTAACACTACTAAATGTTTGTAATCGAATTCATTTTCGCCTTCACAAAATACTCCAACTGAAAATAGAAAAAGACAGCTTCCTTTTAATTTTGTGTATTATTTTTAATTCTCGAAATCGATTTTCGACCGTAATCGTTCGGTCTTCTTCAGCGATTAATTTATTTTTACTCACATTCCTGCTTACATACTAGCTATGTTTAAGGAAATTTACTCTAGATCATTAAAAAGTAATTAGGGAAATTTGCTTAAGCTAATAAAAGGTAGGAAAGATAATTTACAAAAGGGGTAGTTATAAAAATATTATTTTTACATGATTCAAGGAAGATATTATTATTTAATTAATTAAATAATAATATCTTCCTTGAATCATGTAAAAATAATATTTTTATAACTACCCCTTTTGTAAATTATCTTTCCTACCTTTTATTAGCTTAAGCAAATTTCCCTAATTACTTTTTAATGATCTAGAGTAAATTTCCTTAAACATAGCTAGTATGTAAGCAGGAATGTGAGTAAAAATAAATTAATCGCTGAAGAAGACCGAACGATTACGGTCGAAAATCGATTTCGAGAATTAAAAATAATACACAAAACTACTAAATGCTTAAAATAACAACTAGAAAGACTGCCTATGAGGAATAATAACTTATTTTATGCTCACACACTGTATTCAACTTCACAACTGCTAGTACAGCGCCACAATGCGACAGGTAAGTGTGCACCTCCCATGTGGTGCCACATCATAACACAACACGACAGAATAGTGTGTCTCTGGCATAACTGGTTCTAGACGTGAGGTCTTGGAACGTGACAACGGACTGTACCCATCAGGTCAACAAGTCTGGTCATTTTTAGTCTATTCCCAGGTGGCTGCTAGCTAGTTCGGAGAGGAGTTTTGGTCGCGGGTCTTTCGCGAGTAGACTAAGTCCGAAATACAAAAACTCAGCCACCGGCTCACATGCCCGATTTAAAAATGCGTCAAACAACTTCCATCTACTCTGGTTTAATTTCCGAACTTCATTCCGGAGGAAATGAACGAAAAAAAAACCGCTAAAACAATACGTGCTCACAAATATAACCGACGCGGTGCTTGAAATATTCTACTTAAATGCAAAACCGGAAAAATATACTCCAATAAAAACATGCAACACAAGCAATGGCACCGCGTACCGACCGCAACGCCAAACCGACCATTCGCGGACTACGGGAATCTTACCCTCTCGGCGGCATACTCATCTCCCACTGGCATTTCGTGCTGGAAAAGAACAAATTTGTTGGAAAAGAAAGACTTCGTAAGCCTAACAATTCATATTTTTATTCATCCTTTTGTTTGTTGTTAAATTTATCGTAAATGTCTAAAACCTATGCACATTGATTTTCTTTATTTCTTTAATTGGCATTTGGTTTCTTTGCTTTTTTCGCAACATGTCTTTGGTCTCATTATTATTTTGCTTTAAATAATTCTCTTTTTTGATTCAATAGTACATATACAGTGTTATCCATTTTGTGGTAGGAAAGTATAACCCTTCCATTTGACATCTGTCAGAATTAAATGTCATCCAAAGCGTGTTTTTTTAGTTGAAGGTTTGCCATTTAGAAATATGTATCGTTTAACAGTCGAGGAACGCGTTAAAATTATTAATTTTTTTTATAAAAATGGTGATTCTGCTGTATCAATATTTAGGGCTTTACGGTCGACATAATCGACCTACACAGCAAACAATTCCGAACACAGTGAGAAAATTCGAAGAGACTGGATCGGTCATTGATATTGCAAGGCCTGTGCATCATCGCAACATTCGTTCTGCTGAAAATATCGCTGTCGTTGCTCAAAGTGTGGAGGAAGACCCGAATTTGTCGATTCCTTGACATGCTCAACATTTGGGCTTGTCTTACGGCTCATTGTGGCGGATTTTGCATTTGGATTTGCATCTCCATCCATACAAAATCCAACTCACTCAAGAACTTAAGCCTCAAGACCATACACAACGCAGAATGTATGCGAATTGGTTGATTGAACAACAAGCCATTGATAACGATTTTCCGAACAAAATTTTCTTTAGTGATGAGGCTCATTTTTCGCTCAGTGGTTACGTAAATAAACAGCGTTGCCACATATGGGGCTCTCAAAATCCTCAAATGATCATAGAAAGGCTTTTGCATCCGGAAAAAGTGATCGTTTGGTGTGCATTATGGTCTAGTGGTGTTATTGGCCCGTATTTTTTTGAAAATGATCAAGGAAGAGCCATTACAGTCAATTCTGACCACTATGGATGGATGTTAACCAATTATTTTTGGAGAGAAATTGAAGATTATGATCTGGAGAACATGTGGTTCCAACAGGACGGAGCCACAAGCCACACAACATAGGCTAATCGAGCACTTTTGCAAGAGAAATTTCCAGGACGCGTAATTTCGAGATTGAGTGATGTCAATTGGCCCACAAGATCCTACGCCTTTGGATTTCTTTTTATGGGGCTATGCAAAAGATCGTGTTTACGCAAACAACCCTCAAAATCTTGAGCGATTGGAAACCAATATTCGTGAAGTTATGGCCGAGATATTGCCGGAAATGTGCCGAAAAGTCATTGAAAATTTCCTTCGAAAGGATTGAGGCCTGTAAGAGGTCCCGTGGAGGACGTTTGAATGATGTTGTATTTCACGTATAATAGCATCTTCATATTGAATGAAAAATTTTGTTTCCATCTGAATATTTTATGTATTTTTTTTTAGCTTTACTTTCCCAAGCGTTAAATGGATAACCCTATATAAATTGTTTCTAGTGAAATCATTTCAAATTTTCCCTTTCATTTTCGTCAGCTTGTTGCTGACATCTTCGAATAATTTCTTAGATATCGCCTATATCTTGATGTATGATTTCTATTCTATTTTTTTTTTTTACTTCAGGTTTGTTTCAAATGAAAACCGTCTATTGGTTTTGTTATGATGATTAATTTGTTATTGATGATATTGAAAAATGCATAGATGATTAAAAATAAATCTATAAATAAACTGAGAACCAACAAGCTGTTGCAGTTTATTTCTGTTTGACTAGAAATCATTTCTAGCGTCTCCTAACTTTAAATTGCTAAATGTTAAAACAATAAATTTTCTACTTTGTTAAGGGATCCCTTAGTGTCTTTATGTTTTTCAATATTATTCGAATTTCGTCTTCACAAATAATTTAAATATCAATATTTGAATTTGTTTAGTTTGAAAGAAGATTCACAAATGCCGTAAAAATAGATTTGTTGATAGCCATGACTAATTTCTTGAATTTCTGTTTGATTTATTTTAATTTCAATTTCAAAATTTGCTTAATTAATATCTAAATCTAAATTAAAATTTTAGTCAATTTTATTATACTCAAAATGATTTCAATTCTTATTTTTCCATCACTCCTACGTTTAAATGCAAATTTAACTATTTTTGCGTTATAACCCATTTATTCACTCCTAACTTCAATGATAATCACCTAATTTAATCCGAGGTAATAGATGAGTGTCATGCACAAAGATGTCAGAAAGAATGGATACGAAATGCATCGCGAGAATTGAAGCACTTTATGATGTAGCATGACGTTGGCGCGTTAACAGCTCTTGATTCAAATTTCAAATAAATTTGACGCGACGTCTCCCACCAATTTTCGCATCTTGAACTAAATCAGTTTTCCATGCGGGTATTATAACTTGAACGATATAAAAGATTCAACATAACTTACCCTATGAAGGATACGTCCCTGACATGCTTCCTATAGCTAGTTTTACAATCCCACACACATCACTACATTTTTCGTTTTCCGACACAAAAACACTCGCGATCCATAACAAACTTTTAATTATCACTTTTGAAACGCTTTTGCGCTATATTCAACACGATTTATCTTAAAAAAATTGTTTTGTGTACAATTTAAAATTCAACTTGATTAGACGTTTCCCATCATTGTTGAATTTTCACGAATCATACGCGTATGTTTTCAATCATATGGTTGATATTTCGTTGACAATTTGGGGGGTTAAAGTACAAGAGGAGTGGAGTTTTCATGAGAGCAACTAGAGAGTCACTTGAGTGTGTGGATGCTCCAGCGTTGTGAAAGGCGAAGGGATATCAATTCGTATGGGAGAGGAAGGCATGCATGTATTAAAAGTCCTTCATTCACGTATGTATGAAAATAAGCTCATTTTGCGTCCATTACTTTATATGTCTTTGGTCATGCATTGCTTGAAAGTGGAGGAGGTTTATGCTAAAAATTCCAGTGCTTACGATTTTTGAATAATAAGCTAAAGGTTTGCAACTAGACGATTGACTTCTAATAATAGGTACGGTAGAAACTTCGATGAGGATATGATATGAATATGAGACTGAAGATTGTATTTGCAGGGATCCAATTTAAAATCACTTATTCGAAGCTCGCAAAATTTTGAATAGTCCAGCCATTTCAGATGATTTTCTCTCCCAAATTGTGTTTACGCCACTTGTATCAAATGTTGTCGCATCTAACTACCTGGTATTGTTTGAAGGTTCCCGACTGCTTCAACAAATTAATTATTTCAGTCATAAGCTGCGCCGCAATACATTCATTCCCCTATTTTTTGCGGCGATTTTTCTTCATTCTTTCCTGTGTTTTCCTGAACCCATCCAAGAATGTGTTGCAACGTTATTTTTTTCATTCCATTTGTAAATTTGATTGTTAAATTAGCATTGGAAATGTTGATTAGTCTTCGAACAGGAAGTGTACCTCCAATTTTCACATTCGGCAATTCATCGTCAAAAGAAAGCAACTCCCTTAAATAAATTAAATTAACTGGAAAATTGCGATTTTCCTTTTTTTCTCGGTATTTTCTTATGTTATATGTTCTTACATTTGCGGTCATCTATTTAGCACTCCTTCGCAGTACAAATGATTAGGTTTTGTTCGACGATCTGTTTCGAATGTTTCTCAATGCACGTTACTGATTCTTTTCAGATCTTTTTAAAGATCCATACATGAGACTAAATTAAACTGTCTTTTCTCTTCTTGATTTTAATCTTAAACTATTAATCCTAAGCACTTCGAACTGATATATTTGCCCAAGTACAAAAACGACGCATCCAATCAATACTGGATATGCTCGTCTAGAAACTTCTGTGTTATATTGTAGAATTAATTAGTGTAGTTTACTTTTTTCATTAAAATCGAGAGGTTGCACAAGCTTCCTAAGGCTAGAATGCATCTACGCGCTGGTCACAAGCTCACTTGTGCTCCTTACTTGGATTTATTCATTTAAAAACTAACCTGCAACAACCGATTGCCGAGCGTGTATCCATTAAGAGCACGTATCGTCATTGCCGCTTCCTCATAATTTGTCATCGACACGAATCCGTTTCCTTTGCATTGGTTTGTGCCTTGGTCTTTAATGATTTTCACACTCTGCACAGCTCCGAAGGGACCAAGTCAGAGCATATATACTAACTAGCACCTGCAATCGAGGAGCTGTCAAAATGAAAAGAGAGGCAAATAAACGTATAAAAGATGGATTAAAGTTTACCATGTTTTGGTTCAATTGCTTGCAAATTCAAGTTTTTGTTTACCATACATATGCACTTTTAATCTAATTCTCTCTACTCCATAAGTACCCTACGAAATAAAATTTGTTCTAATTGCAGCTGCTATTTAGTAGATATGCTCTGACCAAGTAGTTGCCATAATGTGCTTTCTTCTGTTTTGGGTGCCAAGTTGTAGATGAACATATTGTAGGCCCCTCATGGTGGCGTAATGCCGGCTGCAGCCGCTGTGGTTCCTAGTCCGTTGGGAGCTATAGTTGGTTGGAGTTCCACGCCACTAATGTTGTTCAGTTTAAAAGCTTCGGTTTGTCGTGAGAAACGGCAGGATGCTATTTTGCGACAGCGAATGTGAGCGTGGAGGCGCAGTCATCAGCAATTCGCGATTATGTTCTGGAAGCATCCAACCAATGGGACTACTACCACTGTCACGGATGGTCTTAGAGCCGAGACCAGCACCACAGAGATTCATGGAAACGAAGAACTCAAGGCCAGCCCTAACCGGACGTTATACTCCGTCGCTTTTTATTTTTTTGACACATGTCAAAAAAGCAGCGAGTAGTTTAAAAGTCGCTCACGAGCCATCGACTTCAGGGGCGTAGGGTACATGGATCGGCTGATCGGCATCAGTGGCGAAGGGCGTCAAAGGCGAAGTTATTAGTGCACTGAAGATGACTCAAGTGAGTCAAAACGCATCTGTTGATGATAAAGAACAAGGTTTGATGGTTTTCCGAGATATAAGGGAATCGGCCTGCGGCTATAAAACAAACAAAATTGACTATATGTAGAACCATTTATTCATTGATCTCTATTGTTACAGAATAAATATCAATAAAGCCAAAAAAAACTAATTGAAAAATAATAAAGCCTAGATAGGGTAAATCAAACTTATTTTTCAAATTGCAAACAAGAAGTGGGTAAAAGCTCGAAGCTGAAGGCCATTTTGTTGGAGTGTTTGAAATTTTCACATGTTCATAATGGACGCAGCAATCGTCTGCTGCTTCACTGAACTGTAACAACCGCTAGCATGACCATACTTAGGGATGCATAAGCGTCCTAATAGCTAGCTAACAGCAGTGTCACGGGTTGTGTGCTTATACCCAGTACAAGGCACACTACAAACAATTTCATGCAGTAATACATAAACGAATTATAAGGTTTATAGTTCTTTTTAAATTTAAACTAAATGAAACACTTTTTTTTTGTATTTTTGATTAACAAAACATTCTTTTTATTATACAATTTTACTTTTGAAAAACTTGACCGGTCCGTTTTGAATCTAAATTGCAACTAACTTAATTTCACATATTAAAAGCTTAATCCAAACTCTTTTGGTTGATTACAAGATCATGTTTCTAACTAATCCATCAATGGGCCAGACTAGGTGTAGTCGCAAACAGGATTGCCAGTTATTTCATCATTCAGGATAGCAGAACCCTTTCTTATGTCTACACGGGTTTCAATGCATGTGTATCAACGGGCCCATTTCATTGTCAGGCGTCGACAAGTGAACACGAGTAACATACATAAGATGTTTGTCCTGACCAGTTTCACCTTAAGACCAAGAACACATTTCTATCTCCCATATGAGATCTTTCCCCTTGACGTATCGATAGATGAATGATTGCCTTGAGACCTAGGAGAATCAGAAAGGTACGCATTTATTGCATTCTTCTGAATTGGCTCAATCTTTATTTCTTAAACTGCTCCAAATACAGACATTTGTTTCATTATGATAGATTGCAAAATTATAATCTTTCATATTTGATTTGTGTTCATAAAAATATCTAATCAGATCAATTGGTTTTAAAGAATTTTTGATGATTTTGTTTTTAAAAATGTCTTAAATGATACCACTCTGATAATTGTAGCTGTCAATCGCACCTTACCTTAGAAACACCTGAATGATTCTTTCCAATGGAGAAAAGGAAAAGACCTGAGTTTGATTTTTTCATAAAATGTTATAATTCGTATATTCATTATAAACACAACTACCGGGCTAATGTATTCGAAATGGTGTGACGTCTCCTGACTGGTTCCGGTATGAGTGGCATTGGCGGTGCTTCTCCCGTTGCTTCTTGCGATGCTGTTTCTGGAATGCCCACGCTTGGTCGCAAAAACGGGCTTTCTCCTTCCGTATGACGCTGACTCGAACTAAACGCAGCAGCTCACCCAGTAGGTACCGTAATTTTGTCTGCTGACCTCCTCTACGTAGTTTCGAGGGGGATACTGAGGAGGTTTGCGCATTTGCCCAGCTGTGGGCTGTTGTTTGCGCTATAATCGTGCCCATTACTCTTCCAACGTGATGGGCCAGGGGGCTGATAGGGTTTCCGTAGCGAGAATGACGTCTAAAGAGGGCCTGATGGTTGTTGGTTGGTATAAAGTTTGTTTGGTTAGTGGGGTTTAGGTTGCGCATCGGGACTCTAGTTGTGGACGTCGTAGTTGAATTCGACAACGCGAAGTAAACTATCATGAAGCATATGGAGAGTGATGCCAGGCTCACCAATATGGCCATGTGTACATGCCGCTGGCCAGTTTTAACGTGCACCAGGTTATTAAGTTGTTCGTAGATATCCATGAGGGTATGTGGGTTGGTTAAGAGGTGGAAGGACTCAGTTTCGGATGTTAGTACTCGTAGTCGGATCTTGCTATTGTTATTGGCGGGTTTTAAGTTTCAATATTTCAGGGTTTATTTGGGGAAAGAAACCGGGTTGAATTATGTTGAAGGGATGAGTGCTCTCAGCGTCATAGTGGACCATTAAATCATTTAATTGAACAAGGCATAGGCTGTGTAGGGTTAGTATTCCTTGCCCGGCAAGGATACGGATGGTGAAGTTAGAGTCACACTGTACATGGATTGGCATCTCGGACTGCAGAAATCAAATCTAGCTATTAGGTCGGTAGAGTTTAATAAGCGTATTTATGTGAGCTGTACTAAAGTGTATGGGGATGGTGTTGTTTAACTTGAGGGGATTGTGCAATAGTGAGATTATTTCGTTAGTGGCGGGCGGTGATTGAGTAATTGGTGCGAGTAGGGGAGATACGTAGAGGTCTCCCGGCTGGGAATATTTTATTTTCTTAAACGGGGTGCTATCTGTCAGCAGTAGGAATATATCCTTTATTGCTGGCGATTAATGTAGTGATGGGATAAGTATGTATGCGGTAAAGTTGGTTTAGGGGAATTTGGAATGAGGGAAGCTGGATAATCACCAACGATTTGTTCCCGATTTGAAGTGTTGTAGCTCGGCGGTTTGTGTGAGGATTTGTTCACAGTTATTTCCCGAGCATACTAGTGTGAGCATATATTCGGCACGCTTGGCTACTTCGATTTGTTCTCAGACTTCCCATAGGTTCAATTCCATTAGTATTTTCCAAGAACTATGGTAGCTTAGTAGATTGCCGATATCTTCGAAAAGCACTCCCGTGTTTGGTAGGGGTTGTGTTAAGAGTGGTTCTGATTCTACGTTAGACAATAGGAGAAGCCAGCAAACGATTATTGATATTAATGCCATTACTAGAACAAGTTGGGTAAACAGACCTACGCCCATGTCAGAAGGGTTTTGTATTAAGTTTACAAAATGCAGTCACCAGATCGAATCAAATCAAGAAACATGTCAAAGACGATTTTATTGGAGAAAATATGAAATACGAAGATCATACTATTATTAACAAGGTTGAGCAAATTTCGACTTCTGAGGTTTTTGTTTTGTTATACTCATAAATATCTCCCTTGATAATTATTTCAGATGTCCATTTGCGAGGGAGGAAACACATTTTTCATGTATTTCCCTCCTGTGCCCCTACTGAAGCAAAAACTGTTTTGAAAAGTTCTCATCAAGACCTTTCATTTGATACCCATATCGGCTACCTTCAATGAATTTTGTTTCGGGGGTCACTCTCCTATATGGGGAGACCCCCCTTAAATACCTTATAAAATTTTTTTGTAGTTGAACTTTGAAGAGAGCATCACTTTACACCTACATACAAAATTTCATGTTTCTAGCTTAAGTAGTTTCCGAGAAAAACTGCTGTGACACAGGAAAGAAAGGGTTTGAGGCGATAGTTATGGACAAGTCTCTTTCCTATCATAATGGTTGTATTAACCGGGGAGATTATGCATTTTACTCAAAACTGACGTTAGATAGGAAGCCATATGGCAGCAGCACTTACTACCACATACATGACCGTTAGTAGGCCGACTTTGCTGGCTAACTTACATGGCGGTATATGAAGAATTATGGAGTTGCCTACGAAAATTTGAAGTTTTGTACGGTTTCGAGGCGGATTTCTACAGTGAAATCCTGATGGCCCGTGGAGAGCCTAATAGCGCTCTTAGTGAAGCGAAAATTATTTCAGTTCTTATACTCGTTTAGTTTTTATCGCCTTACAAATTGAATTTATAGGAGTTTGTTTACATCTCAACGCTGAGCTATCAGTCGAAGGCGCAAAACTTGTGCTACAAGGTACTATACAAGGTGAATTTATAGCATGCACGGAATGCGTTCCGCACGTTTTTTATTCGGAAAATAGTATATATTAAGAAATATAAGCATTTGCTTATGCCGCGGTTGGGTGACAGCTACCGGAAGCTTGTCCATAGTAGGCCGACTAATACATGTGCAAATTGCTACCATATGGCTTCCTATCTAACGTCAGTTTTGATTTAACTTCATTGGGACCGACCCAGACCTGTGTTAGTTTGTGTTTCCGGTTTTCATTCTGTAGTAGGACTTTGTCCACTACATGGAAGTTGATTGGTTTGCTTTTTGTGCCCTAGTGCGTTTTGGATCTCTGCTTGCTAGTTAAGGTTTTTTTTTTGTTCTGGCTATATCATACAGTTTTTGTAGTTTGTATTTTAGCATGTAGTAATAACTTTCTCGTTTTAGATTGAGGGTATGTCTGAGGTAAAGCTGAAAAGATAATCCTTAGGGGTGAGTTTGGTGGTATCATGTTCGCTGTTGCTATAGACAAACGTGGCCGTTTGCAAGAATTGATCCCATATCTACGGATTTGGTCTACCATGGTGCGCAGATATTCAATCACTGGTCTGTGTACTCTTTTCAAGGCTCCATTTGATTGAGGGTGGTAGGCAGTAGTCTGCAACTTCTTAATGTTAAGTAGTTTGCAGATCTATTTGTCCCACAAAGTTGGTACCCTGATCTGTGACTATTTGTTTGGATATTCTGTAGCAAGTGATTACTTCCTCGCAGAATATCTTTGCCACTGTTTCTGCCTCTATATTGGGTAGGGTGCACCAGTCTATGAACTTTGTGAGGTTATCCTGGAATGTTAGTATATATTTGTTGCCGGTTGGTGTTTCGAGTAGCGGGCCTACAATGTCTAGATAGACCTTATCGAACGGTCTCTCTGCTATATCAGTGATTACCATCGGTATGCAGTATTGTGGTCTACTATTCATGGTTTGACACTTGCCGTACTTCTTTACGTAGTATTTTATGCTGGTAACATGTTTTTCCATGTGCATTTGTTGCATATTTCCGTATACGTCTTTGCTACACTTTGTTGTCCACCGAAGGAGGAGTCATGATACTCAGATAGTATCGTTTAGATTTCTTCTGGGGTTGTTAGGGTAATTATGGGGCTACTTTAATGTACAGTTGTTGAATTTTGTATTTCGTTGGCGGGGCATGGGTGTTTAGTATCAGGGGGGATTGATTTCAGCTGCTCCTAGATCTGTATTTTGGGGTCTGGAATGGAGTGATTCATATGCTGGGACGGTGGGGCTGTATTGTTGTCGGGTGGTTCTAGGGAGGGGTCTGGTTTACCTGAATCAACTGGTGGGGATTTGGGTTCGATCTTCCGCCCTCTCACATGGGTGACCATATTTAACTGGGCTTTGTTCACCTGTGGGCTAGGTGCACTTTTCGGGATTCTGCTTAGGGCATCTGCATTGGTGTTGTATTTACCTGATTTATATTCAATACGAAATCGAATCCGGACAGTTTGTGGTGGAACCTGACTAACCGAATAGTTGGGTCTTTCACATTAAATTTTCTTTTTAAAGGCTTGTGGTCCATATACACAGTAAAGCATCTGCCCTGAAAGTAGAATCTGAAATTTTTGGTTGCCCACACTATCGCTAGGAGTTTTTCTCGATAGTGGAGCAGTCACGCTCCACTTTGTTGAGAGTGCGGCTTGCGTAAGCTACAGGCTGATCTCTGCCTATTTCCCCTTGTGACAACACCGCACCTAGAGCTTCGTTGTTGGCGTCAATGGTTAGATTGAATGGCTGTAAAAAGTTGGGGTAGACAAGTAAGGGAAAATCCACTAATATACTCTTCAGCTGCTAAAAATCGCCCATGTACTTTTCTGCCCGGGTGAACCTTACATATTTGCGTAGGAGATTGGTGAGTGATTTTGCTATCTTTGAAAGGTTTGGGATGAATTTTCTGTAGAAGTTTACTATTCCTAAGAATGATTGGAATCTCCAAACGGTATTAAGAACGGAAAATTTTTGAACGCAGCTTGCCTTGCTTGGGACCGGGCGGGCGCCACTCTACGATCAGATGTGTCCTGAGTACACCACTTCTGGGCGTAATATTTGGCATTTCTCGGGTTGCAGCTTATGATTGTTCGATCTGAGACAGCTTAATATCTTCCAAAGTATTGCTATGTGGTCAGGCGGATTTTTTCCCGTTGACGACTCTGTCGTCTAGGTAAATGAAACGACCGAAGCCTCTGGAGGCCATTTAGGATGTAGTTCATCATCCGTTGGGACGTTGCCGGTGCTCCTTTTAGACCGAACGGCATACTTTTAAACTTGCAATGCCCGTAATTCGTGCTAAAGACCGTTTTGGGTCGATCCATAGGTTGTCCCAATACTTGATGGTAACCGCTGGCTAGATCCAGGGTGCTGAACTATCGGGAGTGACCAAGCTGGTCCAGAAATTCTTCGACACGTGGAAGAGGATAGGCATCTCCTATAGTTTTTTCATTTAATTTACGGAAGTCGACTAAAACTCTTCACTTTTAAGAGCCATCGGGCCCTTGTTTTTTTCGGCACAACCAGTAAGGGGGAGTTCCATGGACTTTTGTTGGACTGGACAATGTCGTTGTCCAGCATTTCTTTGAATTGGGAGTTGATTATCTCCTTCTGTGGCTGGCTTAGTCTATATATCTTTTGATTAATGGATGCCTGATCTGTGATTAGTGGGATTTCGTGACTGAGTGCTTTTGTGTAGCTCAGTTTATCACCGGGTAAGAAGAAAATGTCATTAAATTCTCCACATAGTTGGGTGATGGTGGCTTTTTCATCTGAAATGAGGTGTTCGTATAGAACTGGTTCCTGCGTGAGCAATGCTGATTGCATAATTTTGCTGAGGGTAACTGTTCACTTTAGGTTGTACTTAAGTAACCCATTTATTTTATCGTATCATTGGGTTGTGCCCTTGGTTCTTCGTTGTCTATGGGTTTGATAAAGATGTCACCTAGTTTTTCGAGTCAAACTTTTGCTTTCTCTAGGGTAACTGGTGTTTCTCTAGCATTGAGAATCCCTATCACAGGGTAAGCAGGGCTTACTATGGAGTTGGCGATGTAGACGCCATCAGCTGTGTCCATGCCGGAGCACAGCATGTCTTGCTTTAAACTTATCGGCATTTTATTAAATTTTGGCTTCGTGGCTGGAGCGTAATAATTTCTTTCCAGATCGTCTGATAAAATTCGTGATCTTCTGCGGCATACTCAACATCAGTCCTTACTGTCGGGAGCGTCACACCGTGGGCTGGTCCGGAGGACCATGCACTTGTGTTAGTCGGCCCCTCAGGTGAGTTATGCTGTTGTAGAGTATCTATTACCCTTACTAGGGCTATACCCGTAGGAGCCTGAACAGGATTTATGAATCCAACATCGGCTCACAGAGATTGGAACTCCATCCTTAGGGCTGACCTTAGTGGTCGGGTGCCAGTGCCTTTCTCAGTCTCAGTCGCGTTCCATTGTTGCTGGACTTCATCTGTTGGGACTTCTAGTGGAATTGCGAATCTCTCCGGGAGAAAGTTAGCTTTCTTCTGGGACCCTTAACGTTACAGTTGTAGGATAGAAAATCGTTAGCCAAAAGCCCATCATTGGGCATGCTTGTGGTTTCATCCATCACTTGGAACGTAAAAGGTAGGGGTGGTGGGGAGTTGGAAATTGCCTTGCACATAACCAAGGGTTTTCGCTTCACTAAAGTCAGTTTCTGGTGTTTGTGGAATTGGCAGTCGCTCTTTAATGACACCCGTGTCGATAATGAATTGAGTCTTTGTATTTTTGCTTATATTTAGTGGTAAAGAGGCTGTTATTAAGTTGGATTTAGTAGTTTCTTCTTTAGGAAGTTTTGGGTTATGTTAAGATCTGCCTTTAACTGGTAGCCTCTGGCTAGTTCCCTCTTTAATGCCTTTTATTGTCGAGCCGGGGATTTTTGGCTTGACTGTCCCACGTCTCCCTGAGCTCTTGATTTCCATCTTTTTTTCTGGAAGCAATTGTCTACCGTGTGCGTACTTGGATGTGGTAGGCCCTGGGACTATCGGATGTATTGTATGGAGGTTTTTTCTTGCAGTCTCTCTGGTCATGTCCATATTCTTTGCGGATAGCGAAAAATGGAGTATTTTTGCGACCGAGACACTCAGAGTAGGTGTGTCCCCTTTTGTTGCAGAAACTGCACGTTACTCTTTTAGCTATATTCGATGTTTTGCATTGGGTGTTTATACTGAGCAGTTGGACTAATTTATGCTGCTGACCACCAGGTTTTAAAAGCGTGGTGTATGAAAGTTACTTAAGACGTTGTTGATACGGACTCCTTGTGTAGAGACTAATGCGCCATTCTGACCTAACAGTGGTTGAAAATTGGATTTGAATGGAGTCGTACCAGTGAACTGGTGTGTGAACTGCTGGTAAGGCTATCAGAGGTGGAGTTGCGTGAGTGGTGCTTCCTGTTCCAGCATCTCCATGTTCAGGCCTTTTACTATTAGGTTCTCAAAGGTTTTGGTTTCCTGTGTTAGTATATGTTGGCAAAGGCAAGGGTTGGTGACTCCTCTTTGAAACACACTTTAAGCAAAATCCTCCAACTGCTTGTTGGCGAACTTGCATGATGACCCAGAGTAGGATTATGTGGCTGCTTCTTGACAGCGTCTAAGTATCTGCCTCCAACGTGATGTGTAAATGAGGAGTGATTCTGTTGGAGTTTGTTTGCTGCGGCTAAACTATTTACTTGTTCCTGGTCAGTTTCTCTCGGCAAATACGCCCTTGAGAGTAGCTCCTCTGTTGTTTCTATATTAGCGGAGAAGTTAGAGTAGATAAGTTAGTATGCTTCACCCCGGAGTCGAGTTGGAAACATCTGCATGAAGACTACGCGTTCCTGGATATCTAGACACTGCCAGACTTGTTAACGGCAACCTATAAATGTTTGTAGGTCTTGCACTATCGATGGACTGAGGGCGCTGGCGAACAGTGAGATTATCTGTGCCATCATTTTGGCTACTTTTGCGCAATCGGCCATTACGTTTATTTTTCAGTCTGCGTCTTCCCTGGGCATAAGGAGCGAGTGGGATAAGTTCAGTGAATTATTCCTAATTGCACTGTTACCCAAAGTTAGTTCCCAGTCTTGGAGATTTATTAATAAGGGGAAATATTGTGATAAGTTGAAATTGTTGGTCCGGTCTAACGAGAATCCACTAAAACTTTTATTTCTTTCTTAAACGATTTCGTTCATTTTTTGAATTCCTCGAAACGCTTCAAATGATCTTAATGAGCCAGTACATCACTGTAAAGGAAATTTCTAAATCCTTAATGTCTCCTGCATTCACAACATTCAATGCATAAAAGGCTTAAAATTGCCTACTATTAATAAGGAAGCTGTGAATAATGATTTTCGTCGGATTCATATGTATGTATATTATCACACATACATAAGCATGTTCTTGAATTTATTGCTGGTTTTGTTGTATTCAAGTTATGTAATCTGCTCAAATGCTTCAAATGTACCTCATCTATTCAAAGCCAGTTCAATTCTAACCAAAGACATATAAACAAATAGACGAGCAACGAGAATCCATGCACTCGTTCATGTGGGAAGCAAATTTATTACATAAATAACTCACGCTCTCGAAACTATATGATTCCCTCTGCTTCTCCTTCCCCTTTGTGTCCAGACAGGTTTTTTTCCCCTTCTTCAGAAGAATCACTTCCCCCACTGACACTCGGGCACACCTACAAAATATCGTTTCACGTGCAAACGATCGCGCCGTCGTTATCATTCGTTGAACTGTTTGAGTACAACACAACAAACGTTCTCTCACAGAAAACTCGTACGTCAAAGCTGATGAAATTTGTAGAGGCGGGAAAACTCATGTGTCAAAGCGCTACCATCTTACTCAGGCCCACAAGGAAATCAATTAACGTACCTGACGTCACTTCCCGTACCGGAAACAGTAGCTCTAAATTTCATCAATAGCTCTAAATTTCGATAAACAGCTACTTTCGAGATTGCCAAATATGACATTTCTGAGATGAAATTTAGCGGAAATTATACAAACGGGATCGAAATACATATATTTGCGCGCTAATGTCTTCGACGTCTTATATTTAAAATAAATCGTTGACATAGTACTGATAAAATTTCAAATTACAGTCGTATGTACTGTCAAAAATCATTAAAAAATTTGTTTGATGTAAACAGCACTAGATGGCGTTGATTAGGTTGCTCGAAGTGGTTAGTTCGCCACGTGACGCGGTGTTTCCGTTTTCGGGCCTGAGTAAGAAGGCAACGGTCAAAGCCGATGGAAAGTTCGTAAGTTTTAAATAAAAAAAAAAGAGAACTAATGAGCCGATTTTGTACACGCGATCTTTAAAATCAAAAACTTTATAAACGTGAACGTATTTCGGAGTGAATTAGGTGCCAAAACAATAACATATCACTTCAAACCTCAAATTCACCCAACTTTAGCGTAGGTTGCTAATTATTTCAGCTCTCGCGACCGGTTGCGGATCCATTAATCTCTATATCTATGATTCTAACTCTCTGGTGTCGTATAAAAATATAGGAGGCCTAAAGTCGCCGCCTGAAAGCAAAATTGTAATATGTAAAACGAATGAGCAAGGACCAAATGGGCAGAATGGATCAACAAATATAGAATTCTACATAAAAGATTCCTTTAGTTCAACTTTGAATTTGGTTCAATCGCTGTTCATTAGTCAACATTTGTTGTTGTATGTACGTTAAAGGAACAATACATTACAGCCTCTTGGTTAAATTCGATTCAGAAAAATACCGTAACACGAGTTTTTATTTTATGGGTAAAGTGAATCACATAAAGTTTCTTTTAGACAACAAATTTCCTGGGCATGTAGAATAATAATCCCTGACCCCAAACTATAATTACACATATCTTTTATTGACATTGAAAACCATCATCTTAATTTCGCCGAAGCCGGCCTTAAGCCTGGTCAAAGCAAGAGGGATGCATAATCAACTACACTCTTTGGTGGTCATGGCCAAATAAGTTAATAATTGATTTTAAAACGCTCATGGTGAGAAATCAGTTGATTATCTAGATCTCACAATTTTTATTACCATATTCGAAGCGATTGAATTTTTGCTTCTATACTTACAATGCCTTTGAGTATATTTTGTTTGCATTGATGAATTTAATTTGGAAATAGTGAATTACGGGAGCTCCGGATAGTAAAATTGCACGATGTCCTCTCTATATCTAATAGCTCTGTGGATTCAGCCAAACCACATCTAATTATTTACTTATGGCATCATTTATTGGAAAGTCTCCACGGCTTTCTCTTCATTTTCGAAAGAATTCGAACTATCAACTTGACATTCCGGTTCTAGGTTACGCCGAGTGGCAAATTCAGTTAATAGGTCATTTGTGTGTTTTTTCTATTTTCCGGGAGTTCTGGTGCAAAAATGTCCACGGAAGACTTCTATTTGCGTTACTACGTTGGCCACAAAGGAAAATTCGGCCACGAATTTCTTGAATTTGAATTCCGACCCGATGGCAAGTTGCGATACGCAAACAACTCGAACTACAAGAACGATACAATGATCCGAAAAGAAGCTTACGTTCATCAATCGGTGATGGAAGAACTCAAGAGAATTATTTTAGACTCGGAAATAATGGCAGAAGATGATTCACCCTGGCCACCACCGGATCGAGTTGGAAGACAGGTAATGAGTGAAATTAAGAGTTTGGAGGTGCAATTTACGCTAAATGTTTGCTTACAGGAACTCGAGATCGTGATTGGAGATGAACATATTTCATTTACTACCTCTAAAACTGGTTCTCTCGTTGATGTGAATCGCTCCAAGGATCCGGAAGGACTTCGTTGTTTCTATTATCTCGTACAGGACTTGAAATGTCTTGTGTTCTCCTTGATTGGTCTTCATTTCAAAATCAAACCTATATAACTTGTACGATTTATAGTTAAGTGGCATTCTCATTGAGTTCTGTCGTATTTATCCCTTCATTTGCATAAAACTATTTCTATTCAATACTTAAAAATAAATTTATATAAACTTTCAATTGGTGTTCTTGAATTTTAGTGGGCACAAACTTCAACTTTTCACTTGAATTGTAGAAGTAAATTCTGCCCTTTTTTAACATACGCGGTTGTTGCATGAGTTATTATAGAGCAAAACAATGTTAAATGCTCAGGAGCGTATTTAGAATTAGCCCCAATTAAATAGCGATTTATGTAAAATGACGACGAAGTACAAAACATACCGTCAAATAAAAAATAAGGTTTTTAGGCGTTGAAGTAGTACAATCATCTGAGAGTTGTACACATGAACCTCGATCCGTCGTTGATCTCCAACGTAAAATTACGGGCGGAGTTCTAGTTAGCATATTTTATATTAATGTTCATTCGTCGCCATTAGAAATGCGATAGATTTTTTGAGAAATGCTCTGTCCCGCAATGTTCTGTTTCTGCCATTAATTTGAGTGAGCTGCAGTAGCATATTGAACTCAAGCATGTTCAAAATTAGCCCTGCATGCAAAGCAAAGACTGATGCTATGTGAAACACAAACAAATCTGTTGAGCTCTTGCAATTTATAGTTTTACTTATATGCTGAATCACTTTAGCTTGCTGTGGTTAAGTAGAATATTGTTCTCCAAAGCCAAATTATAATCTTATAATCTTTGCTATTTAAAACCTCATTGAGTCCGTGCAGAATTATCTTTTCAGCAATTTTCGATACTGCTTAGAAGATACTATAGGCCTTCAGTTTTGTGGAACATGAGTATCCTTATGAGGCTTCAATAAAGGTGAATAATGGCCTTGTCTGGGGACGCGTAGGTGCGCTGGCAAGCTAGCTTTGTGGTGTCGTGGGGAGTGTTCTTTTCCCACAGCGCAAGGCCCCACTGTAAAATAGTTTCGCACTTTCGAATTAAATGATGACCAGAGTCGAAATGTTTAACCATTTGGCCGATAGAAAGGTGTCAATGGCCGAAATAACCAGCCGAAAGGGATTACGAAGAAAACGCGACGACGAATAACCGGTTAACCACGGGGGAGACGTTAGGCACGACCCACAAATAAGAGTAGGGCATCCAAGTGGTGGCGGTGCCCGCACGCACCCCTCCCAACCGGATCTGAAACCCAAAAATACGATGCCTTGGCCCATATCGAGTGTGGAAGGCCAAGTATTCTGGCGAGAGCCCCTGCAACACAGAAACAAGGAAGAGCTTTCCCGATGGCTTGCTCATGTGTGGAGGGGCCAGCTAATGTGACGGGTCTTTACCCGTTCGGAGTTCATATGGAAAATTTACTTGAACATCTTTTTATTTATAATTTCCATGAGTGCAGATATATTGTATATCTCAACTAAACAAATTTCAGGCAATTTAGAAAAATGGTATATGCTCGACATAAGTAATTCATTCAATTAAATACTTAATAATTTAAGGAAAAGGGTACTAACCCACTCTTTCACGAGTGCTTGTTGTTAGGAGGCTAAAAGTGCTTGAAACCCCGAAAAATGGGTTAAAGACACCGCTGTTTTTTTTTTCAACAACTAAAACAAACCGAATAACATATTATGCCACTATAAGGCAACTCCGGCTTCAACGGTCCAAAGCCCGTTTGAGAAAGGAGGAGGGAAGCCATTGTTTCCCCAACCCACAGTTTCTATGATTCCTCATCCCGAACCCCCCAATGAAATGGTACCCAACTGTAAATACATCTAGAGCTCTGCTACTAAATCCTACTTACTCCTCCTTCGTGAGGACGTAAGAGGATGAAGGCGAATCTTCCGCGCCTGATAGCGGAATCGACGTAACAACGTCGACGTGGTAATTCCCTGTCTCTGGAAAGCTCTAAAATGTTTCGAAACCTGCAGAAGGGTCGCGGAATGGATTGGACTCACAGCAATGACCCCGCAAACGAAAAAAGGACTATAGCATTGGATCCTGGAATGTCAGATCACCCTGGCGCTGTTAACCTTCGGCATACAACGTGGGGTTATTTTAACCCCAAGACTTTTGAAATGCGTCAAATCTTATGTAAAACACAACCAAATGTATTGAATTTTACATTAGCTGGCGGTTGAATGTTGGTGCATCAATTGACAGTGCTAAATAAGTGCTGCTAGCAATGTTGCGGTGCAGGCACTCGCAACAATGAGGTTGTGGGTATTTTTGACCCCACGTTGTACGGTACGTGGCAAAAAAGTGTCATTAGAGTCGGATACTGAGGCAATTAAATTGCTTAGATTCTTGACCCTCGGTACATCTATTATCCTTTTTATATTGCTTTGTATTTTTCAAGAAGGTTTTTATGTATAAAGCAATGTGATATCCTTTTTTTATTGCTTTATGAGGTTGTTTGTATCTCAAAGGTCCTGCAGGGATCTGTGCTAAAGGCTACACTAATTACTTTATAGTACCCAGGACTATAACAGATAAAGTATTTTGTAGTTTTTAATGTTTCTGAAGAAATGTTTAGTGGATAAGAAAAAGCCTACAATATAAAAAGTTACGGATCCTGTGAAATCATTCAGTAAGTCTTTGAGCTTGAGCAAAGCATTTCAAAGTATTATTTGAAAAACTTAGTTTTTGTTGAAATTCAAAATAATTTTAGTGAAAGGTATGTATGATTTATGTGTTTACCCGTTAGTTGCACTATTATCGTCATTTTTTTGACATTACAGGTAGATTGTATTGAAAATGGCCACGAATTTATCGGATGATCAAATTTTAGCGGCTTTGTTGGAGGAAACTGATTCTTTGTCAGATGAAGAACTGTTTCAAACCGGAAGTGATCGCGAATCAGACCACATTAGCGAGGCATCTGACGTATGCAGTGATACGGACGTGGAAGATGATGAAACATTTGCAGAACCATCTTTGCATAACGTGCCATCAACGTCTCGACCATTTTTTCTTGGCAAAGATGGGAAGACAAAATGGTTTGAGTCGCAACAAAGGACCAATGTACGCACAAGAAGGGAAAATATAATTACGCATTTGCCTAGATGTAGAAGCATTGCTCGAGATAAGAAAACCCAAGTGGAATGTTTCGAGATTTTTTTACAGAAGAAATTGTGGATATGGTTTTGAAATATACAAACCAGAAGATTTCTTTTAGATTTGCTAACAATCCTTCCACTTCGTCATACAAGGAAACTGACAAGGAAGAATTGAAAGCCGTTTTTGGACCTTTGTTTTTGGCAGGCTTATTTAGGTCCGGCAGACAAAGTTTAATCGATTTGTGGAGTAACGATGGCACTGGAATCGAAATATTTAGACAAACGATGTCTAGACAAAGATTTTCATTCTTGGTCAACAGTTTGAGATTCGATGATGCACTAACTCGAACGGCAAGAGTTGCTATAGATTGCTTGACACCAATTCGAGATATTTTTGGCAAGTTCGTTAAAACCTGTCAGGATGCCTATACACCGTCTGAATATTTGACGTTAGATGAAGAACTAATAAGTTTTCGAGGAAAGTGCTCTTTTCGTCAATATATTCCTTCCAAACCGGCAAAATATGGATTAAAAATTTATGCTCTCGCAGATGCCAAAATGTTTTATACGTTGAATTTGGAAATTTACTGTGGGAAACAGCCTGACAATAGCCCATATGCGGTTAGTAATAAGCCGTTTGATGTAGTATATCGTTTGGTGAGATGTGTATCAGGATCTGGAAGGAACATCACCATGGACAACTTCTTCATGAGCTACGAAGTTGCTTAAAACTTGCTCCAGAGCCACAAATTGACTGCTGTTGGTACACTAAGATCAAACAAAGCGTGCCTTCCACCTCAATTCAAAGCTAAACGTGAAGAAAAATCTTCTCTTTTTGGATTTCAAAAAGATATTACCATTGTTTCTTACGTACCAAAGCCACGAAAGTGCGTAAATATGATGTCTTCCTTACATCATGATAACGAGGTGGATCCAGAAAGCGGTGACCAAAGAAAACCAGCTATTATAACCTTTTATAACTCGACAAAAAGTGGCGTTGATGTCGTCGATAAATTGGCTCGAACGTATGATGTTTCCCGTAACAGTAAACGCTGGCCTCTAACGGTGTTTTTCTCAATGTTAAACCATGCTGTATAAACTCCTTCATCGTATATCAAATAAACAACGGTATTGAGCAGAATAAGACCAACCTTAGAAGGGAATTTATCAAGCGCTTGGGACTTTCATTGCTTGAAGACCATATCAGGAAAAGGAAAGACAATCCCCATATGCCACGTGATATAAGAAGACGCGTGCATGAAATTTTGAATGAAGAAGTCCCAGGACCAGCACCAAAGCAACCAAGAACATCACAAAGATGTTCATTCTGTCCAAGGAGCAAAGACAGGAAGACTGTCAATGGCTGCTTCAGCTGTAATGCTCCTATATGTAAAGAACATGCGAAACTGTTGTGCGAAAATTGTATTGATTTAAGGAGCGAGTTGTCTTAGTTTTATTGACGTAAAGATCTGGTTGTACTTTTTTCAATAAAGCCAAATATGTGTAATTTTATTTAAAGAAATGAAAATAATATATTCTTACATAAAAAAAAATATATTTGATTTTTCCGACACAAGAACATCAAGTTGATTTTTTGCAAGAGTTTTGAAAGTTTTGTATTTTTTTTCAATTAATGTTGATTAAAAGCATATTTTTGAGTATTTTTATTAGTTTATGAACACTAAGAACAAAAAAACCATGGTTGAGCACGTTCTATTCAATACATGCACAGAACAGAAACAATATTTTATGGGGTAAATCTAACCCCACGTTGTATGGGTGAGGAGTTTTTTTCACGTTGTATGCCGAAGGTTAAGGACCTTTTACGACAGGCCAGTCAATATAAATTAAAAATACTGGCAATCCAGGAAACGAATTGGACTGAAAATTAGATTCAAGATATGAGATCGCATACAATATTCAAAAGTGGGAAGCCTACTGAAAAACGAGAATTCGGAGTGGCCTTCATTGTGGGTAGGGAGTTCAAATCGATTTAAAGGCAATAAACGAACGGTTGTGTGCGATCCGTATAAAAGCGAAATTCTTCAAAATTTCGCTGATTAATGTTCACGCCCCGACCGAAGAAACGAAGGAAACGTTCTACAATCACCTGGAAAGGCTAGTCGACTCATTGCTTACAAACGACACATAAATAATTCTGGGTGATTTCAACGCTTAAGTTGGCAATGACCTATCGCATCGAGGAACGACTGGATGATATAGCCTCCATGATGAAACAAATGACAACGGCCAGCACCTGATTGACTTTGCATGTGGCAGGAATCTAGTCATACGTTCGACTTACTTTCCACATCGACGCATTCATAAAATGACCTGGGTATCACTGGATGGCAACACACAAAACCAGATAGATCATGTTCTGATCTAACAACGTTGGGCCTCGAGCATACTTGACGTCCTTACATACCGAGGAGCTAATTGTAACTCAGATCATTACTTGATCAAATTAACCTATCGATATCGTATGTCAAAGGCATATTCGGCGAAGACCAACGCGCTACAAAAATTTGACATCGAAAGGCTCCAAACGGTGTCTGTGGCCAAAAATTTCACGGAAACCCTCGACAACCAGCTGGCTCCCATCTTATCAGACACATCGTTTAAGACAAGCAACGAGCTATGGATGGAAGGGAAAGTGGCTATTAAGACCGTGCCAGAACAGACGATCGGACATCAAGCCCGAGGCAAGAGGAATGGCTGGTTCGATGATGAGTGCCAGAATGCATTAGATGAAAAGAATCAGGCGTACAAAGAATATGTAGGTAGGAAAACCAGGACAAAGAGAGAACATTATGAAAATCTCAGAAGAGTAGCGAATAAGATAATTAGGATTAAGAAAAGAAAATACTATGACGACCAATTGAGAAGTATAGATGTAAGCTTAGCGAGCAACAACACAAGACAAGCATACAAAGTAGTGAAAAGCCTGAAACGTGGTTATCAGCCCAAAACCACGCTCTGCCGTGATGAAATCGGCAATATCATCGCTGATGAAACCAAGATTAAGGAAAGATGGGCATCATATTTCAAGAACCTCCTTAATCCCCCGCATAGCTCCAGAACATCGGAGCCAATAGATGTCCACGGAGAGCTTCCAATATCCCCACCACATCTGGATGAAGTTTCTTCCATGATCAAATCCCAAAAGAATAATAAAGCGCCGGGCATCTATGAGATTCCAGTGGTGCTCATCAAATATGGTGGCAGTAGTGTTCATCAAGCTATTCACTAAGTCACCCAGTACTTTGGCAACAAAAACCAATCAATTATATTCCCTATCCACAAAAAAGGTGACAAGCTACAGTGCGAAAATTATAGAGGCATATCACTACTTTGTACGGCGTATAAAATATTTTCTAAAATCTTAGAAAATAAAATCGGCTCATACGCCAACAGTATTATTTGGGAGTATCAAGGTGGTTTTAGGGCAGGTAGATCAACAACAGATCAATTGTTCATAGTCAAGCAGGTACTTGAAAAATGCTGGGAGTTCAACATAGACGTATACCAAATTTTCGTTGACTTCAAGCAAGCATACGACAGTATTGATCGTAACGTACTGTACCAAATAATGCTTTGTTTAGGCATTCCAGTCCGTCTTACCAAAATGACCTCCCAAGTCCGTATCAATAACCAACTCATCGAAGCCTTTGGCACAAATATCAGACTAAAGTAGGGAGATGCGCTGGCCACATTGCTATTCAATTTGGCTCTAGAGTACCTCATAAGGAAGCTACATGTCGTTACAGGAGGTACATTACTATACAAGTCGAGCCAAGTAGTAGCCTATGCGGACGACATCAACATTTTGTCACGGTCATTAACAACCACCAAAAAACTCTTCCTGAAACTTGACAGCGAAGTAAAACTAGTAAGGCTACAAATCAATGAAAATTAAACAAGGCTTAGGACGCAGTTAAGGCATAATACCTCGAATACACAAAATATTACACTTGGCGAATACAGTATCGAAAATGTTAGCAAATTAGTGTGTTTAGGCGCCAAAACAACGAAAACGGGTAATGAAAGAGACGAAATACGCCGAAGAATACAGCTCGCTAATTAAATATTTTATTCAGTATTGACGATCTTGAAGACCAGCTGCATACACAGGAAAACAAAGCTCCAAGTATACAAATCTGTGATAAGACCTGTGTTATGCCATGGGTGTGAAACATGGACCCTAACCCAAGCATCCGCAAATATATTGAACGCCTTTGAGTGACGGGTCCTGAGGCGAATAATCGGAGCGAAGCTAGACGGAGACCAATGGCGAATTCGGTACCACCATGAGCTGTATTAAATTTTTGAGGGCCCGGAGGTCCAGACGATTGTAAGACTGCGGAATCTGCAATGGGCTGGCCACATGAATCGTATGGACGAACAACGGACACCCAAAAAGGTATTTGTTGGGAGAACTGAAGGCCGGATGTTACAAACCAGTATACCCTATGTATACTGGTATGAACTGGGAGCTCAACTTGATGCGTATCCTTTATACAACATCAAGGCTCCCGGGGAAAGAACTCACTGAACACCACTTACCTGCTACTCTGTCCATTTAATACCAAATCACCAAAGGCAAGAGTTCACTTTAAAGCATTACTTTTATTGTGTTATTGTTATTTTCTAAAACCATTTACATTACATTGGAATTTCCAAATTATTTTAAAACTCTAAATATCAGCCAGCCTGAAGAGGGATCCAACTTGTCGTATTAATGGTTCGGGGTGGCCACACGGCGTGAAGCGCCTAAGGGCCGGTTGAGGATCGCGGCGCAAGCCAACACCTCACCCCTCACCATTTTGTCGGAGACTGGACAGCACTTTCAACTTAAACTTAAACGCGAATACTTGCAACGATGTTGATAAAGAATGGGTAGCAGCACGCTCCTTTTTGGATTTGAACAAGACTCACTGGTATAAGACTGCCCAAGAACATTAAATACCATTCTTTCGTGAGCTTTCAACCTAAATTCTCTTTAAAGGTGCTGAGTAGCCGAACACGTGCGCTCTCGTTCCACGAAAGCTTTTCCTCCCCGCTTCGTCTCGCTTGCTCGGCTGGTGAATATGCGAAACTGGGGAAATTGAGCAAAAGAGTGTTTTTCGCTTAAGCTTTCGACTTCGAAAGAGTGCTTTCAGCTTAAGCTTTCGGCTTTCCCATGATCTCTTGAGGTAAAATAGCGAAACTGGGGACATTGAGCGAAAGAGTGTTTATGCCGGAACTTTCGGTTTTCCTTCCCGCTTACCTCTCTTCGAAGCACCCCGTTCGTACACGATGTGAATATCATTGCGGGTTGAACTTTCTCGTTCACTTAACTGCTCGCTTATTTACTAACGCATGTGTTTCTATGGCTAATTTTCATTGGCGAAGTGCGAGTACACAGGTGTTGTTTGCTCGCTACTATTGCAGTTATGAACGGGGAATATATCCGAGTATGTTTTATGTGCTCGCTCGCAACACGGAGACTAGTGGGGAAACCGAGGAAGCGCTGGTCTGACTCGGTCAACGGAGACAGTTCATCGCTGCTCGGATTTCAAAATTGAATGACGCGGTCAATGGACCGAGATAGCTGGAGGCGCTATTTGCAAGAAGCGAAGGCCCGAGAGGGGCTGTAGAGCTAAGAAGAAGAAGAATGCAAGTGATTTCATATCCCACATAATTTCAACAGGTGGATCTTTGCGCCACTGAAAAACTAAAAACAACTTACAGTCACCTGCGTAGTGAAGAAAAGGCTGTCAGTCAGCGTCAAAAACATGTTGCACTTTATTTGGATCAGAACGTTGCATCATCGCTTTGCAGAACGAACTGGCACCAATACATCTGTCTGTATATCACAGCAGTTTTCTCTAAATCTTTAAAGGCTCCAGCCATCAAACTTTGTGAAAGCTCAGAAGAGATGACCTCTAGAAAATTTTGGTGCAGAAAAATTTTATTTAGGAATTTTGATTATAATTTTACAAATGGTTTGTAACATTGATATGCTATCTTGGCTACTCAAACAATCAGGTTGTAGCAGTCACGATATATACGACAAGTCAATGTCATTGACTACAGCAGCGGTGTTGTAGAATCGCTGGCAAAGTCAACTCACTCTTCATCTACATCTAGTCGAGTCCGGACGTACCGAATGTACTCCGTGGTCTTATTAACATAAATGGTATCAGCCTTCTTGTATTCCCAATGTTTTGTTACGTTAAAAAAAGTAAATAAACTTATTATTTTCGATACTCTGACATTAGTAACCCCGAGTGCAGTGACACGCAGAGTTTCGTCGTCATTGAATACCCGATAATGTCACATCATGTGCCCCACAGCGTTGTTGCATTTGCATACCCAACCTTGCGCTGCAGTCATGGGTTGCACGCCGACCGCACACTACGGTTGCATGCCTGACCTCAAAGTCAAAGTCAAAGTCAAAAGCGCTTTATTTAATACTAATCGTTATAAATATTAAAAGAATATAAAGCAAAATCCAAACAATAACAATAAAAAACTTAATGGCCCAAATGGCTCTCTAAATTTGTACGTTATCATTAAACACATTTAAAAAAAAAAAACTCTAGCAAATTCAAATCAATGAGGATTGTTACATATTTTCAAAATTTAATTGGAAAAAGGAGAAAAAACCAACCAACACTATTCTAAAATTATTTATCATCTAAACACTACAGTGAACTTTGATCCTACACCTAATATGTTTTAACTTAATTCTAACAAATGCTATCGAAAACTTTATCTTATACTAAAAAAATCTATAACTATGTTCCTAACCTAAGTGTTTTACCTTATCTCTAACGTAATATGATAAACCTACTTTTTAACAAAAATAAACAATAACACTAAATGTAGCAATAATGAGCTGAAACTCAAAAACTAAATAACGAACAACACCAAAACTGAAAATAAACACGAATAATTTAGACATTGTCATTCAGCCACCAATACCTAGATTGTCCCGTCTCAACTCGATCATCCTCAACGAATCTAGCAAATGAGTATCTCCATTGGAATTGTTGGTCTCGTGAACTCAAGTTCGGAGGATATTTTATCTTCTTATCGGTGGCCCGTCGATATATGTGATATATGACTGGGATGCCGTCAGAATCAAAAACATATCGATTCATGTCCAAATACACGAATGCTTCTGGAGGAATGAAGCCAGGAGCGAGGCAGGTCGCTATATACCCGTCTGTAGGGTGGAACGGCTGTGAAATCCAAGGGTTTTCACTCACAGTCACAGATCTTGCGATATGATTCCGAAGAAGTTTCAATATGAAAATATCGACTCTAGTCACTTCAGCAGTTTGATAAATTCTTCTATTCGATATATAATGTTTCCAATCCGTCTCAGGCTTTCTGTACAAACCAGTACATGCACGAAGACATTTCCTTTCGAAAACTCTTAATTTTTCCATAGTACTAGCACTCTGGTTGTACCAGATCTGACATCCATATGTCAAAACTGGTCTAACCAGTGTCTTGTAACAGATAATTTTGACCTTTTGATCAATGTATCTGGAATGAAAGAGCTTTCGAAGGGCCATGACTACTTTAAGTGCCTTACTGAGCATGATTTTCACATGTACAGTATAGTACAGATACTGATCGAGATAAACACCGAGGTATCGAACACAGGATTTATGTGGAACCCGTTCAAGACTACCCTCACCAGCCATGATGTGGAAATCTTTCCAATTACGTTTCAGGTCTTGACTGACCCCCCGCAGCGTTGTCCGAAACAAGATTGTTTCACACTTTTGCGCATTGATTTTCATTCGCCAATTGTCAGTGTACAGCTGTACATCATTGAACATTATTTGGAGATTGCTCTGAACTATTGTAGCTTTTCGGTCTGCCGTATAGATGATCAGATCATCAGCAAACGCTACCAATGATCGCGTTGGCGAGACGTTAAAATCAAAGCCGTTCAATAGCTTGCGAATGAAGATTGAGAAGAGCAGAGGCGCAGTAACTGTTCCCTGCTGTAGACCATTCAAGACCTTGAACTCGCGCATTGTTGTCAGATTTCCATCAGTTACAACAAACGATTTCCCGTATAACATATTACACATCATGGCGACAAGGTGTCTGGGGAACTTGTCCTGAAGGAGTTTAAAAATTAGTCCATCTAACCATACCGTATCAAAGGCTTTCTCCATATCAATGAGACATGCTCCAACACATTGTCTATCATTTCGTTTCCAACAGATGTCTGAGGTTACTTTCGTTATTGCATGTGTGGTCGAATGCCTGGCACGAAAACCAAATTGGCAATTCGGCATCAACTCATTTTCCTCAATGTGGGCGTTTAATGCTCTGTTGAGTATCACTTCAAACACCTTGCTGATGTTAGGCAGCAAGCTGATTGGGCGATAGCTTTTCGGGCATGAAGATTCTTTTCCTTTCTTCAAGATTGGAAATACCTTAGCCTTTTTCCACTCATTTGGGAAATATGAATTGCTCAACATGTTGTTGAACAATATGCAATAGTTCCTAATAGCAACCTCAGGCAAATGTCGGAGAACTACATTCGGAATACCATCAGTACCACATGATTTCTTGTTGTTTATCTTGCGAAATATGAAACATAAGTCTTCATAGCTGACAAAATAATCAATAAGATTCAAGCTCGGTATGAGGTCAGATGTTAATGTTTCATTGAAATGAAGAATTGATTGGCCGTTCAGGCTTGATTTGAAGTCGGAAATTTTTGCTTCAACGACCTCTGAAAATATTTCGTTCCCTCTCTCAGGGTTTGGTAGATGAACCAATTCAAAATGTGTTCCAATCAGGGCAAGTTTATCCAATCCTTCACAAATAATCCTGTTTCCATTTCTATCCGGAGTCGTACTATCAATTTCGATACCAGCCCTATCGAGAAGATTTATCTCATCACTAGTGACTTCAAGATTCGATACCTTCACTCGAGACTTCTTGCGGAATATGCTATTCACTTTCGTGAACACGCCGTCTGGGTCCTGTGGGCTAATACCCGTCAATTTTTCCGCCCATTGATTGCTGGCCTCACTCCTGAAGTATGACCGGATTAAGTTCCGGACATTCTTTAGATGTGATTTCAACAAAGACAACGAGGGATGGTTGTAGTCGAAAAATCGTCGATAAATATTGTTGACGCGTGTGAGAAGGAGGCTTTTCAATCTTTTCAACCTTGCGATGGTCGGTGTTTCATATCCTTCCATATTGTTTCGATATTTAATCTTTGGAACTACTTTCTCAATCGTTTCCAACGTCAGCTTCTCTAACTTCGACAAATAGACATCTTTTTCATCGTTAGTTAGATTCCTGTCATTAGGAACCATTGAGCAAGAGTTGCCACCGTCAGAAGGGGGACATTGCTTCTGGTACTCCCGATTAAACTTCTTTTGAAACTTTCCCCAGTCTGTTTTTTTGAAGTTCAACCGATGATTTTCGTGTTGAACTGGAATGAGGAAGAAATCATCCCTTTTATGATTGATTTCCATAACGATTGCGTTATGGTCGCTATCATAAGGAAGCACTTGCAGTTTCCGTTGAGGACTATTAAAGTTGAATTCGAGTCTTGCGTCAGCAATGCAGAGGTCCAAATATGAATTTGTCCTAGGGTATGTTGGGAACTCTGACCCATATAGATTGCACCTGTATTCAATTTGATTCTCTGTTATCCATACATGCCTGACCTCGCACTACGTCGCATGCCCGAACTCGCACTAGGCCGCATGTCCGACCTCGCACTAAGCCGCATGCCCAATCAGCAACATTTACGATGCAACAACTCGTCGTCGTCCAAACTCGCATCCGATCAACAGCCACCACCGCAGCATCAACCAGCCATTACTCCAACTGAAATTCCGACAAGGTCAACACACTGAAAACAAAATGGAGGTGCAATTGAATAGATAAAAATCGGGTTTGAGTTGTTGAGTTAGTCCCTCATCTGTATTTTAATTATAGTCAAAAGAAATACGTTTCTGTCTGCCAAATTGTGACGAGCACCGAAGTGAAAACTCCTATGCAGCACAGCTAACTAAATTTGGCCGGATAATGCGCCAAAGTAAGTATTTATCTTCAGAAGGCGTTGTTTGAGTTACTAATTGGTTGACAAAATCCTTTCAGGTAGAAGACTTCTCCTACTACTTTAAATTGTTTATATTGACATCAGATACTTTCAACCAATATTTGTACAGTTGCAGCTGAATTTTGTAATATTGCTGAAAACTGTTTCGTTTTTTCGATTGTATTTAATTTATTATCTTGCATATGCCCATTTCGGCCACTACATGCTGTCTTCCTCAATAAACCTTCTTCTGAGCTACCTTATATCCCTTGAAAGCTAAGTGAGTTACTTAGCTGAAGTGGTCAAAGTGTAACGATGTTCTAACTCTTTCCCTTCTTCAAAGGACGGATCGACTTCATAACGATCCAAAGAGTGAAGTCTAGTGAACGTGACAACGAACTATACCATAAAGATTACCAGTTTCAACGTTCGGGGAGTCTCTCGCTGTTTGTCGATCAGCTGGTTTGACAATGCATTCGATCGTGAATGAGTATTAGTAAACTTATCACTCTATTACATTGGTTACTGTTTTCAAAAATTACCCGAGCTTCGCCCGAAGTTCAAGTTTTCTTTTATTCCGTCTACCTCTGATGACCACATTCAGTTGTCTGTCTTCCAAGAGAATGTATTTAAGTTTGATATTAAATTTCGTGCTGGCGTCAGTGGTTCTGTTTATCTTCTATAATCGTTGGAATGATTTGGATGCCAATGTAAACCGTTTTGGCAGAGGAATCAGCAATCTTTTATATCTTCATTAATTGTATTGTGAAGGATTATTTTGAGGGTTCTACGTTCAGAACGACACATGGCCAAAGCATGGTCAGAGCATATGTACTAACAAGCAATTTCACATAGAACAAATTTCCCATCTAACGGTATTCAACCCTAAAAACTCATTTGAGTATGTGTTGAAGGGACTCCTTAATTGTGTTGGTTTAAAATAGAGCAAATTTATTTTTGCTCTCAAAATGCTGGAAAGAAATAGCAACAGAAAATTGTGAAATTTGCTAAGAAAGAAAGAAATGCAAAAAAATGGCTCTCAAATTTAAGCATGCTCTGGCTTAACGAACCTTTCATTGGTCATGTAAGTCAGATCTGACTTGACGAACATGATTGCGGCTGTCATCAGGACAAACGTCAAAACGTAAACAGAAGATCGCTTCCATGTCGAAATTATATTATTTCTAAATTATCGCGTTCCCTTTTCTCAAATTGTGTTCACATTTGTCCGCGAAAATGTTAAGTCCGTACAATGGGCGCAGTCATCCCGATGAAAACGTTAAGTCTTGTGTTATCCGTCCACTAGCGCGAGCGGCATCAAGTTTATGTTAATTGGTGAAAGTGCTTTCAATTTTCTATCCATTATTTCACTAAAAATTTGAATTTATAGAATTTTATAGTGCTTGAGGCTTATGAATTTGCCTCTAGTGATCTCCTAGTGTTTCTGAACCGACAATGTGGCAAGATAATAATTAGGGAGACGACGTGTGATCTAATGATTTCGGTCAAGTTTGGTGAAAGAATCGTGTTTATTATGGCCAAATGTGCGTTATTGAACAATTTGTCAAGAAAATTATGGATAAAGGAAATGATATTTTATCATACAAACATATAAAGTGCTGGTTCCAAGTCACCAGATTTTCAGTCACTTGAGAACAGTGAAATAAGGGAGGCGGCGGATATTTTTGATGGCTTTCGATCAACCATGGTGAGAAATCGTGTTTGTTCTAGAAATTTGTGCAAAATTTTCAATTTTCGAGAAAATTAAGGATAAAGATCCTTCTCTATATAAAGTTTGCAATCGGTGCGAGGCGCTGTGCGTCGCACAAGTTGCAAACTTTGTATACATAGGGAAGGATCTTTATTCTTAATTTAATCGAAAATAGAAAATTTTGCACAAATTTCTAGAACAAACACGATTTCTCGCCATGGTTGATCGAAAGCCATCAAAATTACCCGCCGCCTCCCTTATCATAGTCTTTCCCAAAATATTAGTATAAATGCATGGGCAAAGTCAGACGGTCGGTCTCGAAGCTCAAAATTAATTATGTATAATTGATTTATTAAAATTAGTACAAAAGCATCAAAACTGAATCAGGTTGAACTGCACGTTTGACATAAATCATGATGTTGTCCACTATTATGCGTTTCATATGAAAATTAATGAATTTGATAGACCTCAGTTTCCTCTCGGGGTTTCACCTCAAGCACTATGATATTGCTACTTAATAAATTAATTTTCAGACGGTTGAGAGTAAGCGTACTCCTTTCTGTAGTGTCCTATTAATATAATCAACTTAGGCACTATAGAAATGAGTGCCTTTGCCTCAAGTTTCATCACACTTTATCCATTATATCAGTTCACATTCAAAATTAACACCAATTAATTTAAATTCTTCTCAAAAATTTAATCGTTTATCAATTTCAAAATAATTGATTCTGACGTTGAAACGTTTAACGAAGAAAACGTATCATATGTTCGCTTACCAGATGGTCAATTTCATCGAGCAAGCAAATATTTCCATCTGACAACTATTTACAGTGAATACAAAGAAATTCTCTCTCTCGGCAACCTATCCGTATAAGATTATCATTCCATGCATACATGCACAAATGCGTTTTTAACGAAAGAAATAATTCAGTGAAATATGCTGAAAGAAATTGTATATCCCTTTCATTCTTGTCTCATTTTCATTCATTATTAAGTCGCGCTCTTTCTTGCGCGGCATGGTTTTATTTTCTTTCTGTTATTTCGCATCCCTTTTCAATCAGAGAAACAGCTGGTGCACTTGCTTGTTAGTATATATGCTCTGGCATGGTACTGACCATATCTATCTTTTAGCGAAGGCCCGAAAGGGGCTCTGGTACTAAAGCAAAAAAGTATGCGTAAATAATACCCATTCTCTTGATTGTTGCAGCGATGAAGATTGTGTAATTATGACTGCAGATGAAGATGGTTTAGGTTTAAGGTTGACGGCCATTAATGGAAAAATTTATATTTTCTCGTCAACAAAAGTACTCGGCCATTGGAACTATCACTTGTTAGTTGACTGCTACGATTGCTAGGCATGAGTAATTTCCAGTTGATAATTTGATATCAACGCTATCTTGATGCTAAAAAGGCCAGTTTATCAACTGTTCACCAATGTCAAAACAATGCAAACAGCAGTAAAGTTTCAAATGATATATTATTATATATATTTTAACACAAAAAAAATTGTTTAGCCAGGATTTTTTGCCCAGCATGGCACGAGATACTATCTTGGTAATCGCCATTAATTAGGTGCAAGTTTGTTCAGTAAGACGCGTTAAAATCTATATTTTCCCGACCGCAAGATCTAGCACCTGTAACTTTACTGCTTATTGCAATGTTTTGATATTTGTAATCAGTTGATAATCTAGCCTTTTTTAGTATCAAGATGGCTTTGTTAGTACCAAGATGTATCAAGAAGGCGATTAGTCCTGCAACAACATTTGCAAACGTCAAATCGCATTTGAAATCTCTAAAGGTTGAGATTTCAACCCAAAATTCATATCTACTGTTCGTTCTCAAAAATAAATTTAGAAACTGCTTGCCACTTTGTTTTCATGTACCTGTTGCAAAATCTTACGTGCTGACCAAAACCGACGTAAGATGAAAATCATATGGCAGCAATTTGCATATGTAGTAGTCAGCCTACTTTGGACAAGCTCCTGTGAGCTGTCAGCCTATTTCAGCAAAAGCAAATGCTTACATGGCGTAATATATATTATGTTCCAAGTAAAAGAAGTAATAAACACATTCCTTTCATGCTTAAAATTCACCTTGCGCTGGCTACTGGCAACATACACTTTTTAAGACGGGTTTTGCATTTTCTCCTGACAGCTAAGCCTTGAAAAGTAACAAACTCCTATTCATTCACATTGGAAAGCGATAAAAACTAAACGGACATAAGAACTGAAATAATTTTCACTTCACACTGAGTGCTATTATGTTTTCCGCGGATCATCTGTTGAAATCCGTCTCGAAATTGTACAAACCTCGAGTTTTTGTTGATTCGTCCCCAATTCTTCATATACCGCCACATAAATTTGCGAGGAAAGTCTGCCTAAACATAAATGCGGTAGCAAGTGCTACTGCCATATGGCTTCTTATTTTACAGCAGTTTCGTTTACCTCTCCATATGGTTCATCGGCCACACCCAGTTGTAGTATACAAACACTTTCAACCTTCAAAATACATAGATGCTGCAGTGATTAGATGTTGTTTATATAAGACAGCATAATTGTCCTTGTTTTTGGAACACTTATAATTCAAAGCTAAGGAAATAAATGTTCTGCACCACATATTATTCTAAAAATAAAAGTTTATTGAATTTGTTAACATTTTAAAACGTTGCCCTTAAATATATTATTCTAATTAGTAAACATCACTTAGTTTCGATTGAAAAACATTGGGATTAAATATGTTATGAACAATCTTAGCAGAACAAAAATAATAAATAAAGCAAACATAAATCCGAGTACCAGCGTCATCCACTCTGCTATTGTAAATTTATTGCTTGCTGGTAGAACGTGCGAGTTCAGACCCATCTAGGAAAAAAATTGTCTCAGTTAATGGCTAAAAAAACTGTTATTTAATTTATTCTTACCCATCCCCCATTTTCGTTTACCCATACAACTAATTCATCTTCGATTACTTCGGTGATGCCATCAACTAAACTGGGTAAATAGTCCGGATGGCCTTGTCGAACACAATCTACAGCTAGTCCTCCAGCCATTGCAAACAAGGATATTATCTTACCCCAGGTAATATCCATGCGAAATAGTTCTCTAGCGACCGAACATAGATTCAGAGAGACTGTTTCAGCTGATGGTATTTCACCTCCTGGTGTACGGGATATTTGACGAAATACGCCGGTGTAATTACGAGGGTACATGCGTTCAAGCTCATCGCCAAGCTGAAAGAAAACGAGCAACAAATTTATTTTTATTATTTATAATCTACATTTATAGCAATCCCATATTTAAATATCAATACATTTTCTTTTATGAAAAGCAAAATTTCGAAAATATCATTTTCAACATTTTTATGTGAATTTTTGGATGAAATTACATACATAATTATTAACAGTTAATTGTCGGCATTAGTAGTTAAAGCTGTGTTTTGACGCTGAAGCGACAACGGGATAACTGTTGAGGAGTGGAACTGTTACCTTCCTAATATAATGGCTCATATATATGGCCCGTCACAATGTAGACCATAAAAAATGAAGAATGCCACAACGATCCGCCATTACTTCTCGTTGTCAGTTAGCTTTGAGAACATAAACAATTGGTTCGCTACAGTGAATTTATTTGGATTAATCTCAAAAAAAGTGCTTATAATACTTCATTTTCACATTGACGGGAAGTTAAATCAAGCTAAAGAAACTCCAATAGACGAAATTGCATCATTCGGATCCATCTAGCTTGCGACTTAGCAATAAACGCGGTTAATCAAAATAAATTTTGTGCATTGCACTTAAAAAGTAAATAAAAATGCTCTTAGGAATAAGATCATGCATTCGTTTTTTCCTTTAAAATGATTTTTTTTTGGTTCTCTAAACAAAAATAGGAGTAGTTGTAAGGTAATTACGAGTGATTTGTGACATGGGTGCATGGTGTTTATTTCCATCCAGTCTGCTGATGCACCCTACTGTGACGGAGTTTTACACATATATTTTTCAGATTTTTTTTTGGTACATGACAGTGACCTCACTATGAAAAAATTTAAACGTGACGGGCCATAAGTATGAAAGCTATGGTAAAATCTATGACGTGTTACATTAAGTTAACATGGTGGTGATATACCAACTATGAGCTTTTGTTTGTGTCTGTGAAATTTCTTTGATTCGAAAATACTTTAGATAGCGCATCGGAATTTAAAAAAATAGTTTTGAAGAGAAAACCACGTGACTTTAATTGTTAAATTTCGGTTGGCATAACTCAAAGAATTGCTGTAGTGAAAACAATTATCTTCACAAGCCTTCATGCATTAAAACATGCCAAATCATTCGTTCAAGTTGGTATCATGAGTTAGAAAGTCGGAAAATTTGGTGCGGCCAAATATAAGTTTATGAAATCAATTGATGTCATTAACGAAACACTTAGAGCATCATTCCCCGATGTTTTCGTCCATATATCACGCGACTTTCACCACAAACAATAGCTTTCCATTAAGTTTTCCTATCTTTAAATTTAAATAAAATAATCTGCTAATGAGATATTATTGATAATTTTTATTTATTTGAATGGGCCATGTGTACTATCGTGTATGGAATGAAACGTCATTCAATTGTCCGCCACGACTTTACTAGGTGGTGCTTATCCAAAAACCCCAGTTTTTCATACCACTAGAGCATGAATTTGACCAATTGCATTGATTTCGTTGGCTTTTGGACCAGTTGAGTTTTGTCGTTTATTGGCCTAGATCGTTGCCTTCTTACTCAGGCCCACAAGGAAATCAATTAACATACAGCTGCTCAGTAGCCCTAAATTTCCACAAACAGCTGTCCAGAAAACTAGAAAGCAGCATCTCAGTAAGCCGAAAGTAAACTTTTGAGATTGTCAAATATGACATTTCTCAGATGAAATTTAGCAAAAATGATACAAATGAGAACGAAACACATATATTTGCGCGCTAATGTCTTCGGCGCCTCATATTTAAAATAAATTGTTGACAGAGTACTGATAAAATTTCAAACTACAGTCATATGTACTGTCTAAAATTTTTAGAAAATTTGTTTGATTTAAACAGCACTAGATGGCGATGATGACGCTACTCGAAGAGTCAAGTTCGCGACGTGACGTAATGTTTCCGGTTTCGCACCTGAGTAAGAAGGCAACGTTTAAACCTATGACTTAGAAAAACCTTACAAAAGGAAGTCTAACAGGGTCAAATCACATAATCTCGGTGGTTAATTTACATTCCCCGCATATGGTAAACATGTTCGGAAATTGCACGCGCAAAATGTCCATTGTGGGCATGTGACGCCGTCCTGTTGATCCCATATGTCGTTGATGTCTATGTTATCCGATTCAGGCCAAACGAAATTGAATTGAAACGACTATGGTAACGATAAAATGGGTGAAGCAAACGAAATGTCGCTCGAACAGAAAACCTACTTTCATAAAACGATTTAATGATTTACACATGTTTTTGATCGCCAAAACTTTCCATATCAATTTGGCAAGATTGACTAAACAAATGACAGCCAATTTGACACATGTAATTTCATTGATATGACCGCAATCAATAGTCAAAGTTTGGAAATCAGCGAGATATAATTCTAGTCGTTTGTGACGGGAAGCAATGTCGCTTCATTCAGCCGATCAAAGAAAGAATAAAATCATGACAGCTGAAATTTTGATCAGCTGTGAGTACGGCTATTATATTACAAAGGTGGCGGCGGCAGCAACTACTACAAAGTTAAGTTGGCAACACTTGAGATGCAAAAGATGAGGTTTTATTTTCGTGACGTGACAGCCGTAGTCGGGATTACAAATTGTTAAGTTAAGTAGTGTTCTTGTATGATTTGTGTAATAAATATAACTATTATCGTCGAATCGTTCACACCAATTGTCAAATATGAGTCAAAATATGTATTCTTGTCGAAGCTTAGGGTGAATTATCATTCAGATCCTATGGTACTAGCATTTAAAAGCAGTGAAAATGCTTCACTATATATTTAGAGACATTACCCGATCAAGATTCATATCAAATGCAAGAATATACAAATTCATTTAAAGCTTCCCCAATAGAAACTTCTTATTATTTGAAGGCCTTTAAAAAAACCAAAGGCAAGGAAACCACATATGATATGCATTCAAGCTAGAATACGTTGAACAACATTTTTTTTGACATGCCAGCACCTGTTCCAAAACTAAGCCAACGCCTGCTTACTCAGGAAAGCAATAGACGTATATGACGTCTCAGCAATAGACGTATATGACGTCTCAGCAATGACCGACTACAGCTTTTGAATATATTTAAAAGCCTAGTCCCTACAGTAACATAATACATCCGCGTTTGGGGAATTAAACATTCTTGGCCCAGCAGAACTTTCGATTTAACTGGAAGGCGAAAAATATACTGATTTGGGGATTGGCTGAAAAGACACGCACTATTCAATTCGAAACTTCTGCACTACAAGAAAGATGATTAAATGTTGGGTTTAGTGATAAAAAAGACTTTTGTGAAAAAAATATTGTTGCATGTTTCCACAAACTTGTATGTTACTGCTGCTTTGCCAGATTAAATTATCCCATCAAATTTCATGATAACATTAGATCATTATTGAAAGGATCAAGAACATAATTGAAGGATTACCAATTAAATGCACAATTGCGAAATCGATGGTTACGTCAATACAACACTACAAGTATGATCTGATAATTAATCACACTGATGACGTCATCGGTTAACGTTGTTACAAAAACAGCAAGTACAGGGTTGGTGATCAAAACACGAATACCGTTATTGATGCATGGCAACAACAATTATGTGACTAATAGATGATGATCAGTCAGCGTCTAGTGATCAGTAGTATGGAAAACAGCAACGGTATGCAGTTATAGTGAAAAATGATTGTTGTGATAAACTTTTACAGATCGTTTGCAAGTTGTGAAAAATAAAGATTTTAGTTTAATTAAAAGACTGTATCTACTTTTACGGAAATCCTATGTCATAGTCTGAACACCTAATGCGCACATTTTACCAAATGAAACCTCAAATTTCAAATAAAGGGTTTTCCAATAAGAGGTGTTATTTTAAATAGCCCGCAATTTCGGTAGAAGTCACTTTTGAAGCTGTCATTTTTTGATATTTGACTAGTGGAAACTACGCCATTAATAAAAATGGAATGATACACGCTTCAACAATGCATTGAAATTATTAAACTTCACTATAAAAATGGTGAAAATTTGGCAGAGACCGTTCGTAAAACTCGAACATTTTGGGGTCGTCGTGAAGCCCCTTGTCGAACCGCAACACAGAAATTGGTTGTAACATTCAAGCTGTTGGGACAATTTAGTGATGTGAAGAATAAAACTCGTGCACTTCACTCAAGAACAGCTGCGAATAGTGCTGCTGTAGCCGAAAGTGTTGAAGAAACCCCAGATTTGTCCATTCCTCGCAGTTCTTTGGAATTAGGCATTCCACAAACGTCATTACACTGTATTTTGCATAAAAATTTAGATCTTGAGGTTTATAAAGTTCAGTTAACACAAGAACTCAAGCCGGTCGATCATCAACAACGTCGTGTCTTTGCTGATTGGGTCCTTGAAATGCATGAAAATTATCCAAATTTCCATCGAAAAATCATCTTGAGTGACGAAGCCACCGAGGTGGAAACCTCGGTGGCTTCATCAACAAACCAAATTGTCGCATCTGGGGCTCGGAAAACACAAAAGTTATTGTTGAAAAGCCTCTCTATCCTCAACGTGTGACTCTTCTTGTGGTTTATGATCCGGCGGAGTCATTGTACCTTACTTTTTCAAAAATGAGGCTGGAGCAACAGTTACGGTGAATGGATTGCGCTATCGACAGATGATTATTGATTTTTACGGCCGGAATTGGATGGTATTGATCTGGACAACGTTTAATTTCAACAAGACGGCGCTACGTGCCACATAAGCAGCGAAACCATTAATCTTTTACGGGAAAAGTTTCCGGACCGTGTTTTTTCTCGAAGAGGTGATCACAATTGGCTACCGAGATCTTGTAATTTAACACCTTGCGACTTCTTCGTTTAGGGCCACGTGAAAGAGGAGGTCTACGCCAACAGCCCAGCGCCGATTCAAGACCTCAAAGATGGAATTCGTGAGGCTATCGAGGACATAGCGCAGCTACTTTGCGATTTGGTTATGGAAAATTTCATGAAAAGGATATGGTCCTGTATGCGTGGTCGTGGTAGTCATTTGCCTGAGCTTGTTTTTCGCTATTAATGGCATACTTGTCTCATTATAATGAAATAAATTGTAGCAATCGAGCAGTTTAAGCATAGGAACTGCTCGAGAAACTTCCAAGAAATGGTCATCAAAACGCTTCACACTGTTCCCATGACCTATAATTATAGTCAGCATCAAATAGCTGAGCCATTACGGCTGTTGCATCGTTTATCCATGGATATGTACAAACCAACAGAGTATGATAAACTGATTTTATCCTTACTGTCTCCGCTGGCAAATGAACAGGACTTTGCTATTAACGTTTGTACATGCTGCTAACGAGAGCCAGCATACATTGAAGTTGGATCATTGCCCAAAATTAGTGGATGCTTTGATAGCACACGCAGGAGCCTTCGGTCATTTTACAATGCGTGATATATTCACAGAAATGCACACTAAAATCCGACGGCATTCCCTTCAAACTTTCTGAACTGATTGTCTGTATGACAAGCCACCAATTCTAGAACTCTCCTATGACGATTATTGTCAAGCACCTGATGAAAATTTGCAGATATAGGTGCCTTCCGGCCATATGAAAGTCCTCTCGGCACATCTGATGAGAACAAAGCTGTTGATCCCGAAGAATATAAAAATGATGTTGGCAGATATGATTTTCTGCGCTTAGGTCATGGGCTAGGAACACATGATTACGTTGGCCAGCGAGTTCTATAAGTTACATCGATCATGCGAAATTTGAGTTTTTTCGAAGAAAACGTACCAATCTTATCGTCAAATAGAACATTTATTCGATTTTTAATCATGTGTGCTTACATACGATGGGGTAGTGTGCATCATATGGCATTGGATATATTCGGGAACATAGCGACTCTGGTAAATCTACGTGACCCAACATCTGATGAATTAACGCGATGCATATTGTCGACATTATGTGAAGGGCTAGAAGGACAAGATCGTGGTGTATTATAAGCTGTTTAGAAATTTTAAATAAATTATCTCAAAAAGATTCGAATGCTAAGAACTTGAATAAGTGCTTGGATTTCAAAAAGTATCGCAAGCACAACATTCTCAACTTCAGGTTTCTTCTCAAACACAACAACAACCAGCAAGTCAAGCTCATCAGACCACTGCCCAGCAAATAGCCCAATCTCAGCAACCACCGCAAATCGTAACTCAATTACAAGAAAATCAGCTTGTAGCCGGCAAGCATGTTATTATTAGTCATAGTTCACAGCCTGTTATTCAGAAAGCTCCTGCGCTTCAATCGATTCAAGCTACGACGGAGTCCAATGAAACGAGTATAATACAACAACCACAACACAAAATTCAAATCCAGCCAGTACAAACACATTTGCAGCCACAGCAAATGCATATGCAGCCACAGCAAATGCATATGCAGCAGCAATAAGTTCATTTGCAGCCACAGCAGCAAACTCAAATTCAGCAACAATCGCAACCGATGCAAATTTCTCAACAACAACTATTAAAGCGATCACATCAAATGCAATTCTTCCCGCATCAGTTATTGGTAAGAAGAGTACAGCGATTGCAACCACCACGGCCTCCTCAAGCGAATGTAGAATCAACTGAAAATACTGGCACGCAATGGGACCCGGTACCACCTTTAGCACCATTGAGCGGTAACATGCAAAATGTTAAAATTCACGGTAATGCACTAGTAGCACCGGGAAATGATGATTCTAATTCAACTGGCAACAATTGAGTGGCTTCAAGTACGAGGAGTTCAACTCAAGAGTTACCACCGATGATGAGGAAGGATCCCTTATGAGTTTTGGGGGAGTCGGCTGAAGATCTTGAGACCAGGTAGTCGCGCGGAGAAGCAATCTGCGGCGTTTTGCGAAAAGGTTGACGTTCGGCGTCGATGCACATGTGTGACGGTCAGCGAAAAATCCTCGAATTTCCATGTAAAGCGATTCCGTTTGTTTGGTGGCGATTACCGGTTCATGTGATTCGTGTGTGGCGCGTTGCGTCAGGTACTTCGTCGAACATCTGACGGAGTGTTGATTTCCGCTTTTCGATTGGTATCGGCAAGAAAAGAAAAGCAGTGGCGAAGAAAAGAAAAACGGGTTTCCTGTTGGCTTGTGCCGTTTGATTCGTTGAATTGTTTTAGTTCCGTTAGTGGATTATCAATGGAATTGATACGGACCGTGTCGATGGGACGACTGTGCTCTAAGGCGGTTGCATCTTTTGCGTGCAGTGTTTTGGTTTTACCTCGATAGTGTTTGTGAAACAAATGTGTATTTGATTTTCTTTTGGATTTTCGGTCGAATCCCCGGAAACAAGCGAAATTGATTCGTAAGAATAGCTCTGAACATTTGAAATCGGACTGTTACGAAAGACTCTAAAATCGCAGAGTGCCGTACCGCGAAATTTGCAATTGGGACTTGTGTTGCATTTCGACTTGGGAAAAAGAACGTAGTTTTGCCATTGGTGATTGCTTCGTTGTTGTGTGGGATTCTGATTCTCACATTCGAACAGGGAATTGAAGAGCGGGAATCGCGTGGTGAGGGAGAAGCGAACAAGAAGTGGATGCAATAAGGAGCCTGGATTCATTATGCCAAGGATATGAATGCATTGTGCTTCCAATTGGAACATCAATTCTATGGGAAAAGTCATCCAACCACCGATCTTTCAACGCAAAACATAACGTATCTTTTTTTATAGAATTGGTTTCTAGTTTTGCTTATAAATAAAAGTATATTGTACGATATATGTTCCGTGCAGTGCAGTGATCTTGTTAGAACTGGAGACATGTGTCTGATGTTTTAAAATTGGCTTTTCGGATATTCGGATTAATTTATAAATTAATTTATTTATTATATATTAGTCATCGTGCTGCAAATCAAGCATTTAATATGTAGTGATTGTGTAAAGTTCAATAATGAAAAGTTTCAGGACCTGCCCACCTCGTCAACGAGCGCTCGTCGAGAAGGTAGCGTAAGTACCCGTTTGATTTCTTTAAATTTGTTTACCTGCATTTATATTTATTGATATTCATTTATATATCTATTGATTTGAGAAGGAGAAAAGGAGAAAGCTCCTACATTCAAATAGGGTGCGTAGTCAATTCCTATAAAAATAGTGTTAAAGAGTAAATATTCATATACGCTTCAACATGTTATACTCAAGTTTCCCATGTGTTGTGTCTCATTGATGGTATACCTCTTTAATCGGATATGCAAACAATTAAATGTTCATTGAATAGAAAGGCACGGTTAGAACTGATGACCCCTAGTATATGTTAAACGAAAGGAACTAATGTTAAAGTTAGAATCATTTGAATATTTGATTTACGGTTCTCGAATTTTGGATTATACAATAATAAAAATGTTGGAGTAAATTATAAAATCGGTCTTTCCTTTCCTTTGGATCTGACCGGGTATAGAACCCGGTACGATGGCAGGCTCTCACCGCCAGACATGAGCCAGCCATCGGGAACCGACTAACCTCTTTTTGTTTCAGGTGACTTCGCGGGGTGAGTGATCACATAACCCTATTCTTTATGGAATAGGGTTATGTGATCGAATTGCATAACTCTATGACATAAATTGGTCACCGGGGTACTTCTCCTCTGATGGGAAGGTTCATACAAGTTATGTTGAATGAGTTTTCCACTCAGAAGAGAAATACCTGGCCACTGCAACATTTATGGATTTTGATCCGGTTGGGCGGGTGCGAGGGGGCACCATCACCACCCGGTTGTCCCTCTCTTATTTGTGGGCCATGAGCCTCGTCAGGTAACGACGACGTTACCCTAAGTCCGCCCATTATTACTTGTTTCACTTGTTCTCTGAACAAGTCATTTTCCCTCTGTATGGTTGCCTACAATTTTTGCGACTTCGGTCACCTTTCTTTTTTGACCCCAGAAATTCGTGAATGCGAAATTCTTTTGTAGTGGGTCCTTGTGCTGGGGGGAATGAACCCGCCCCACGACACCGCAATGCTCGCCTGCCAGCGCATTCACGCGTCCCCAGACAAGGGCATTGTCGGCGGATACCTACATCTTCCTCTGCCGAGGCAGCAGACCATCGCTGTAGTCCTTCACGGACTTTGAAACCTAATACCTATTCACTACAAAATATCCGATCGTTTATATTAAAAAATTGCATTTTTTTTTAAATTAACACCTATTATTGGAAAACCCAGTACTATAAGCGAAGCTTTTGTTTTTCTAAATCCTGCTTTATGTAAAAAACATAGAAAAATTGCTGCGGTACTTGATTAGTATTCTTATGTTAATTAATTTACATGAAAACAGATTACTTACAAACATTAACGTTGGGAATACTTCTCGAACCACTGAAATTGAATCAGGACCTGTTCCAATGATACTTCGTATTCTCTGTAATCCTATTTTCCGATTGAAAAGGCCTGACCGCTTCAGTCTTCGTTTTATGTATTGACCACAAAGACACTTGCCCTATTAGATAATATTAAAATAGTTGTTTAAACATCAAGTTATTGTCAACATAAAAATTGTGAATTTACCTACTTGATTGATTATATCTTGTGTTGGAATTTGTGATGGTTTCCATCCAATTGTATGGGAAAATTTTCGGCTGACCACATCACTAACGTTACTTAATCTTCTGCGAGCTGACATTCCTGCACCATCGTTTAAAAGAGATGGAGGTTGTAGAGAAGGAAAACTTAATTTTCTCCTACTCATCATTGGAATATTGTCGGTTTGTAACATATTTCGATCGAATGGAAGTGTACCCGACATTTTAGCCTAGTTTCCTGAAATTATAGTATAAATAATTTTTTTAAATTTAAAATTTAGCAAAGCTGGTGATGAATGAACAATTATAACGATACATTGGCAGGTTAATTTTTTTTAGAAGCTTATCCTGAAAAAAACATAGGCTATATTCAATTGGGAGCTTTAATTTAGTTTATTTTTAAAACATGAAGGAACGATTAAGTTCATTTAGTTTTAAGAGGTTACCATTTCACCCTTCCCAATCCCTACAAATTGGGGGCTCATCTGGGATCATGGATGAAAAACGAAGACGAGGAATTTGTGTCGAAACTTTTTTGTGGACGGCGACAAGATACGAAGAAAATTCTAGACGATGAAGGGGGGGGGGGGGGGGGATGAAGAGAACATCTTTTGTGCTGACGGTGACAGGTAGATTGAAGACGACGAAGTTCCGGCCTGGGATGATTGTTGTTTCAACAACGATAGAAGAAGTGACTCGGGAAGACATTTGTGATTGAGATCACGGATATTATTTTTACGTTTGGTAAATTGGCTCCATGATGACGGATGCGAGCATTGATGTGGACGCTTTTAAGGAAGAGGACTTGCATAAAGGAACCTTCCTTTGACGGGAAGCAGAGCAGTATGGCACGAATGTCTGAGAGGCATGATACAATAGATGAAGAACAACATCGACGCATTGACCATGAGGGAGCTGAAAAATCGTCTAGAGGAGTTAGGCTTGGTCACAGTGGGTAAGAAAAATGTCCTACGGGATACTGAAGATGAAAACAAGAAAGAGAGGGAACAAGATACGTATTCTTAATATAGTGTTCGATTTTCCAAACAAACTCTTTTATCACTTCATTACGTCGAAGAGCCGGTGGACCCGTTTAGTGGCGATACCAATCAAAGGGCTCAGTAATTTTGAGGAAACTGCTAAAATGTGTAGTTTTGATGATACCCATCGCGCGGTATATGCGAAGAAACTCTTACATGCATCGGCCAAACTATTTGTAAATTTTGAGTGTCAGGTGAAGTCATGGCTCGTGTTGCGTAGCTTATTACGCACCGGGTTTTAGAAAATTGTCAGCACTAAAGACATACATCGACATCCATGAGTATATCTATCATGTTTTGGAGATTGCAAGGCGCGCAAATCTCGAATCAGAAGTTATAATTCAATATATCATCGAGGGGTTCCAAGACAAGAATGGAATGAAACTAGTCCACATGGTGCGAATTCCATCAAAGAGCTTAGACAGGAAATCGTTCAGTATGAGGCTCAAAAGACACGCATGCAGAGACATCAATCAACTTTCAGCAAGAAGAAGTCCGTGGCAAGTAAACAAGACGACAACGTGGATCAATTTTTCAATTGTAGTAATTGAGGCCATTTGGGAAGAGTTTGTCCCAATAAGGAGCTGGTACAAGGTGTTTTTTATGCGGAAATTTTGGCAATGTGCCCAATAAGTATCCGAACCCGCCTATAAACCTTCCCAAAATGAGATATAAAGTGTTAGAACTAGAAGACATGAAAACATACAAATTTGCACCAATAATCGGAAAAACAATGCGTGCAGTTTTGGATTCCGGGAGTGGCTTACACTTCATGAAGTATAGTGTGAACAATAAACTGAGTGCTTCAGAATTTTGGAAAACATGTGTCGATATTGGTGGTACTAGTGTGAAAAGCTGTAAGACTCTTGGGCATTTTGTGGCCAATATTGAAATAGACGACGTCAATTTAATGATGAAGTGATCCCATATGATTTATTACTTGATGGTGAGTTGTCCGAATTCGTGGAGATTACTTTTAAAGTGTGTCAGGCAACTTTGTACCCCGAAAAGTAGTTCTAAAATAATTTCACAGCCTCTAACAGGCAGGACCGAACTAAATGTTCAGCAGCATACAGAAGTAGAAACATGCATTGTAGAAAGTGAAACAACCGATCGAGATAATGATGTTAATGACGAAGGCGAATGCTCCGAACATATGAACTATCATTGTCGATCCAGAGGGTGTAGAAATCAATCTTCATCACATTTGTGACTCAGCTATAAGGTGAAGCTCCTAATCGAGTCGTACAAGCCGAATAAAGCTAAAAAAACGGGTATCGAGATGCGTCTAGTTTTGTATGACGAGACAGCAGTTCATTAAAATCTTCGACGGATATCAGACGAACAACAAAAGACAGTGAACAGCATCATGAAGGCATCGTACAATACGAGTAAAGTTCATCACTGTATGCTTCTCCTATCGTTTTAGTGGAAAAGAAGAGTGGAAACGCTAGACTATGTCTCAACTACAGTCTTTTGAACAAGAAAATTATTCCCGAGCCCTACCCACTTCTACTAATAGAAGACCAGCTTGACCAATTACAAGATTCAACGATTTTTACTGAACTCTACGCAAAAAATGTATTTTTCCACGTTCCAGTAGAGGAAGAGAGTATCAAATATACTGTCCTTGTAACCTCCGATGGCAAATTTGAGTTTCTTTGTGTATCATTTCCCAAGCCGTTTTCAAAGACACCTTAAAGCTGTTTATTGAAAACTGATTGTCGATGGCGTAACCACAAATTGGAACAAATGTGAATTTATGGCCAAACGAGTTCAATATTTGGGATATGTTGTGGAAGACAGTGCCGTCATCGAGGAAGACCACAGCAGTTTCAGTTTTCCCAACCCTAACCAATGCTAAAGACATCCGCCATTTTTTTGGGCTGACTGGAGCATTTTGAAAGTTTGTTGCCAACTATGAGACGATTGTGTGACGTCTATAGAATTTATTGAAATATGGAGTTTCTTTCGGGTTTGATGCAGAACAAGAAAAGGCATTCGATCATTTGAAAACAAATAGTTGGCGAATGAAAACGAATGCGAAATAACGTTGTTTCGGACAACACTGTGGTTGGCCAATCAAGACCTGAAACATAATTGGAAAGATTCCCACCTTTGGTTGGTGAAGGTAGTTCAGAACATGTTCCACATAAATTCTGTGTTCGATACCTCGGCATTTATCTCGATTAGTGTGTGTAATGTCATGGACATGTAAAAGCCATATTCAGTAAAGCGTGTAAAGTGTTCGTGTTCCTTCGACGTCTTTTTCATTCCAGAAACATTGATCACAAGTTCTAGGTTATCTGTAACAAGGCTCTGGTTAGACCAATTTTGACATATGAGTATCCGATTTGGTATAATTAGGTACTAGTACAATAAAAATGTTACGAGATCTCGAAAGGAAATATCGCGCATGTACTGGTCTACACAGAAAGCCTTAGACGGATTTAAGACACTATATAATCGAAGAATTAATTAAATTGTCAAAGTGATGAGATTCGATATATTCTTTTTGAAGCTTTTTCGAAATTATGTCACGAAGTCTGTAACTATGAGCAAAAAACTCTGTATTTCACAAAGCAACGTCACGGCTCAGTACATTCCCGAGCAAAGTGCAACCCACTGACAAAGGTCCAGCAAGTGCCACTATCAGTCCCACGCGATGGATCTACAGCATTTAAGTAAGCTGTTTCCACGCCAAGTTAGGTTCAAGAAGGCAAGTAGTGCCACTTTCGAGAGGAAGAACAAATACCTCCACGGTTGCTCTCGTTGACTCCGGACTGCGTCCCAAGGTGACTAGTTTGGCATTCGATGGGATAGTATGAAGAGAGTGCTGTTTGTGATAAAATGGTATGATATTGCGACGCAAAATTTTAATTTTTTCCATTCATAAAAGCGAAATACGCTACAATGGGCCCATCTCTACTTTGAGAATGATGCAGTATCTGCTCCCATAATTGCTTGTTATAGTCAGCAGGTATGTGTTCCTTCCGCAACTCACGGCACAGTTCTTCCCAGCTTGAAACCCCCTCCTAAACGGAACGATATCATACCAGAGCTTTGCCCTCAAACAATTTTGCAGCCACTTGGTATAATTACGCCCCGGAGACAACCTTCGTAATCCTATCTCTAAGAAGGCGTTCATCGATACAGCGCAGGCGCTGAAAAACATTATCCCCCATTTTGAAACATCAGGCTGCTTCCTTCCTTTAGGCTCATTGCGAGGCGCTAAACACTTCGACGTTGGCAAAGCATGAGAGGCGCTTGGTGTTTATTTTGGCAACTCTTATGTCCATTGCATCCAAGTCTCCTACAGCTTCTATCATTTAAGTCCTGGCTGAATCTCCGAAAATATTCTGGACACTAGTATTTGGTGCTTCACTCTTTGTTTGCTCGCCTTCTTCACCTTCTGCCCGAAGATACAGTTTGTCCAATCCCGCCATGAAGTCACGTTGCAGTTTTTCCGCTCATCGTCCTTCACTTGAGCGTTTTCCAATCAACGCAAAGCAAACTAGATTTTAGCTTTTATTTCGAGAAACGCTCCACTCCTCGAGTCATCTTTGAACTTCTTAATCAGAACTGGCACTTCCTCCAATATACTGCGCACTGCTGAAAAATCTTCATCCACCGTAAATGTGTATTTCCTCTTGACCACCATGCTTACTCAGTGCTTGTTCAGTTCTGACTGCTGCCCGCATATTCGTCCTCATCTCAGCCACTGTGCCAATTGCACAGGTTCAAAAATTTACTATATTTATTAAGCAACTCTTTGCACTATCGATTTAATTTGTAATTTTATTTTGTGATTGTGACATGTTGAAATACTGCATGGGGACGACTATTCTAGTGCCTATTTTTTAAATTTCTGTAGTGTAAGGTAAGAAGGGTGTATAGGTAACATAATTCGTTCTATTGCAGGTTAATTAAAAATGCCTAAGTTCAAAGGAAGGAGCACACAAAGAGGCAACTGGGACGAAAATTTAATGAAACAGGCTGTAGAAGGTGTTCAAGAGAAAAAATTATCACCTAGGGAAGCATCTCTCTAATTTAATGTGCCAAGAAGTACCCTTCAGGATCAGATTAAAACTTTTAGCAGTGAACAAGAGGCTGCACTTAAGCCAAAACTCACTACGATTTGAGAACACTTTCTCGAAAGATCATTTAAGGCAGTTATATAATCATGTTAAGGAGCTTGATAGTCGCCTGATGATACGGACAAGGATCGAGTTTTTGAAACTGGCGTTCCAATTTGCCGAGCGTTTGAAAATTCCTCATAGGTTTAATAAGGAGAAGCAAATGGCTGGAAAAGTTTTTTATTGCATCTTACAGGAAAAATTCCCCGACATCGTTCTTAGACCTCCAGAATCGACCAGTATTGCGAGGGCTGTTGGGTTCAACAAGCCTCAAGTTGACCATTTTTATGATCACCGGACTATCCATAGTTCATAAAAAATGAGAAAGTGATTTCTACTAAAGGAAAAAAGCAAGTTGGAAAATTTACTTCTGGTGAGAGGAGGCGTAACATAACATTGATGTTTGATATGAGTGCGCCAGTCTGTTTTATTTTATACCACCATTTTTCATTTTTCTAGAAAACAGATGGACAAAAATTGTCGACTAATGATTCATGCACCGCCACAAAGCGTTGCTGTTCCATATGAAAGTGGCTGAATGAATGGTGGGATATTTTTAACATGGCTCAAGCATTTCAAACAACATGCTCAGCCGTCAAAAGAGAACCCAGTTCTTTTGATTCTTGATGGACATGGAAATCACAAAAAGTTAGCAGTGATAGAGTATGTGCATGCTAATAATATCCATATGATCAGTACTCCACCGCACTCTACACACAAGTTGCAACCTTTTGACAGAGTATTTTTTAAGCCATTTAAGGCTGCATTTGCTTCAGAAAGTTCATCATGGATTAGGAAAAACCCAGGCAGCAGGACCACTGATTTAAATGCTCCGGAATTTACCCTTTTAGTCGGGATATTTTCACTGAATTAGATTTTTTGCCTTCTGCCATGACAAATATTGAAGAGGGTCCAAAATTTCCTCAAAATCCACTGTTCACCATCACTGCCTCTGGAGCAAAATCACAGCAATCTACTAGCCGCAATCAACAGGCATCCACAAGTAGCAAAACTGCAGAGTAATTACTTAAAAAGTTGTCCCCTTTTCCAGACGCTTCCAAAAAGCGTCTTGTGGAACGCTCATAAAAAACGCAAGGAAGCTATGTTCTAACATCGTCACCATTCAAAAATCAACTGCAAGAGAAATCAAATAAAACTAAAGTGACAGCAAATAAAAATGTGGCTGCGAACTCCGCTAGCAAGAAAAAAATTAAAATCAATCAACAAATGCAAAATCTATCTATTTACGGCGAAACCTTTGAGGAAGACTAGATTTAGTGTCATAAATGTAGGGATTTGGCGCGTGAAGACTATGTGGACATGTATCCTTCGCAGGTTTACTACTTTTGCGATGCGTTTAAATCCAAGGAACGGCTTGGTCATCGTTGGCTGTTTATATATATATATATATATATATATATATATATATATATATATATATATATATATTTTATATATATATATATATATATATATATATATATATATATATATATATATATGAATACACATCCATATATATTCTGACTCTTCAGTGTAATGAAAATTCAAATGGTATCTTTTAACAGTGATATTCGGCTTGTACTCGTAATTAGGCTCACAACTCCTAGCAAATATATCAATTAAACTTACATTTTCTTAATGCCGCAATAAAAAAATTATTCATTAAAATTTTTGCCCATTTTGATAGGTAAATCTGATTATTTCATCAAATCGGAATCTGAGCACTATTTGTTAATCAAGTCAAGCATATCATTCTAATTTACGTCTACATCAAAAAATTTTCATGCATTCTTAATAAAACATCAATAAAATCTGTACATACATTAATCGTTTGATTGACAGATTGTAAAGCAATTCAATTACTACGCCGATTAAATTTATTAGCTAACCTACAGTTCATACAACTCATTAAACAGTTTATTGATAATTACTCGTACGTTAAAATGTTCGCAGTGCTCGTATGTGCACCAGTTTTGCTATGGTAACATGTTTCATTCACTTCGTTCACTGATCAGCATCAATTTACTTCATTTTATGGACGGTTAGATATTGAAAGTTGTCTACTGAATGTTGTTGAAAGCGTTAAGATAAATTTTGATCGGATCAGATATGATTTATATATTGTATATCAGTGGTTAAGAAACTTGATCTCATGGTTATTAAACTGCCTCTGTTCTCGCGGGATAGGGTTGACATTTTTTTGTGCGTAAAATAAAGTACTTTAGGTTATTTTTTGGTTAAATTTGTGCTAATTTAACCAATTAATTGAAATTCCAAACAATTACTTTGATTGGATTGGTGATTAGTAAGTTGACGTCAGACTATGTTGAAATTTTTGTTAACAAGCCAAATTGATACGTCACGACAAGAATTTATAATTTTTCTGAAATATATATATATATATATATATATATATATATATATATATATATATATATATATATATATATATATATAAGATAGCGATTACAGATATAGGCACGTGGTAATTTGTCCGCCAAGCTTCGCGACAAGCAAGTGTGTATATTTACACAAACCGTTTGGAGCTACTTTTGATCTCTTACAACTCGAAAATTATTCAACGTAGTAACTTAAACTTTTGGATCGCTAATAGGCCTACATAGGACACCTAGAATATCCAATTTAAGAAATGTAGCCCATACTGATACGGAGTTATAAGGACATGAAGAGTTTAATTTTATCATGGACTCACTTCCATTTGACTGAGAAGCATAAATAGAAGAAAAAACCCAAAACTATTAAAACTTTTGTTATCATCGAAGTTAATGCAATTAATACCTACATAGATATTTCAACTACAATATGTCATTTTTTAAGTATAATGCCACTCAACACTGCTACTAGTAGAGGCCTCGCTGTAAGCTCCACATATTTTCTCCACCGAGCATCCACAAGGGAACGTGGGTATTCCCAGACGGTCGCACATTCAATGGACGGTCTACAATAGACCAAATATTCCCAATAAAACAGGTTTCAAAAAGCACTACGAATATAACATCAACGTGTGCCAACACTTTGTAGCCTTCAAGCAAGTATTCAACAGTATCGACAGAAACACCCTGTACAAAATAATGCTTACGAGTAACTTTGGCTTCTCAACAAAACTAGTCAACTTTGAGAAAGAAAAGGTAAACGGTGAACTAGCGGACAGCTGCAAAATGGAATCATCAGAAAGACGACAGCCGAAACCTCTGGTACACTAACGTTCAAGCCCATACAATCGGTAGCATATGCTGATAACGTCAATATTAAAGTACGATCTATCTCAGATGCCGAAGGAGCATTTTTGAGCCTAGACTCTGAAGTAAAGCGAATCGGCCTACACGTTAATGAAGGGAAAACTAAATTTGTGACTCTAACGAGAAAGAACATTCCAGTTTGTAATGGAAAATAATAGGCTAAGCAAAGTTAAAAAAAAAAACTTAAAATTTAGTTAATTCTTAAATGTTGCAATTTTCAAATGGCCAGAATAATATGTGTGTCCAAGAAACATCGTAATTAACATAGAAATTTCGATAGTTATAGTCTCTTTTTATACAGAATTAGTTAAAACGTATCTAATGCTTTATTTTTAAGGACTTTTTCGATTCTCCTAGGAATGTACGATATCAATTTTCGACAAGTTTTTACAGAAATGCTCGTATTGTACCAAACTCTTTGAAACCTTTCCCATAATTGGGTTTTGTTTCGGCGAACCATATTTGAAACTTCTCGTTTAAGTCTATCCCAGAGATTCTCAATAGGATTTGGGTTTGGGGATTGACTTGGCCACTCAAGGATGTCCACACATTATCTTGGAACCATGCGATGAGTATTCTGGATCATTATCCGGCTTAAATATCTGCAACAACGGCATATTGTCCTCGGCATATGGGAGCGTTACTGTCTCCAACAAATCCTGGTATACGAATCCATCCACTATTTAAATGTATTGGACCTATATCTTGCTATGGAAAACAGCCCCATAACCATGACGCTGCCACCGCAGTGCATCACCCGTTTTTCGCAAACCTAACATGAAATTGTTTGCCTTCCGGTCGACGAACGTTTGTTTCCGCATTTGCCAAACAAATTAAGCTTTGTTTCATCGCTCCAGAGGATATTGCGCCATTTCTTCTCACCCTGCGAACCGCGCCAGGATTTATGTGCTAATGCAAAGTTTTTCGTCTCCCTCAATTTGCAGTTTTAAGGACAGGAATTTTTCGGGAAATCTTATAGAGTAGTTTTGCGCTTACTAATCGCCGCCAGACTGTTCGTTATGACACACTGTTCCCAATTCCGCTCGCAATTGTCCTGGATGATTTGAATGGGTCGTATTGAGCTAATGTAACGATATAATTGTTGGTCATTGGTGAAGTTTTTTTATGTGCTCCACGCGTCTCAATGGATTTTCCCGGTTTGAGAGGATTTGTAACGAAATTTTTAGACCATCCAATTGATGTGGCAATGAACTTGTAGGTTTTCCCCTCATCTCAGAGCTGACAGACAAGTCTTGTAACCTCTCTGCACTACAGTGAGGTTCACAGCCCATCTAATGTTTTAAAATATTCTAATTATACCTTCAATTAATTTAATTTGTTCAAAATCTTACCTTCTGGTAATGAATAATTCTTTAAATTGATTCACTTTAATATTTTTACAGCGTATACCTATTGTATTGCCCATCTCAAGCCACAATATTTGCCAACAAGTAATTTTATTGCGTGGACTCCCCATTTCAATTGAAAAGGGTGCTACTCACTTGCCGAACTGGTTTTTTTACTCCAGAACATATTTTCAAATTTTTTTCTGCATTTGACGAGTTTTGGGGCTCACAACTATATATATATATATATATATATATATATATATATATATATATATATATATATATATATATATATATATATATATATATATATACATATATATATTATCATTTACACCTTATTTAACCATTCTTATGACATGCAATGTATTTACTTTTCATTTGTGGCTATTGTTACGTTACGTGTCTTTGGTCTCTTGGCGCTTCCCGAATATCACTGTGTTACTCTTGTGGACCACATGTTGTCGATTTTCCTTGCCAGTTGTCACGTACATTGCCGTTTTAAGGACTTAATTCTTTGTAACATATTTGTAGCCTTCACTTTGTTCCTTACCCTTTCCTTCGTTTTTCTGTCTCTTCTGGTTAGTATAAACGTTTGTGCTGCTCTTTGAGTGATCTGGAGTTTCCTTATAGTGGCTGTTGTTAGCACGTAGTTTTTGCAGCCGTAAGTCATGACCTGTAGCACACATTGATTCAGGGCTCTTGTTTTCACGTTAGTCAGCATTCTTTTAACCTTCAAGCGGTCGCGTGGTTATTTGTAACGAAAGCGATGCCGCATAACCTACAAGATCTATGGGATATTTCAGGGATTTAAAGCACCAATAAATTAATACGGCTTTATATTTTTGTGTACAGGTATATTATTATTATGTGAGGATAAAATTTTTGAAATAACAGAATTTTCATATCAGAAAAAATAAAACTATAAATTCAAATAACAACATGAATAAAGTATACCTATATAACTCTAACTAACTTTCTATAATGTAAACAAAAAACAAAATCAGTCTATTCCATGAGATAAAATAATTAAAATCAAAGTATTAATTATGAACTTGGTTTAGTTGTCCTCAGACTCAGTTTCTCCGCCAAGATAACATTCATTGCAAATGAATTTAGTGTGTGTCCTGCAAATATTTCTTTGGCATGATGTGCATTGTTTTTGATGGTCCCCTTTTTTGCTGGGCATACTTTGCTGCTTCCTCTACTTGTGGTGGGAATACTACTTGATTCATTGTCAGCGTTTGCAGAACTCATATTCAAATGCTCTTGTGTATTTCTTTTGAGCTTTCTTGGAAGGTTCACTATCATTACTTTTCTCTGAACATACTCTTTTGCCAGTTCAATGTCCAATCCACGTATATATTTTCGCGTTTTCTGTATGACGACATTATTCGCCTTCAATATTACCATGACACTTATTCCAGTAATATCCAGAAGACGAAAGAAGAGTGTTAACGGCCATCTGTTATTTTTCCTTGATGTCGAATACATCTTCACTTTTTTGTCAACTTCATCGACGCCGCCTTTCGTTTGATTGTAAAAAGTTACAATTCTTGGTTTGCGCTTTTCATTTGTACTTTCATCAATTTCAGCAGCAAAATGAAGTGATGATATCAGTACCACAGATCTTTTTTTTTGGGCACGTACGACACTAGCGTTGCCTTTTCAGAAAATCCAAATTGACTTGAATATTCAGGGTTATTTTTATTTATAAAACAAGGCGGTATTTCTTTTTGTTTTTGCGCATCGTACCTACAACAGAAATCTTATGATTGTTAGCTAAATAATCAACCAAAAAACACTGGTGTACCAATTGTCAATTCCTATTCCAGAAATTGGTGTAATTAGCCTCATCAAGACGTCTGCTGCAGCGTTGCTCTACTGGTACTGGCCTTCTGGCTGCTTGCCGGCATAAAGCTCAATATTGAGGACATAAAACATAGCAGCGTCTACACGCAGATATAATTTTATTCCGTATTTATCAGGTTTTGATTTGATATATTGTTTGAAGGGACATTTTCCTCGAAAACCTGCCATCATCTCATTAAAAACCACGTTCTGTTCAACAGAATATAGTGAGAGGCAGTTTTGTGTGAACGTTTCCAAAATCTCTCTAATTGGTGCAGCCTTATCCAGAGTATGACGAGACGTTCGTGCGGTTGCGTCATCAAATCTCAATGAATTCGGTAGAAATTTTGTTCTTTTCAGTGCAACCCTAGTGGGAAATATAGAAACCTCTATGCCATCAGTTACAAATTGATCCTCTAAATTTGCGTGTGATATCCGCAACGTTCCTGCTATGTACAATAATCCGAATAATGCTCGAATTTAAACTGCATCAGTCGATTCGCAATCACGGGGTCTGTCGTACGATGGCACCCTTTTTGGATAAATGCATTATTGTATTTGACAATTTTTGTAATAATGTCCTCAGAAATGAATAAATTCTAGGCTTGTACGAATGTTGTCACTACGGCACCGTTTCCACTAGCACCGGAATCTTGCGTGAGAATATTTTGAACTTGGCGTTTCACTCTGTTGTTTGATTTTCGCCACTTTGCTGTCTTATCACGCCCAGTAAAATGTGTGTTTATAACTGAAAGCGGCAAATTCTCCTGATCTGAATCTGAGTTGTTTGATTCTTCAACAGATTGGATTTCTTCTAGAACTGGAATGTGATCGGAAACTTCTGAACCTTGATCACTAAGCTCAGATTCACTTTCGTTATCTTCTTCTTGCATTAACGCAAGGATTTTATTATCAGTTAGCGGTCAACGAGTTGTTTTATAAAAAAAAATAACACTATTACGATGCTTATTCGGAAGTTGAATTTTAAATCAGAATATCTCGCGTTGAGCGACGTGCGTAATCTTGTCGACGTCAGGCGCGTTGTGTGCTTTTGACGTCTGGGATGCAACTAAAACAATGCGATTTATGCGCTCCGGGGAGTGGATGTAATCTGTTTATCACGTGCACAGTGAAAAAATGACAGGTTACTGGAGATGGAGAGTGCATACGACAAGAAATAACGATATAGGAAACGAAAACATACTAAGTGCGGTCGATTCGACGCCGCGCGACCACTTGAAGGTTAACATTTAAATTTTATTGTCTTGCAACTTTCCTCTTATAATTTACCTGTGGATTATTACATATTTCTTCAATGTATGAGAGAATATATTGGTTTGATCAATATATTTCTTCTTCTTATTATATTTCGGTAAATTTTTTTGTTCTGTTTAGCATCTTAATTTTCCACTTTTTCTCATCTTCGATAAAACTCTTCTGTTTCTTTTGTAAATTTCTGCTTTACCTTCGAGAAAAATCTTCTATTTTTCGATTCGGAAAAGATTATATCCTCTATTGTTTATATAATATCTGATAGCTTTTCACAGCCCTGAGATGAATTAGTGAATTGTCATCCACAAGACTCAATTTAAGCTTATATAATTTTTAAACGATTCTGATCTAAAGAAAGGTCAAATTATTTATGGAAGAAAAACAATCCCATAAACTCTACATATTTGTTTTATTCTTTAAGCTACCTTATTTGTTTTCATGTTCGAGAATATCTTTAAAGAAAAAAAAATTAATCCAGATTCTTAAAAGCTACAAAAATCATTTTATACGATTACTCGTATTACCCCAAGCGAATCAGTGTTACAAGTTTAGTCTCGTGTCCTTAAACCCCATATTGAAGTTCTACGTACTCCTACTATTGGACGTGCCACGGAACTGTGAATGAATTTTTTAATACTTTGATCCATATGTGCTGTCACTGGTACACTGCAGCAACGTAACAATGATGAGTATTCTAGATCCTTAAATTTGGCCACTAATACTAGCGCTGCTGAGGAGAGTATTGTACAATCCGATAAGTCTAGTCCAGATAGACTGGGTACTCGTTTGTCACGAGCTCCTGAATGTGAATCAACATATGCCGTAATAATCCGATGTGACGTTCTCCACAAGAGCGTTAACAATGTCCACATCCAAATGCGCCCACGCAATATCGAAGCTTTGCAAGTTTTCCCTGCGTCTCGTATAATGTGTTCCGGATAGCGATCGGTTAAAAATAAACGACTCACAAGAGGAATGAAACAAACATTAACCGTGGCATGAAGTGACACCAGCTGAAACACCGCACAATGACAACTCCGAATGACCGGCCAAGTTACCGATGACAGTCCGTCAAACCCATAACGATCACTTGAATGACATTCGTAATCCCACTCGTCCCACTCGTGTGGTTTAATGGTGTTTCGTCAATTTGTTCGCAACTCGTGTAAGGATGACATATCTCTTCCGGGTATCGCCCCGGAGTATTGGAGGTTATTACAATATATATATATATATATATATATATATATATATATATATATGTATATATATGTGTATATATATATATATATATATATATATATATATATATATATACATATATGTATATATATGTGTGTATATATATATATATATATATATATATATATATATATATATATATATATATATATATATATATATATATATGTATATATATATATATATATATATATATATATATACATATATATATATATATATATATATATATATATATATATATAGGAAGGGAGAACGAATAACACCCCAAGGGGTGAAAATATAAAGAGGTACGAGTCCGAATGTAATTGAAAGTAAATAGCTACTGACGTTCGACTTTCATTTCTACGTGCGCTTTTACCGACGAGGGATTACCGGCTGGCCCTCTGCAGGTAGTAGGGTTGCCATCATATGATAACGATCCAACTCCGCATCCAATCCAGGAGATAGGTCGTCATCAATTACTAAGTAGCGCCAAAGTTTCATATGGTCGTTGCTTGTTGAAATTATGTTTCGTCCTTTAAAATTGTCTGCCTTCCAGACTTTGTACCTGCCATTTCGCTTCACTTGCTTAACTTCATAAGGGCCTAGGTATTCGCTCGCCAGCTTTTTACCCGAAGGGAACTGTGTGCGATTTATAGCTATCAAGTCGCCTAGCTCATGGGCGAAGTCCTGCTTTCGTCTTTCATCAAATGTTTTTTTGTATTCAACTTGTGTGTTTTGTATCCGCTGCTTTGCCTCTTGCTGGAGAATGTTGCGCTCATCGTCAAAATTTTCGACCAGATCTTCTTGAATGGATTGTACCACACTGTCATCTATTGGATCATCTCGCATTTTAACTCCAGATAGAACTTCAAACGGTGAGTATTTAGCGCTTTGGGGTACCGATTTGATGATTTCACGCGGAACGTCATCTACGAACCGATACCGTTTTTCTGGGTATTCCCAAGAAAGTTTTAAAATCACGCTGAGAATAGTCCTGTTTACCCATCCTATTTGTCCATTTCCTATAGGTACGCCCCTCGTTGCTTGTACGTGTTTGATATTGGCTTTTTCGCAAGATTCTATGAAAGTATTCGACGTGAAAGCCGGCCCTTTGTCGCTAACTATGCGTGCAGGATTTCCAAATATCCTGCGCTAATGTTTGATTTTCGCCAAAATTTCTTCAGTTCCAGAAGATTTTGTTGGGTACAGCAAAACAAATTTGCTGAATCCGTCCCTATTGCAAAATGTGTTTATACTTTTTCACTGTAGCGTCTATTGGACTTACATGATCTACGTGTAGCGTGCATAGGGGTGATTGTGTGCAAAAAGCCTTCCAGTTTACTTTGTTTCTTGTATCATAAGATGCTTTTGATGCAGTTTCTTATTACTTTGCCCATTTATTTAATGTGCGGTTTTTATAGCACCGAAATGCCCTTGATCATGGACCGCCTTTATAACTTCTTTTTCTATCATACCCGGGCCCACTAGTAAATTCCAAATAGAACTCCGTCTGTTTCTTTAAATTACACGTTTCCGATTTTTTTTATAATTCATATATTGTTTCCACTCAAGTATATACATAATCGCTTTCAAGTCGTCATCGCATTTTTGAGCCTTCTCCAGTCATAAACGAAACTAATTCTTAGAGTCGTTTCATTTGCGTATCCGTACTATGCAAAGACATAAAAATAAATGGACGAGCAACGAGAATCTGTGTACTCGTCCATGTGAGAAGCAAATTTGCCACATGAATAAGTTATAAATAACTTACGCTCTCGAAACTATATGATTCCCTCTGCTTCTCCTTCTCCTTTGTTTCCAGACAGATTTTTCTTTCCTCTCTTCAGAAGAATCACTTCCCCCACTGACACCTGCACACACCTACAAAATTTCATTTCACGTGCACACGATCGCGCCTTCGTTATTATTCGTAAAACAGTTTGAGTACGAAACAACAAACGACTTTCACAGAAAACTCGAACGTCAACGCAAAAGAAAAAGAAAGAGGCGCGAAACATGCGAGAAAACTCATGTGTCAAAGCGGATGGAAAATTCGTAAATTTTTAATAAAAACTGTGAAATAAAGTGCCGATTTCGTACACGCGATCTTCAAAATTATAAACTTTTTAATTGTGAACGTGTTTCGGAGTAAATAAAGTGCAAAAACAAAAGCATATCACTTCAAATCTCAACTTCACACAACTTTAGCGAAGGTTGGTAAGTACTTCGGCTCTCACGACTGTTTGCGGATCCAGTACTCTCTATATCTATAGTACTATGCTTAACCGTGAAATTGAAATCTTGTATGCACATTATGTAACGTGATGCTGAAGGCGATATATCTTCCTTTGTGGTTATGTATTTATACGCGTTGCAATCCATAATCAAGTCGAACTCTGCTGCTTTCGTCTTTAATATAATGCTGTGTTGTTTTACCTAAGTCTCAGTTGTTTTTTACTCAAGAAATACATCGGATGTATGTTCCCTTCGAATTCTTGCACAAATATAGCGCCCAATCCGTCTTTGGATGCGTCCGTATGTAGCTCTGTCTGTAGATCTTTTGAAAAAATTTTCAGTACCGGTTTTCAGTACGCTTGCTTAAGTTGCTGTATTGCTCTTTTTTCTTCTTTGCCAATAAAAAATTTGACGCCTTTACTCAGTACGTTTGTTACCGGTCTCGCAATTATCGCATAGCCTTTTGCAAATTTCCGAAAGAATCCAAAAAGTCCCAATAACGATTGTACTGCCTGTACGTTTTTAGGCTCAGAAAATTTTTTTACTGTTTTAATTTTCTCATCGCTTGGTTTGATGGTTCCCCCTTTGATCATCAGACCCAAAAACTGAACTCTTGTTTGGAGGAAACTGCTTTTCTTCAATTTAATTCGTAAACAGAGCTCCGCTGCTACACCAAAAAATCGCTTCAGCATTTCTAAATTGTCTTGTCTGGTTTTTGCCAAAAAAAGATGTAGAATTCCAAAACGTCCTCGTTAATAAGCTGTCGTAGAATGCAATTAATATACCTTATAAAATTCGCAGGTGAGTTGCAATATCCGAATGGTGCAAAATTGAACTCAAACAACCCGTCTATTTTTTAATTGTTGTTTTTTTTTAAATGTTTTGTATGCAGGTTTTCTTTAAAAATTGAGATGTCCGCACCACCGTCAATCTTTTTCTTTTCGTAGCACTACAGCCCTTTTCGGGCCTTCGCTTAGAGACAGTTAAAGTATCTCATTGTCGTGATCGAATGTATCAGCACTCTACAAGGTGATATGATCATTATCATGTTTTGGCCGTGTGTCCGTCCATCCAGCTGCGGTACGTTCTGATTTTAAACCAGCACGCATCATAACTGAACAGGCTTATAGTCCGTCCAAAGAATTACTCGAACTAACCGAACCAGAGACCTTCGGCTTACGGGCTTAGTGCTCTTACCACCATACCAGGTGGACTATTAGGTTTATTGTTAGGGTCCTTTATAAATAAGTCCAAGATGAATATAATTTGTCCATTTGTAGTGTTAAGTACAAATATATATGTAATGGTACGCCGCCGCCCAGGGTCGAAGTGATTCCGATCCTGACTGGCACCCGAAGGCCATGCTCACGGTTCTGCAAATTCTTCAAATCGCTTGTCCAGTCCCTACACCGATTCCGAATAACATAGCGAATATTTTTGTTGTTGTGTGATTTCTATCGCAGAGAAAATGTTTTCTTTCATTTTTTATAGTTCAAGGAAAATATTTTCTTTCGATTCTAATCACATCAAAAGAATGTTCTCTTCGATTCGGAATCGCACCGGAAATTAATTGGGAAATGAAAAGTACCATCTGGCAATACCCTGTACACCACCACGACATCTGACTGTTATGAAAAAGTTTGCGTGACAGTCAAATGACATTCGGTGTAGGAGCTGTCAGCTAGTGAGGAAGCAGAACCGTGGGGCGATAAGAATCGCTAAAAACTCGAGGCATCAGGTAAATATTGTTGAGGTTGGTGTCTGAAACACCTCAATTAACGCAATTCAATCCCACAGCAACCAGTAGGAGAAACTCGAAAGGATTGGCTACTGTCGGGAAAAAAATTCCATCTACATTCCCTCTCGTTGCCAGTGACATCACAATCTCAAGAAGCGGTAGGAAAGGACGAGGAGACAAATCACATCACAATCAAAATCAAACCACTCGCCCAAAACGGACGCGACGTGAGTAATGAATGGACGTATATTTATTGTTTCCTAAGGGGGAAAGTAAAGTCAAAGTCAAAAGCGCTTTATTTAATACTAATCGTTATAAATTTTTAAAAGAACATAAAGCAAATTCCAAACAATAAAACTATAAAAAACTTAATGGCCCGAATGGCTCTCTAAATTTATACGTTATCAGTTCAACACATTTAATGAAAAAAATACACTTGCAAATTTAAATTAATTAAGATTATTTCATATTTTTTGATTCAATTGGAAAAAGGAGAAAAAACCAACCAGCATTATTCAAAAATTACTTATATTACTAACACAACCATGAAATTATATCCTATACCTAATATGTTACACCCTAATTCTAAATAAGTTCAATCAAAAAAAAAAAAAACAAAAAAAACGTTACCTTATATTGAAACCTATACCTAAATTATAATACAAATAAGCAATAACACTAGATGTAGCAATAATGAGATGAATCTAAAAAACTAAGTAACGAGAAAAAGCACAAAAACAGAAAATAAACACGAATAATTTAGACATTGTCATTCAGCCACCAATACCTAGATTGCTCCATCTCAGCTCGACCAGCCTCAACGAATCTAGCAAATGAGTATCTCCATTGGAATTGTTGGTCTCGTGAACTCAGATTCGGAGGATATTTTATCTTCTTATCGGTGGCCCGTCGATATATGTGATATATGATTGGGACGCCGTCAGAATCAAAAATATATCGATTCATGTCCAAATACACGAATGCTTCTGGAGGAACGAAGCCAGTAGTGAGGCAAGTCACAATATACCCGTCTGTAGAGTGGAACGGCTGTGAAATCCAAGAGTTTTCACTCACAGTTACAGATCTTGCGATATGATTCCGAAGAAGTTTCAATATGAAGATATCGACTCTTGTCACTTGAGCGGTTTGATAAATTTTTTATTCGATATATAGTGCTTCCAATCCGTCTCAGGCTTTCTGTACAAACCAGTACATGCACGAAGACATTTCCTTTCAAAAACTCTTAATCTTTCCATTGTACTAGCACTCTGGTTGTACCAGATCTGGCATCCGTATGTCAAAACTGGCCTAACCAGGGTCTTGTAACAAATAACTTTGACTTTTTGATCAATGTATCTGGAATGAAAGAGTCGCCGAAGGGCCATGACTACTTTTAGAGCCTTACTGAGCATGATTTTGACATGTTCAGTGTTGTACAGATACTGATCGAGATGAACACCGAGGTATCGAACACAGGATTTATGTGGAACCCGTTCTGAACTACCCTCACCAGCCATAATGTGGAAATCCTTCCAATTACGTTTCAGGTCTTGGCTGGCCCCCTGCAGCGTTGTCCGAAACAAGATTGTTTCGCACTTCTGCGCATTGATTTTCATTCGCCAATTGTCGGTGTAGAGCTGCACATCATTAAATATTTTTTGAAGATTGCTCTGAACTATTGTAGCTTTTCGGTCTGCCGTATAGATGATCAGATCATCAGCAAACGCTACCAATGATCGCCTTGGCGAGACATTAAAATCAAAGCTGTTCAATAGCTTGCGAATGAATATTGAGAAAAGCAGGGGCGCAGTAACTGTTCCCTGCTGTAGACCATTCAAGACCTTGAATTCGCGCATTGTTGTCAGATTTCCATCAGTTACAACAAACGATTTCCCGTATAACATATTACACATCATGGCGACAAGGTGTCTGGGGAACCTGTCCTGAAGAAGTTTGAAAACTAGTCCATCTAACCACACCGTATCGAAGGCTTTCTCCATATCAATGAGACATGCTCCAACACATTCTTTGTTGTTTAGTTTCCAACGGATGTCTGAGGTTACTTTCGTTATTGCATGTATGGTCGAATGCCTGGCACGAAAACCAAATTGGCAATTCGGCATCAACTCATATTTCTCAATGTGGGCGTTTAATGCTCTGTTGAGTATCACTTCAAACACCTTGCTGATGTTAGGCAGCAAGCTGATTGGGCGATAGCTTTTAAGGGAATGAAGATTCTTTTCCTTTCTTCAAGATCGGAAATACCTTAGCCTTTTTCCACTCATTTGGGAAATATGAATTGTTCAACATGTTGTTGAACAATATGCAATAATTCCTAATAGCAACCTCAGGCAAATGTCGGAGAACTATATTTGGAATACCGTCAGTACCACATGATTTTTTGTTGTTTATTCTGCGAAATATGAAACACAAGTCTTCATAGCTGACAAAATAATCAATAAGATTCAAGCTCGGTATGAGGTCAGATGTGAATGTTTCATCGAAATGAAGAATTGATTGGCCGTTCAGGCTTGATTTGAAGTCGGAAACTTTTGCTTCAACGACCTCCGAAAATATTTCATTCCTTCTCTCTGGGTTTGGCAGATGAACCAATTCAAAATGTGTTCCAATCAGGGCAAGTTTCTGCAATCCATCACATATAATCCTGTTTCCATTTCTATCCGGAGTCGTACTATCAATTTCGATACCAGCCCTATCGAGAAGATTTATCTCATCACTAGTGACTTCAAGATTCGATACCTTCACTCGAGACTTCCTGCGGAATAAGCTATTCACTTTCGCGAAAACGCCATCTGGGTCCTGTGGGCTAATACCCCTCAGTTTTTCCACCCATTGATTGCTGACCTCACTCCTGAAGTATGAACGGATTAAGTTCCGGGCATTCTTCAGGTGTAATTTCAACAAAGCCAACGAGGGATGGTTGTAGTCCAAAAATCGTCGATAAATATTGTTGACGCGTGTGAGAAGAAGGCTTTTGAATCTTTTCAACCTTGCGATGGTTGGTGTTTCATATCCTTTCATATTGTTTCGATGTTTAATCTTGGGAACTACTTTCTCAATCGTTTCCAACGTCAGCTTCTCTAACTTCGACAAATAGAGATATATTTCATCGTCAGTTAGATTTCTGTTATTAGGAACCGTTGAGCAAGCATTGCCATCATCAGAAGGAGGACATTGCTTCTGGTACTCCCGATTAAACTTCTTTTGAAACTTTCCCCAGTCTGTTTTTTTGAAATTCAACCAATGGTTTTCATGTTGAACTGGAATGAGGAAGAAATCATCCCTTTGATGATTGATTTCCATTACGATTGCGTTATGGTCGCTATCGTAAGGAAGCACCTGCAGTTTCCGTTGAGGACTATTAAAGCTGAATTCAAGTCTTGCGTCAGCAATGCAGAGGTCCAAATATGAATTTGTCCTAGGGTATGTTGGGAACTCCGACCCATATAGGTTGCACCTGTATTCAATTTGGTTCTCTGTTATCCATGATTTCAGGAATACACCTCTTGGATTATTGGTGGCGTTTAGCCATGATGTATGCTTGGCATTCAGGTCACCGGCAAAAATATAATAATTATGCAGCCTGTTCAATTCGAGTATTTCAAACAAGGAATTGAGTTCCTCCTTGAACTTGAGAACATTTTGACCAGTTGCATAGGCAGAGATAACGAAGAGGTTATCCCCACCTGGCAGTGAAATTTTGATGACGGACACTTCAAGAAATTCAAAGTTTTTGAATTCGACTTTTTCAATATTTTGGAAACAATAGGGTCTTCTAACCAATATCCCGGTGCCACCTCCCCCATCACCTATTACCCGATCGTTTCTTACGAATGCAAAATCTTTGAATTCCATGGAATGCCATGAATTGAGGTGGGTTTCAGTGAGAAGTATGATGTCAGGCTTTTGCTTAACAACAAATTCAAGGAGATAATCACGTCGATGTAAAGCAACGATAGAGTTGACGTTGATCGATATGAGGCGAAGCCTATCCATGGGAATATGACTGGATGACAAGTTATTATTAGGCATTTGAACGACCTAAACGCTGAAAAGCAAAGTTAATTTTTGAATCTTGTTTGTCGATTCTCTCCGATAAAGAATTAAGTTGCTGGTAAATTTTGAGAAGCAGCTCATTATCGCCACTTACATTATTTACATTATTTCCAGCATTTTCTGCTGGTCCTCTAGCGGCGAGTGCAAATGATACTCCGGGCTTGACGAAGTTGGAAGGTATGATATTACGCTGTACTTGTGTTTGCTTTGGAGCAAATTTAACTTTTGCATCTTGATATCGGGAGCATCCTCGATATGATGCTGGGTGACCAAAAACACCGCAGTTAACGCAGTAGAATTTTTCTTTAGGCTCCGTCTGAGCCAATTTGCACTCATCGGGAGCATGAACGTCTTTGCATTTAACGCAACGATAGTGCATGGCACAATTGGCAGCCGAATGTCCAAATCTTTGACACCGGTAACACTGGTTGACTTCTCTTTTCTGGAGGCGTTCCCACCTCACCACTCTGAAATTCAAGTACCTTATTTGTTGAAGGGCACTTGGACTGCTCTTATTTGCAATTTGTACCAGGTAAAGTGGTAAATTCTTCCTTTCTATGGTCGCCCTTCTTGTCGCAAAGGCTTTGACTGAAACAAAGTCAATATCTGGTGCAGCCTCCTTGAGCACCTGAAGAAGATCGACCGTATCCTCTCCGCTGTCTGATTCTTTTCACTTTTTGGGGTATAGGTGAAGTGTGGAACCTCCCCAGAAATCAGCGCATCTTTGACTGACTTGAAATCAACCAGTGATTTCGTCCTTATAGTTAATTTTTCGGCATTAACTCTTTTGATTTCGAAATTGGCCAGTTTATTTTCGGCTGCCAATAGCCGAACCATATCTTTCCCGGTTTGTCCGAACACGTTGATTGGCGGAACTTTTTCTGTCTTGTTGGAAGCTTTTTCAGAGGAACCAGCAGAACTGCGGGCTGGTTTTTTCTCCTTATTTTTGTTCTTTAAATATTGAATGAAATTGACGTCATTATCTTGATTAAAATTACCTCTGATGTTTTCTTAGATTTCCATATCTTCGGTTAATCCCTCCAGCGCTGCAAAATAATTTTGGCTCTCGTTGGTGCCACCAGCACTTAGAACTTCCTCTGGATTTACTTGCTTTGCACTTTTCTTCGGCTTTGTTACCTGTTGCCATTGATTTTGTGGCTGCGTCTTTTGAGGCTTCATCCCTTTCTTGTAAAGATCCTTGAGAGACTGTATCTCTTGCATTAGTTCATCATTTTCTTTCTGCAATTTGGCCATTTGTTGATTATCCGCTATTATTTGCAGCTTGCACCCTCCATCTACGGAGTTTTCTTCGTTATGTTTTCTTTTAGTGATTGTCGCCAGTTTCGTATTCGTCGTTTCCCCAGGTTGCCCCAACGGTGGGAAGCCGTCGGGCTACTCCATACCAGCGGCAAAATTTTCTTTGTGAATTTGTTTTTCGTTACCAATCGAAGTAAAAATAATCGATAGAAATTTCCTGAGTCGATTACTTCGACAATATAAGATTTTTTCCGATAAAAATTAACTTCGGACTAACGTTTTTAAAAAATTAATTTAATTTTTGAAAACTTTTGACAGGAGCGATTTAAAAGACGTCTATACGCAAAGACTACTACGATCCTAAAGGGGAAAGTATTATTAGAAAAGGTGGCAATGCTGGGTGCTTAGTGTTTGTGTTATTTTAAGCAGCAATTACTTGGTACAAAGCTAATTTGAATTTAGATTTTGTAATAATTGCCCTATGAATTTATTACGCCGCTGGAAAAATAAAATGTCAGCGAATTTTTAATACTCGTAGTATGCATGAATTCTAGACAAAGTTGGTGGCAAAAGGTCTCTGTATCTTATCTTATACTTACATGTAGCGAATGATAAACATGTCCTGAACTTGTAAACATATGCAGAGATTGATTTCACCTGAGTTTTTCAGGGTTTTTTTTTTCAACACAACAAATTACTATAAATCTTCAAATGTTTGTCTACAATCAAAGGGTGACTTGTTCTTGATTCCATGCACACTTCAAACATGTTTTTTTAATTTTAAAGTGGATGTATAGAATGATTCTTTTAAATTTGTAGTTCAAATTGATTCGGCATATGGATCGCTACAAAAATAACATATTTCAACAAACATACTTATACTGTCAAAAAATGTGAAGTAGTCTTGCATATAAGCATATAATACTTAATTAGATTGAAATTAAATAAGGTTTTGTATCAGCTAACCATTAGATTTTTTCAAAGAAAAATAATAAGTTCTACAAAAAAATTGTAATTGTCTATTTTTAATATTCATGTCCATTTGTTCTACATAAAATAGAGTTAATAAAACATATCGAATATGGTTAGTTCATGTATAAACATAAAAACGAAAATGTTAAACAATTAAACGAAAATGTTAAACAATTAAATATCGACCCATAAAAAAGGAATATAAATATTTTCAATTCTTGTAAGAAAAATAGGTTCCAACTTTTATTTATCAGTATTTAAATTGTACTCTGTTAAATAACATTTTTTTTCAATATAATTTAAGCTTAGTACAAAGTTTGTGATGGCGCTATACAAATAGTTAAATTTGCATTTAAACTTAGGATTGATGAAAAAAAAAATAAGAATTGGCATGATTTTGAGCATGATAAAATTGAAAAAAAAATTTCAAGTTAGGTCTACATATCGATTAAGCAAATTTTAAAATTGAAACTAAAATAAATCAAAAAGAAATTCGAATCAATTCTTACAACATTCTTGAATGTCCTTCCAAACTAAACAAAGTCAAATATTGATAGTTAATTTATTTGTGAAGAGAAAATTCAAATAATATTGAAAAATATAAAGATAATAAGGGATCTCTTGACAAAGTAATAAAATTATTTTTTTTTACATTTAGTAATCTATAGTTAGGAGACCCTAGAAACGATTTCTAACTAAACAGAAATAAACTGCCAAAGCTTTTTAGTTCTCTGTTTATTTACATATTTGTATTCAATCATCTATTCATTTTTCAATATCATCAATAACAAATTAATCATCATAACAATACCAATAGACTGTTTTCATTTGAAACAAAACTGAAGTAAGGAAAAAAAAAACAATAAATAAATAGAATAGAAATCATATATAAAAATATAGGCAGTATTTACGAAATTATTCGAGGCTGCTAGCAACAAGCTGGAGACAATGACAGGGAAATTTTGAAATGATTTCACTGAAAATAACTTATATAATTATGTTCTATTGAATCAAATAAGAGAACTATGTAAAGCAAAATAGCAACGAGACGAAAGACATGTTGCAACAAAACAAAGAAACAAATACAAATTAAAGAGATAAGGACAACCCAGTGTGTATAGGTGTTACACATTTACGATAAATTTAACAACAGCCAATATGATGAATAACATGAATTGTTAACACACAAAAATCTTTCCTTTCCAGTAGGATAGATCCTTTTTTTCAGGAAACGGGTGCCAACAGAGGTAGGTATGACGAAGATTGGTGTGGGGACTTTATTAACCCTCGATAGGAGTTACTAAGGTCCCACTGATCATCATATTTCGGTCCGGTGCGGTACGCGGTACCATTGTTCGCGTTTGTTCAATTTCATTAGACTAGGTTGTTGGCACTTTATACTCGGGTCGTTTATTTTCGGGACCGCATCGGGAATGTTTCGGGAACGCGAAACGAATTAGATTTTGTTGATAGGATTGAATGGAAATGATGAACGTGGTACATACGGACTAGAGTAAGGATAGGTTTCGTCTCCGTATGCATTTTTTTCACGGGCGTGTTATGATGGCTGAAAATTATTGTAATCGGGCGTAATCCATTTTAAGACCTGCGACCGAAATCCTCTCCAAACTAGCTGGCCGTCAAGCAGCCACCGCGAAATGGATTACGAGTACACGGAATGGTTGACCGACTGGGTACGATTCGTTGGCACGCCCGGAATGCACGTCCTTAAACCGATGAGAGGTCGGTTCTGATTTCCTTAGGGGAATCTCGTCGGACGTTTGGTGGAGATAAAGCCTTTACATATATTAGATTCCAAGATATCAGTTAGATTAAGAATATTTTATAAAATTATATTAGCTTAGGGATAAAGTTAAAATTTGGAACGTAGTGTAATTAAATCATTTAAAATAAATTGAAATATTTAGGGTGGATCAATTTAGTGATGAGTGAAAATAGAATGTTGTTTCTTTGTATTAAAAATAATTTTTGTGATACGGTTGGTTGATTTTTTTTTCTCCAATTTTTACTAAAAATATTCTTACTTGTGTAGATTGCCCAAAACGATAATGCAAAATTTTAATTTTATGAATAGAGATGCATAAATTTAGATTGCCTTCGGAGTTAATAAGTTTTATAAAAGTTTTTATGTTTCAAATTCGCTTTATGTTTGTTAAATGTTAAGGTTGGTATAAATAAAACATATTTTCAATTCAATATACGGTCCTTCTTCTTCATTTAGTATTGGGAACAAAAAAACATTCGTTTTCATGTCCATACGAGTAATATTATCAGAGATCTACGAGTAGCTGCACCCTGGTCAGATTAGTGCGAATTGATAGAGTTTAGAAATTAGTTAGGGACTAATTCAAAAAAGATTTGGCGCTTGTAATTTCGAATTTTTAAAAATCTAATAAGCATAAATAAATAACTAATAATTATTATTGATCTTAATCTTTTATTTTTAGTTAATAGCAATTATACTAAATAACTAAATTCATCAAAATATGCTACGATTGCGTAACACCAGCCTTTCATAACTTTTCATAAAAAGGCGTTCATAGCTGACTGCTTCCCACTTTAACTTACGCAAATTTTGATACTAATTCACCTCTTCCAGGGTGAAAGTGATTTTCTCACATTTATTTTTAACACAATTTTTATGTCTTTCCATTTCAATTAGGCTGTGGTCATGCACGCGGGACGCGTTCATCGAAAAGAAAACAATTCATGACTTCCTTGTCATAATTTTCACTTTATCGGGGACTTGAATAAAAACAAACAACAAATCCAGTCCTACTGACACCAAAGCGAATTTGTATTAACACATTATGCACATGATCTTGGACATTTCTGATTTTTTCATCCGCTTAAAGCTTAGCTTTGGCTTTCTTACACGCTTTTGCGTGAATTAATCGTTTTTCCGTGAGGACCTGTATGTCGCAATCGTGACAATTACCTCTGTCTTAATGCGATATTATGGTCATACATTATTTCAATATGTGTATCAGTGTTTCATGTGAAATGGGAGCTTCTACGCAATTTTACGATGATGAGTTGAGAGGAATTGGATGGATTAATGAATGGATGAAGAATTTGGTGTGCTTAGAGGCGACAGAGAAATGGAAATTTCTGGGAGTTGACGAATTTCGATAGAATTTTAAGTAATGGCCGTATAAAAAGGTTTTGTAGAAAGTTTCAGGTCGTAGTTTTGCATCGACTTTATTGCGGGAAGATGGCTCGATTTAATTTTGTTTTAATTTGTGTTGTTGTTATCGTGTTTAGGGTTAAGAGCGATGTTTCGCATCTTGTGTTTGGCACAGTTGATCCTTACTATGGATTTAATCCAGTTTTTGTAACATCCACACCACGTCCTGGCTTGCCGGAGGTTATAGTGAATTCGGCGGGTAAACTTTCAGGATATAATTATAATAAGCCCCAGAGTACATACTTACCACCATCTGCACCACCTCCCTTTCCGCCGCAAGCAGATCCGCCAATCAATGAATATTTGCCACCATCACCATCAATCCCTCTCAATGATCCGCCAGCACCACCAACGACAGGATACCTTCCTCCAACCGAAGTCATCAGTGAAAATTTTGAAGGAATCTTCCCCCAGAATGATGCACCTCAAATCACCATTAATATACCCACAAATGGGATAAAGGATCCTAGTTTTGGATACCATTACGATCGACCTACCACAACAACTACCCAACAAGCTCCTGTATTTATTCCTCAAGCCGATCCAACTATAGCTGAACCCGAGAATAACGGAGGTTACTACTATGAGCCACCTAAAGCACCTACTACAGGATATTTACCGCCATCAGAAGGACGATTGGCAAAGGGTTTCGACCCGCTGGCTGATAAATACTCAATCCAGCTCCAGTTAAACGATATGCGCTGCATACCAAATCAAGGAGGATATTTTCGAAGTGTCATGACATTACAAAGCGCAATTTTTGCAGGTCCTGTTGTGGATAATGATATTATTGATAATCGTTGTGACCCTCGTTTGGTGCGTTCCCAGATCTACATAAATATTGCGGCGGAAGATTTTCAACGTTGTGGTGTTGGATATTGTGGAACCAATTTATGTCTACGAATTAGATTTCCTCTAATCCGTGGTATGCGGACTGGAGAGGATTCAATTTTAACCCTGCAATGTAAAATTCAGCAGAGAGTGGTATCGAAAACCCATGCAGTGAAAGTTGGAGTGTCGAATGAATAGTAAGTGAACAGTGTTGTCCAAGGAAGGATTAAGCTCTCATTGATTGTGTTTGATTGCAGCCAATCACGCACTGTGGGTGCATTGGCTCAAGGTGGCAGCCAACAACCATTCCGTACACATTTGGAACTGTTAAGGAAGACTAATAATGGTTTTACCAAATATTTAGAGCCGAATGGTATTGTTCAGCTTGGAGAGGACTTGCAACTGAGAGCTCATGCTCGAGCAGGAGATGGTAAGTTGGACTTGAAATGACCGTGGTTGGCTAATTTAGGCGTAGGCGGAAAATATTGCTACATAAGGAACTAGAAGCTCTTTAATCAACAGAAATATTTTCAGAGGAGATAAATTTTATATAAATTTCAGAGTTTGGCCTTGTCTTATAAAGTTGGAGGTTTAAGATCTCCATAAGAGAGTTTGCATGATGGACCAACCATCGCTACTAATCATATTCAATTCGTTATAAGTTCACCACTTTTCGGAATATCTAGATGCTCAAAAGCTACATGCATGCCCTTACCAAAACGTCAGACACCACTAGCTGATTCTATAAAGACGAGGTGGTACCAGCTACGAATAAGCTCAACTCCACGGTCGTTTAAAGTGAAATAACGTATTTGACAATAGACCAGAACAGAGGTCAGCAAGCTATAGAAGAAGACCGAGTTTAGCCGACTAGCTTTGTTTAGCAACCCTGTGCGCGCTCGTGCCGGCTAGCTTTATATGGGCTCATATAGGGTCAATTACATGCACACTCTACTCTAAGACATCTATGTAGATCAATTTCAATTGTCTTATAATTTAACGATTTCGATCAGCCCCTGATTGGAGTAAATAAAAGATGGAAGGGTGGTGCCGAAAATTTGCTTCCACAAAACACCACGTTTCACTCAAGATTACTTCCTCGTTGTTTAATGGATGTAAGTTACCTCCTAGTGGCCACCTTTAGCCCTTATTCGATATCAAACGTTATCGGCTCAGGTTTTCTTGATTTAATGATATGCCTTCAGGTCTGTGGGGCAAAATTCTGCAAAGACAGAACAGGAAAGCCAGTTCCGATTCACTTTCTTGGGGATTACTTGATTATACCAAGTTGGAATGATCAACATGGATACTTACCAAGAAGGTTTGAATGAAGTGGTTTTAGTATAGTTCAGTCAAAATACCCACTATACACTGGTTGGGCATGAACTCATTTCCAAACCACAAAAAAAAACCAAAAGCATCACGTTTCAAACTAGGTAGGCTCTTCACTATGCAGGGGGTGACAGTAACATGTTATGGGCTCCCTTTGTCATAAGTACAAATAAAACCTCTGCTCAGACTGTCATTGCACTCAGATTGAGCGTCACTACCAATTTTTGCTCCCAACAACGATGGAATGGTGGACTCGCATACCTAGGGAGAGAGCTCCTGAAGGAGCTGCGTTTTGATGCATCTCCTACCCGATTACAACGTGTTCACACATCACAAATCTATAAAACGACCCATCACGAGAGTCATTTATAACCAGGACGAACACAAAAATATTAAAACACCTAGGACCTAGCAGTATCACCAATTTACTCTACGGAGCAAAACAGATGCCACTTTTGAAATCCTGGGATGTGTGTCAGACCTTTGAATATCTGCAGGATATTTGAGCGAGACTGTACTACGGAGCTTGGCATATGTCGGGTACAGAAATAGTACATGTTACCAGATATTACTTTCTGTGCTGCTTATTTTAAAATATGCATCATCCACTGCACTATGACTACAAAAAATGCATTTGAACTGCCGTCATCCATCAGAAAAGCCTCTAAACCAAGAGAGAATTGAAGGTATTGAATAAGATGTCTTGTAGGAACAAAAATATATGACAAACGTCTCAGGATGCACATACTCGTACATAACCCAGTTTATTAGGCAGAAATCATATCATTCGTAATGATTTTCTATGCCTTTGCAATTTTCGTAATGTAGTGATAAAAACCATGTCAATATCGCAATCAACTTAAGACGTAGAGTCTGGATACGTGACAACGGATTCTACTCCCCGTGGTTAGCAACTCAGCCACTCAATAATCTACTAATTTTGCAGCTGCTTGCAGGTTAGCTAGTTCGACGAGGAGTTTGGTTGTCAGACGATTAGTAGATTTATCACTCCGTGCAATTTTCCACCCACCGTTATATTGCCCCATTTTATCCACGTTTCATTCTTTACGTTCTACGCTACTCTATTGTTTCCATACCCTAATAAAACGAAAAACGCAAATAATCGAATGCATTCAAACTCAATCCAGGGCATAAACTACTCTAACTTAATTCAGTATAAACTAATTCAAGAAACACATCTAGTTACAAACAAGGGCCTCACGAAACCAACTCGACTGACAAAAAAAATCTATTTACAAATCTACAAGCGGGAACATTGCCGGAGTAATTCTCCCTCATTGCTGAAATTTTCGCTGAAATACTGGAAAGAAAGACTAATTATATTTGGCAGATCATTTTTTTTCTTCTTCGTAGCATGTCAGCCCCTCTGGGGCCTTCAAATCCTGCAAATAACGCCTCCAACTGTCTCCGTCCATTGACGACGTCCTCTAATTTTCCGAGCAGTGATGAACTGTCTTCATCGACCGCGTCAGACCAGCATTTCCTCAGTTTAGCCGCGGGTCTCCACCTTCAGTTCTCCCAACGAGAGTATACGTTGTTCATCCATACGATTCACATGGCCATTCCATTGCAGCTTCCGCAGTCTTACAATCGTTGAGACCTCCAGCTCGTCAACAATTTCATACAGCTCTTGATTGTATCGAATTCACCATTGGTCCCCATCTAGCTTCACTTTGATTGTTCGGCTCTGGACCCGACACTGAAAGGCGTGCAATATATTTGCGGATACTTGCGTTAGGGTCCATGTTTAGTACATATAGCATAATACAGGTCTTACCACAGATTTCTATACTTGGAGCTTTGTTTTTCTGTGTATGCAACTGGTCTTCAAGATCGTCAAAACTGCAAAAATGTTATTTGCGAGCTGTATTTTTTGGCGTATTTCGTCTTTTTCATTACTAGTGCTCGTTATTTTGGCACCCAAGTACACAAATGTGCTCACTTTACAGTATTCGCCAAGTGTGATATTTTGTGTATTTGAGGTATTTTTTGCCTCGACTGCGTCTTGAACTTTGTTTTATCCTCATTGATTTGTAGTCCTATTAGTCCAAAAAGAGTTCTTTGCTGGTTATTAATGACCGTAACGAAATGCTGATGTTTTCCGCATAGGCTGCTACTTGGCTTGAATTGTATAGCAATATATCTCGTGTATCGACAGTTAGTTTTCTTATGACGTACTCTAGAGCCAGAGGATTTTAATTTTTTGAGACTTAAATATATCACAGGTATATGTTCTTCAGAGAGCCATTTCCCGTCACGATTAAAGGTCCTTTTAACAATACATATAAAATATCTTAATTTAGACAATTTAAATTAGCAAAATGCTTAAATTAATCTAGTTTAAAATCGATAGCACTTTCTATGGAGTGATTTCACATGGACCCGTGAGGTTCATTGGTTTCTTGTCTTTTATTATGTGTGTAATGCCTTTAAATCTATGAATATTGTTAAGTATTTCTAGGAGTTAACGTTGTGTAGTAGTTAGAGTGCTCCCTGTGTAAGCCGGCACATCTGGTTCAAATCCCGTTGTTGCCAACAACATTGGTTTCGATTGATTCTTCAGACAGACTATTAGCACGTTCAATTGTGATACTTACTGGCTTAAAATTAGAAAGTATTGAAACTGGTTGAACGGATCAATGCCCAAAGCGTAGTACTGACCGCATCACCTCCTCAAAGGCCGATATATTCAATTATGATAATAAGATACTCTAACTATCTCTAAGTGAAGGCCTGAAAGGGACTGCAGTGCTAAGGCAAAATTTCTACACCGATATACCCAAGTAGAAATCAGTTTAGGCATGCCTAAATGGGCATTAGGGCCCAATGCGGAAACAGTGGGGCTTGCCTGAGTTAGGCATATTAATGCGGGCCTAATGGGGGCTTAATTAGGCATACCTAACTTTAACAGTTTTAAAAATTTCGTGTTTCATTATAATCAGGAGAGTGAAAAGAATATTCAAATTTAAATTATGAAATTGAAAGTGAGATTAGGAATTTTTCACATTTTGTCTGCTTAGGCATGCCTAATGCGAGCCTAATGGGGCCCTATAGGGTGTGCCTAAGTTAGGCATGCCTAGTGCGGGCCTAATGGAGGCCAATTAGGCATGCCTAAGTTAAGCAATTTTGAAAATGATAAAATAAAAATTTTGCAACTTAAAGTGAGAATAGCGGTTTTTCAGTTTTTGTTAGTTTAGGCATGCCTTATGTGGACATAATGGGGCGTGCCAAATGCGCACTTAATGAGAGCCTAATAAGGCATCCCTAAGCTTGTTTAGTTCAGGATTTGTTTTAGAAACGCCATTCGGCCCTAATTCCAAACGTAACGCATTGCCCCATAAATTCCTAAACACAACGTCTTTCGGTACCGATGAGGCTTTCCCCATTAGGGCTAATGGGGTTTTCCTAAACGGAAAAATCTTTGTCGTGAAAAATGTAAACAACACCAAAATTTCTTAGAAAGAACTTAGTATTTTACAAACTTTCGCCAAAACGATAATTTTACGAAAATTGATCAAAAACGATAGTTTCGTGAACAGTCGTCAAAAACGATAGTTTTACGGCCATTCGCCAAAAACAATAGTTTTACGAACTTTGGTCAAAAACGATAGTTTTGCGAACATTCGTCAAAATGGCTACCATTTTCTTCATTTTACAAATAAAGCTTCAAATTAGGCTAGACGGGCTTGTCGGAAAAGTTTCTAATTTAGACGGTGATGGCGCTTACCTAAACTGTTCCTTTACATACATTTTAAGTGTAAAAAACAAACAAGCCTTAAATTTTTGGTAAGAGTTTAAATATTTACAGTTTTCTACACTTCATAAAAAATTTCAATTCAGGTGGTGATGGGGCTTGCCTAAACAATTTTTAATTTAGGCGGTGATGGGGCTTGCCTAAACAGTTCCTAGTTTAGGCAGTGGTGGGGCTAATTGTTTCAGAATTTATTCCGCAATCAACTGAGATTTTTTCTGGGCAAAATGAAAATACGCGGCAAAAATTTCTTTTCTCGAATATAAGGTTTTTCACCTAATTTGAGATCATTTGGCCTTAAATGCAACTAACTGCGGCTCCTTGAATCGATAAGAGTATTGGTAAAGACACAAAGTGACAAAGAAATATTTTTCGGGCTAATATGATAAGAATAATAATGCTTCAGATACTTTTGAATCCACCAAGAAATATCTCTTCTTTCACAGTAAGCCAGAGGCAGGGGCTCTAGTAGAAAATTGTTGATCGTTTTAGTTTGATTTGTCTGAGGGAAAGATGGCTATTTAACGTAATCTTTAACTTTGTTCCATTGCACTCGAGTGCTGCATATCTCAGAGCCAACTCGTTATTACTTTTTCGTCGGGAGGTAAAGGCTATTTACACCTTAAGCATGGGTCTACTATACCGCGGGGCTTTTAGATTACTCACTAAACACTCCTCCTGGTAACCTGAGAATTTAGCCTGTAATGGTTTGACACACTGTTTTTCGATAAACCTTATTATGCTTCACAGATAGAGGTACAGAATGACTACCAGAAAAGGCACCTTTCCAGTCTCGGCTTGACCTTATAAGCAACTATCTGCCTATCATCTTCGTTTTTACACAGGTCACGTACATAGCCTAATATGCAAATGCTCAACTGTGTATATAGTAACTAATACCGTAGCATCATCTGCATAACCAATTAAGCTGGGCGCATCAGACAATTCAATTTTCAAGGGCGTGTCCTTTCATATTCCTTGCCTTAGACAATACCTCTTTCATTTTATAGAGTAGTAGAGTTTTCCAACGTTTTCAGGATATTTGCTCATCAAGCTCAGCTGAGGGTGTTCCTGACATCAAGAACCATTAACACAGTAGCTCATCAGGTAAGACAGCTGTGTGTTTCCATCCATAAGACCGGACTCAAAACCTCCGATATTGCATCAATAATGGAGCGCACTTCCCTGAAGTCATACTACCGTTTATATAGGCCCCAGCGCCATGAATCATGTCAGAGGGTTGTTCCTTTATGAGTTTTTTTGGCACTTCAACAGCCGTGTCTCGCATACATACGGGTGGTATGTGTACAGTGACTTAGGATTCCTCTTTCGCTTGCTAACCAGCATGAGTCTTGTTACCTTTCAGAGCTACATACGTGTAAAAGATCTTTTTGCATAAGAAATCGTTGAACATACTGAGTAGCAAATTAGAAAAATGGTGAAAAACTAGCTACAGCACTAACTGAGATAGTCTTGACGCTTTCTTGTCTTCATAGAGAGGCCTGCTTTCCTCAGTTCCATGTGCATGAAGAATGAACCTTCACCTGTTGTATCGTTAAATATCGATAGAATGTGCAGGGAAAAGGACTTTTTCGTGTATTTTTCTCAAGTCTTTGCATGGCTTCAAATAGCTTGTAACACTTCGTTTGCTGCTCAAGGACATTATTTGGTTACCAGTGCAATCTCCAGTGTGTGCATTACCGTGTGATGGTCTCCAACGGAGTATAGAATGCCTGTAAGTACAGATGCAAGCCCCGAATGTGGTCATCTGAAATAGTTGAGCAAAAGAGTGAATTTCAAAAGTTCCGACAAGAGGCCCAGTCGGTAAGAACTTCCGAAGAGGCATACAAAAAGCGTTCTACACACAAGATGGTGAGAGCTCATCTTCAGAAAATTATCAACAACAGCAAGGCATCTGGTGGACGACGTGAATAGGAATCCATAAAGCGGAAGCTTGGGTTCAGAGCTTCCGTTTGCCCTGCACATGTGAAGCGGAAAACATGGACGTGATTGTGTAGTTTCTTTTTCCTACACGCACCGTTCTTGTTGAAACTCCAGCAGATTATTCACTCTTTACGAAGACTTAATTAGAGGAAGCAGTTTTGTTCATGATGGCAAAAATATCCCAGTCCGACTGAGGCGCTGCAGATGGTCTATCCTGGCTGCCTTATTTGTTGCTCAGCACATTCAATACTTGCCTGCGTGAAGGAATATTTTCGAAAAGCCGGAAAGTGGCGAGGCTCGTGCTGATTTGCAAAGGAAAGGATGATTCCTAGTCGTTTTGTGCATAGTACCCATTGTGTATACTAGATAAGGTCCGGAAAGTACTTAAAAAACAAACTCGGGAAGACCTATCTCCATGCTATTATGGCGTCAGAGCTATCGGGGAAGTTCCACTTGTCGAGTTATCCTGCTGGGTACTTTTAACGCCAGGAATACTTTCAACTCCACTAGATGGGGGGTATTCTGGCAACACTGTAGAATCTAAAATATCTTATGTGGACTTTCAGGGACTATTTGAAGTACTGCAGCCTACTCTGTGACACAAAAGATGGTCGGTAAAGAGTGGAAATTTCATCGATTCTCCCTGGCCCTGCCTTGTGGGACATCTCATATAATGGGCTTCTAAGGCTGGAGCTGCCAGATAAGTCACACTTGATTGGCTATGCTGATAATGTGTGGCGCTAGTCGTTGGATGCACGATTGAACATACGCGACATAGCCTTGGTATACTAATGCGCTGAGTAAGACTGGATGACTGCTTCAGCCTTGTACTGGAAGAAAGTCGTTATTCTGGCAAAGAAAAGTGTTCCCAGAGTCAAGACTATCCATATGGGGGAAATCCTGGTAGAACCAAACTCAGTAGTGAAATACTTGGGCATATTGATAGACTTGAAGATGAGCTTTTCCGAGCAAATCGAGGCAACAGCTGATAAAGCGACAGGGAGAGTGTTGGCACTTGTATGTTTATTTGCCCATATAGTGGAATCCTCCTTATCAAGAAGGCAACTCTTGGTTAGCGCTGTGCAGTCTACACATTTTGATGGATCGGAAATGTGGAGCGGCGCTCTCAGCAAGGAGCTGCACTGAAATCGGTTAGTACAAATACAGAGACAAAAAACGCTATGAATTGAACGTTCATATCGAACGATCTTCAGAACGATCGTGTAAGTGTGATCCCAAGCTTCAGGTCTTCAGGACAAAGAGAAGGTTTTGTGTGAGTTATGTGTTCAGTAACTACATTCTTTAGCATGTAACCACCACCACCACCAATTGATAGCATCTTTTTAAGCAAAGCTCAATGCCTTAAAAGATGCACACAGATGGAAATGAACTCATGGGAGGAGAATGCTATGATTAGTAAATGGAAACATGCATAAAACAACTCGAAGAGAAAAGCGAGCTCTTGAGAGACAACTCTTTCTGCTAAATATTGCTAATACAATGACTTACTGCCATACGAGATGTGAAGGAACTGTACCATCCCTTGTGACAAGAGCACACAATTGTAGAGTTTTGGCGGAATATTCAACCAGTACATTTTGTTTGAGATATGTGACACTGCGTACCAACACTTAAACTTTCGATATTCAAATTGATGTTGAAAAGTTCGTCGATGTTTTCACCAAAAAGAAGATTGACAGTTGAAGAAGTGGCAGGCTCAACTATGAGTATCATTATATCAACCATCAGATGACCACCAGTACATTGGAGGCTTGCCATGTCGGGGTCTCCGACAAGGCATGGAGGACTTGCAGGCAGACGTAATGATGCTCATAGTTGAGTTCACCATGTCCGTAGCTACTAGTTCTTCACTCCACTTTGAAGCTCTCGGCATCATTACCCGTGCCATGAGCATCCCGACAAACTTATCAACGTCCATCTTCCCAGTTTTTCATCTGAGCCTGAAAGACTGAGCATATGTATGCCAAAAAGTGCCGTCATTAATCTCTATGTACTGGTGATCACTGGCCAAGTAGCTTTCCAGAAATCTCCAATTGTGTAAATTTGGTACTGGGGAATGCCACATTTGGGATGGTTCCAATGCAGTCCCAGTAGCGAAAAGTAGGAGCGTTGCCAGTGTTGAACATGACAAACACTATTCTGGCTGCCATTACCAGAACTCGTTTTCCTCTAGCATCTGACAGAGGTATGTCCCATTCCATGGCTTTCACATTGAGGTTTCCCGCAACAAGAAAACGTGATTCGGTGCTCGAGACGTATTGGTCCAGAGCATTGTGTCTACCTTGGAAGGATAGTACTGGTTAATTTGTGATAAGACCTATACTGTAAAGCGTTGTATCTATACACCGAACCCATGCAAGCCCTCTCCGTGACGCTTTACCAGCATTTGAGTACTACCGGATTTATCAAGGAATTTTGTCATGATTCTGCAGCAAAAAGTCGGCTTCCATTTCATATGCAAACAAATCCAGCAGGTTTTGGTCTACAGTGTTGCGCTAAAAAGTTATCTTTATTCTACTTCCTTTGCCATGAGCTGTCCAACCAAGAGTTCCTGATTCATCATCTGGTTGCATCTAAAGTGTGTTCCTGGTCTCGAAATTCAGCTCCTAGAAGGTGCTATCAAATTTTTTTCAAATAGCCGAATGACTTTGTACAGTTTCCCAGTCTATTTTATCTCCACACTACTTCCAAAAAAAAAAAACATCGTTTAAGAGATCCATTTTGAGTCCTCCATTTTCTTTAAGTTTTATCTTGAAGTTCCTGTAGGATAGTTCAGTCAGTAACAGAACTAGTTTGCAGTTCTCTATCCATCAACTTCCTGGTAGATTTCCGATATTTTTGCAGCTCATGGGACTCCCAAGAAAATCGAGCTTTGCTGAACCCTCAATTTTGCAGGCCTGTCCTTCACTCTAACTTTCTGCTCACTTGATGTTATCTTTATGGAATAACACTTGATGTTATCTTTATGAATTATTTTGCAGTGAGCGTTGGAATGTTGTGTTCTAGTTAGAAGATTCGCAACAATTCCGGAGCCAGATGTATAATACAATTTATAGTAATTCCAACCAGTATTTTCCGATTACCTCGTTATATGTGGCTTCCAAATATATGCCCTGCCAGGGCGTCAAAGATGCTGGCAAAAAGTACCTTTCATTTAAGTTGTCGATACAAGTTCGCCTCATTTCTAACAGAAGGGTATTTCGAGTTATAGTTTTGGAAACATTTGCTTCATAGCTTACTTTTCTTCCGAGGTATTGCTTTACATTATATTTTATCTTACATGCCTCACATGCATGCATCTTTTCAAGCCAGCCTGAATGAAAGGATTTTTTTTGCCGGATACAAATTTTTCTCTTATTGTCAAGTGAAAATTAGCCGGAGTTTTCGCAACTTGGTGAGTTGCCATGCGGATGCTCACTATCTTTTGGGTTTGTGCAGTAAAAATAAGGATTTAATAAAAACACAACGTTTATTTCAATAGATATGAAAGCTTAGATGCGGTCAGGTTGCAGAATATGGGCCAACTGAATAACAGATTAAGAAATTGAATTATGCAAGAACACATATACTATCTCTTTCTCTCTACACTCCCACTTGTTTGAGCCAAGAATAAACAAAATAAAAAAGTACACATAGTAATTCAAATCAATTAATTCTCGAATATTCAAATGAGTATAATTAAATCAGTATATTATACAATATTTAGCATATTTTGGTTGTTTATAAATTTTTCTTTTATATTTTGAGTTGTAAACAAATCAATTAGTTGATCAATGCTAGGTACACGGGTTGATTTGATTTCTCCGTTGAGTACCAACTGACGAACAAAGTGATGCTTTACGTGCACATGCTTCGTATGGCGATGATAAATTGGATTATCGATCAATTTCTGCTGTTCTGTTCTGTTGTTTGCATCCGATATATTTCAGTAAGTGTCAAATCCACAATATTATGACCTGGAACATACTCCGATTAAGTTGTTGAAGTGGTAATCATGGTTTACGTACGTGATGCCCACACTTTAGGCATATTATTCATTCTACTGCAAGAAATACTTTTTCGGGTATCGGGTATGATGGGAAGTCTGAATCCCAGTAGCCTTCCAGGTTTGTCTCACCATTTGGGCCATAAGTAATACCAAGTTCAAGTGTTCCTGACAAGTATATAAAAACTAGTTTTGCAGATGTCCAGTGCCTGATACTCAGTGTCTCGAGATGTTTGCTCAAAACTGCAACTGCGTGTAAAATATCGGGTCTCGTCGCAACCGCTAAATACATTAAATTGCTAATCATCTCACGATATGGTACATCTACTACGTATCGGGTATTTTTAGAAAGCTGATTATTGAGTTGTATAGGTGTCGATACAATCTCGTATTGTTAGACATTTTAAAAATTTTCAGTATCGATTTCATATAGTTAGACGAATAGTGTTGATCTCTGGATCTCTGATGATTTCGATGCCTAAATAGAAACTGACAATTTCACTTGTGATCTCGAATTCGCCCCGCAAAGCATTCAGCAAAGATTTGACTTTCTCTTCATTTGTCACTGCTACTGATCCATTATCCACGTAGAGTGCAATAATCAAATCATGCTTCTCTGATCTGTAGGCACAAGGACCAGCAGCTGATAGTTCAAGTCCAAAATCCCGTATAAATGCGTTGAATTTCTGATGTTATTGTCGTGGTGCTTGTTTGAGTCTGTATAAACTCTTAGTTAACAAGCAGACTCGTTCAGTCCCATCTTCTTAGCCCTTAGATTGCTGCATGTAGATGGTCTCCATCAAGTCCGCATTTAGAAAGGCTGTCTTTACATATAGCTGATACAACAGATGACGTTTTACAGCTGCTACTGCCATCAAGGATTCAAGGATGTAAATGTCTCAAAATATTCCTTATGACTGCAGCCTTTAACTACAAGACGTGCACGATATTGATCAACTGAGCCATCTGTAGTGGTTTTGGATTGGTTTACGATAATCAGGTTTGATTTTTGTCAAGGACGTAAAGCTTCTCAGCCATAGCTTTCTCTCACTTTTCACGATCACTGGTTTTCATTGCCTTGGAATGATTTGCAGGAATTTGGGTACCGGCTAAAAAGGCGGTGGTTTCAGCAAACAGACTATCCACCGTCTTTAGTCTATTTCATGTTCGCGATGCTACTGCATCGTTTTCGTTTTCCGATTCAATATGTTGTACTACTGGTACTGGTTGACTTAAAAAAAAAAAAATGGTGATAAAGCTTTCTGTTCAATTTTTGACTTTGCCTCTGCTTCATCGTCAAATTTTATCGCCAACATTGATTCGCGTCCTCTATTTCCAACTATCTTAAATTGTTGGTCGAATCAACTGCTTCGGAATGTTTTTATTGATTTTAACATCAAGATATATGGTGACATTTGATGTACCTGGTGTGCACAATCTATAATTACCTGGAGCATAGCCCACAAGTCACAGTTCTATTGTTTGCTTGTTCCATTTATCACAATGGAAGTATATATGAGACCATATGCGATATTTCTAAATATGCGTAATTTTTTAACGTTCAGTTTCTTGTCAAAAAATAACTCCTCCTGTGATTTTCCTCCAAAACTTTGTAGTAGAATAAAATTTCGAAGTCTAGCAGCAGTAACGATTGCCCAGAGTCCCAAAGGAAGTCCAGCCAAATTAATCATGGAACGTGTACTTTCGATTAGTGTACGATTTCGACGCCCCCATTTATTGCGGTGAATATTTCGCCAAGAATTCGTGAATGACCGAATGCTGATGCAACACTTTTGAGAGTTCTTCACTTTTAAATTCTTTCCTATTATCCGAATGTAATTTATGCAGTCTATATCCACCAGTCTTAGTTCGGAAATTACTTGACATATTTTATCTATTAATTTCACATTCTGTTTTCATCGGTTTAGACCACACAAACCCAGAGGAGTCATCAACAAAAGTTGCGGCCCTACAGTGTATCACCAAACAATTTTGTACGCATTGGTCCGACAATGTCGAAATGAGCAATTTCTCCGATGTCAGTTTCACGTGACGTAATATGTTGAAAATGTGACGTAATATGTTGAAAATGATACGACTGAACTTTCCAAATACGCAACCTTCACAAAAATAGCAGTTAGCGAGTCCGGTTTAATGCTCAACCCATCGACGGCCTCACTTTTCAACATGTCTTTAATAATATGATAATTGGCATGGCTGAGCTTTTCACGCCATATCTGTAGCGAAATTTCACTACTAGCTGCACAAGCACCCGTAGAAATGGTCTTGCATCCAATCAAATACAATGTCCAGTAGCTTTGAGCTTGCCGTCTTTAATGAGTTTTAGTTCACTATCGCACATTCTTATGTCGAACCTCTTTTGGTTACATCAGCAAGTGAAAATAGGTTTTTAGAGATTTTTGGGACATAAATCACTTGATTTATTATGTGTTGTCCACCACTTTTTGGAGCTACTTAGCACTTTCCACGACCGGCCGCCATTATTGACTCGTTATTTCCCAGCTTGCCTTCAGTTATAGCTTCAAAGTCAAACAAAATGGATTTATTGTTCGTCATGTAGAAGAATGCACTGCAATCGCCAATCCAGTCACCAGATATCGGAAAACACTTGTTAGCAATAGAATAAGACCCGTTGGTGACTTTGACAGGAACACTACCACTACTGCGTTGCGTTGTGATCTTTCCTCTTTTCTTGTCACCTTTGACCTCATGACACTGACTCCGTTCAGTACAGTGAAAGATTTCAAATTTTTTAGCAGTGCTGTTGTGTTCGATTTTGTCGCATTTCACCTTCTGCTTCTACAGAGTCATACAATTCTGTTTTAATTGTCGTTCTTTCAATTAGCAACTGCTGCTCCTTAATTTTTTTGGTACGTGAGAGATGTACCAGTTGACGACTAAATCAGGTACGAGTCTCGAAATGAGGCAAACTTCGAAAGTAGTTCCGTTGACACTCTTAACCAATCAATTTTAGTCGTTGTTTCAAGACTGCGATCTCCGAGCAGAATTTTCGAACTGACTTTGACTCGTTGAATTTTAGGCTGTGAAATAATTGATACAGGATATGTTTGTTCCATTTGATTTTCTGTTCGTACAGGGATTTTATTTTAAACCGGACTTGATTCAAACTAACACAGTCTCGAATTGTCGAATGATCGTTATCACACGAACCCGCAGTCTAAATGCAAACTGCTTTCGCATCCATTTTGTGCCATGCTTCTCGATCCTCCAGTTTGCCTTCCTCTAGTTACTTTTGAGTCCCATTCGCGATATTCAACATCCCATACGATTTAATGGGCATGGCCACCTCAAAATGTCATCGTTCATAAGATAATTTCGTCAGTAACGGTATTTTATCGTCACTCATGATTTCAATTCACGATACAGATTTTATTATTTGAACAATTGCACTATACAATTTCTTTTAAGATTTCACCACTGCACTAGGCCCATAACCTGTTGGGTTAGTGCAGTAAAAACAAGCGTTTAATAAAAACACAACGTTTATTTCAATGGATATGAAAATTTAGATGCGCTCAAGTTGCAGAATGCGGACCGACTGACTAACAGATTAAAGGCTGAGCTACAATCAACATAACTAGACATAAAGCAAATGTCAAAAAAGTTGAACCCGAATATTTTATAGGGCGTTGAGTACATTTGACATAAGGCTGACATACGCAACATGAAAAGTTGAAATCGAACGAACTTGTTATGTCAATATGACAAATACATTGTTTACTTTAAGTGACAATGATACATTGTTGTTCGCCATTTGAAAGGGTGAGTAAAATTTTATCCAGCTATAGGAATTATGCAGAAAACAGGTGTTCTCACCTGTTAAGCACAATTCGACTCTGATATTGAAATTTAAATTAATATTTCTTCTTCGCCGTTGAAGACTTTCATCAACAAAATTACAACGCATTGTCAAAAACATAAAAATTAAAAACCAATTCGAAATCATCCGTTTTCTTCAATTACTTTTGCCGCAATGACACTTTTTCGTATCTGTCAAGATCACATAAGCGCGAATCGTATGTAGGCGAACTATGTGCGCGGTACGTTACTTGACGTTCCTTATTTTGTGTTATGTTGATTGTAGCACAGCGGTAAGAAATTTTATGATGCGGAAACATACACTATCTCTTTCTCACAACACTATTCTACTACGGTCACAGTATTCTCCATAGTTGCAGACATTAACATGTGGCAGAAATCTCAGGTTGCACTCTGAGGCTGAATAGCGCGCGGTCGTTGCGTTTCTTTCGTGAGGATATTCTGCCCGTGTTGGGTCACGTAGATTTAAATACTAACACAACACAAAGGTACCGTGAAATATTTTGAGAAATAACCTTTAAAGCCTCTTGTTAAGTAGAACTAAAATTCAAAATAGAAATTATGATTTTGTAATTTTAATTAATAAAGAAAGGAAAGGAAAGAGATAGATATTCGCAAATAATTACTAAACCTTTTTGACACTGAATCAACTATATTTAACTGGAAAAGGGGGGAAGCGCTGAAAAATGGATTTTCACTTAAAAAAAGTTAAACCAATTGTTAACCAGTTTTTAACCAAGACATCAGTGATGTAGTGGTTTGATAATCGGTTGTGAAAATATCCACATCCGTGTATGTATTGCATATATGGATTTTGATGGTTTTAGCTTTCTTATCAGGTTTCTTACTAAACTCAAATCTGTATTGATGAAAAATCTAACCCTGGTTCGGAATTGCCTGTTGCATTTTACATCTTCACTATCTTTCTGTTTTACATTCCAGGTTGGAACTTCACCCGACTTGCTGATGTCAATCTCCAACGAGTGTCATCCACTGGCGAAATCATCAACTCAGCTGCCTTAGTAAATCCATCAGGCTGCATAAATCCTTCAATGCGGTCAATATGCCCAGGACCATTGATATTTGAGCCACCTCTTGGTCATCGACTGACATTCAAAGCCGCAATGTTCCAAGGAATGCGTAGTGGTGATGAACTACTTATGAGTGTCAAAATAGTTGGTTGTATGGATCAAAGAGATTGTTTTGTCAACAATTTGAGTTGTGAAAGAAGTTTATTGAATGGCGCTCGCATTCGGAGGGATACGAATAGCACAAAGGAAGCAGAGCACGATAAACGAAATACTACAGAGTTATCCGAAATATCTACAATCTCATTTCGAGTACAAATGCCTGAGGTAGACCCTCTGGTGTCTGAGTCGCATATGCCCGTAGCGCATCTAGTTATTGGTAGTGTTCTAGGCGGAGTATGTTTAATTTGCTTAATAGTTGTTTTATTGTATTTAAAATTGACACGCAAATATTGAGTGCTGTTTTTTTGTTATCAAATGTCTCTTTTTTATTGCATTGTGATATTTTTAAAGTCTGGGAAGGAATGTTTAGTAACTTATTTGTTTTTATAAATTTTCTAGTGTTTTAGTGGCTTGAACAATTTAATGCTTGGTTAAATCGCTTTGTTAATATAATAAATGAATATACCTTAGTAATTTTGTAACATTTCGCTTACATTTTAAATAAATTTTTGTTTGCAGTGTTATTATGTCAGGCCTTTTGCAATTAGAATCTACAACATTGATTTAAAGATAATGTTCAGAATTATTATAATTGCATTTAACAATTTAAAAGTCCCGAAGCATGATTTACAATCCTAACAGAGTATTAAAGGAAAATTAAGGAGTTTTCAAGAAGTTAGGCAGTATGAGAACATATTTCTATGGATAACAAAGGCCGAAAATTGATTGAATACAGAAACGGGAAACTTTTATTAAGGTTCGAGTATAATTTGAGATGAATTTGACGGTTAAGGATATTTTTTCCATTTTAGCAATGTTTATTTTGTGTACCTATGTGATTATGGTTAAATCTACTAATAGTCCAGTCAATGCAGAAATTCATCTCCGAATTCTTTGAACCTTCATCGATTTGCATAAAAATTAATGACTAGTTACTCGTAGAAGATGCCTCAAGTATCAAAAGTGGCGTAGTGCCGACCTGTGCTTTTACCCTAGGGTTGGAATTTTTTTGTAAGAAATTACCCCAGGAATTGATGGGAAGAGAAATTTTAAGCACTTTTTATTCTATAACGTTTCTTTTTGATAAGTTTTTGAGTTATTAATGGTTGAAAATGTTGGTTTTTCGTGAAAAAATGCACATTTTGAAACGGTTTTCACAAATAACTGCAAAACCATGCATTTCTGGAAAAATATTGTTCATACTAAAATTAAAGCTAATAAATAACCAAGAAATTGGTTTTCAAATGAACGTTGTGAGTTATATCTAAGGCGACTTATAGGTAGTTGAAGGGCCCGTTTTTCGGTGAATACTCGAACTCAAGTATTCGAGGCTGATAGTGGATAATTGGTACATTTTTCGGAAAATATATCTAAAAGGATTTCAAGTTTTTAAAAAAAAGACTTTCAATCAAGCTCCAGATGAAATAGAATTAAAAAAAATCCCAGTACGATTTTCTTTATTTTTTATGAATAATGAGCTCAAAAAGCTTGATAGGTTTTGAATGCTTATTTATGAAAAAGTACAATTTAATAAAATCAGAACTCTCCAAATTTCTCAAATTTTTTTTTGGAGGTTTAGTTTCCTCTATGGAGGTTCTGCAAAAGGAGTTAAGTCAAAAAAGCGTAACGAACGGAAATAGCGTAACGGAAGTACCATCAGTGACATCTAGACTCTAGCGGGTGTCGATAGGAGTTCCCTATGTTACAAATGCGGTGAATTGTGACATAAAAGAAAAAGTGTACTAAAGAGGCACACTGGATTTTTTTGCATAGACGTTGATCCAAGACCGGATTTTGGGCACATGTTGGGGTCAGGGCAATGTCGGCCAAGGCGAAATCAGAACTTCGATGACCTGCATCCTGCAGCTAAACCTACACCGCAGTTCAACCGCCCAAAACCTGCTTGAGCAGTTTGCCAGGGCCATGAAAGTCAACTTTTTGCTGCTGAGTGAGCAACATCATGATAAAAGTTCTGCATCAAGGTATGCTGATGAAACTGGTACTGCTGCCATCCGGGTTCGGAACAGTGATTTCCAGGCAGAGAGTTGAGGTTTCGTGCGGGTTCGGGGTCAAGGACCACCTTTTTTAGTGTCTACCTAACGCCGAACGAATCGATATCACCTTTTCAAGCCAAGCTTAATGCTTTGGTGAGCGCTGTCTCGAACGCAGACGGCAACGTGCTCGTTGAGCGAGACTTCAACGCTAAAGCAATCGGATGGGGCATATCTCAAATAGATCCGCGGGGAAAACGAATCCTAAAAATGGCGGCCAGGACGCCACTCGTCGTACGAAACAGAAGAAATGCGCCAACTTTCCGCCGTATTGGCTGTGAAGGAACCAAATCGGAAGTGATATTCGCCTCGGAGTCCTTAATACCTAGGATACATAATTAAGTAGTATTAGAGGACTACTCAGCCAGTGATCACTTCATGCATTCTGCTTAAGATCAGTGATGTTGTCTCCCGACGTCCGTGCTCTCGACTTTGTGAAATCGGGTGGAACATCGGAAAGATGAACGTCGAAAGGTTCGTCGAGGTACTCACAGCAGGTGCCCCGCTGCAGGGAGATTCACAGGGGATGGAAGAACTGGCAGTTGAACTCAACTATGAGCATCACCACGACTGCTTGCAAAGCTTCTGTGCTTCGTCAAAAACCCAAGCACGACAAGCCCTTAGTGTGCTGTTGCTTGACTCAAATCGCTTAAAAGCAAAGGGAGTGTGACAAGCTTTGACGTGGGGCTCAAGAAGCAAGGAATCGTGACGAGGCATGCAACTGGGTAGAAGCATATGAGTTGGCCAGGAAAGATCTTTGCAAATTGATTAATACTGGCAACGCTCGCTGTTGACAAGATCTAGTGGACAATCTGAGCAAGGATCCGTGATTACAAGCTCGTTATGTGGAAGCTTGTTGCCCTACAGAAGCCTTGCATACATGATGCGGAAAAGGTGGACGAGAACGTGCGGACATTCTTACGCGCCCAGCTCGTCCGTGTTGACGCTGTCCATGGTGAAACAATAATCGAGTGTCCACTCTTCAGACAGCCAGAATTGGAAGAAGCAGTCCTTTTACTGAAACCGAGGAAAGTCCCAAATCCAGATGGTATTCCAGCTGATGTGTTGCAACTTGCCTATCACCATCGCCCTGACTTGCTGCTCAGTATATTCAACGCTTGCCTTTGGGACGGGGGTTTTCCGGCAGAATGAAATGTTCCTAGGCTCGTGCTGATCAGCAAGGGGAAGAGACTCCCAGATCGCCGTTTGCATACCGCCCGTTATGCATGCTAGACATGGCTGGAAAAGTGCTAGAAAAACTCAACAAGGGAAGACTCACTGACGCAATTTGTGCTGCTAGGAACCTATCTCCTCGGCAGTACGGCCTGAGAGTAGGACCCTCCATCATTCATGCAACTGCAGAGGTTGTGAGCATGGTCCAAAAGGCAGAGGCACATAGCCGCACCAAGCGACAGATCGTCCTGTTGGTGTATCAACTCCGCTAGATGGGTGGATATTCTGGATACGCGGCTTATGACGGACTACCCGAAGAACCGAAGCCTGCATTATGACACGACACAGTGCCAATGAAGGATGGAAGTTACATTATGTGTTGCGAAGGGATCTATCCTTGGCCCACACCTGTACAACATGCCTTATGACGGGCTACTGGCATTGGAGATGCTACATGAACCACGCTTGATTGGCTATGCAGATGATGTTGCGGCTCTCGTCGCTGGACAAACCATTGAACAAGCGCAACTTAAGCTAGGTAGGCTAATGCGCCAAGTGACAGACTGGGTGAATGCTCACGGATTCAGTTTGGCACTGGAGAAAACCCAAGGAGTCGTCTTGACAAAAAAAGAAGACCTAGAGTAAGGATAATTAGTATTGGAGATATACTAATTGAATTGAAGCCAGCCTGCGGCTACTGATCGACTCAACGATGATTTCTCTGAGCAATTCAGGGCAACAGCTAAGAAGGCTGCTTCAGGAGTATCCGCTCTGTGTCAACTTATGGCCAACGTAGGGGGATCCAACCCATCAAAGAGATGCCTCTTGATGAGTGCTGTAGGATCCGTACTACTGCATGGAGCAGAAATACGGGGCAACGCGCTCAGTAAGGAAGTATACTGAAAATGTTTGGCATAGGTACAGAGAATAGGAGCACTGAGGATTGCATCTTCATATCCGGCAGTCGCTGATTCGGTGGGGAGAGTTATTGTAGGCGTGAAACTTGCTGCCCTCCTTGCTAGAGAGCACCACGCTATTTACCTGCGTTGAAACGAGGATGCGAGGGAGACAGTTGTCCGTGAGGAGAGACAGCGCTCACTGAACGATTGGCAGCAGTCTTGGTTGGACTGCGTGCATCCGACCCGGCTTTTGAGAGAGCAGGGGCGTTTACAGTCTTCCCTGTACAACATTTGTAAGTCACGGTCTCGCAATCGTCGGTTTTGCCCAGGAGAGGAAGACAATGGCTGCCTGTCACATGCAAAAAATGCGAAAAGCTGCGATGTGACCTCTACAGAAAGACGGGAGAGTATAATCGTGGTAATGCTTGAATCGGTTGACAAATGGAACCAGGTGGCACATTATGCTCGAGCAGTCCTAAAAGACAAAAGGGACTCATAGCAGCTGGGGGCGTTGGGGCTGGCGGATCGCTTGTCTGGCAATTCCTCTCTTCCTCTCCCCTCCCGCTAGAAGAGGGATCCGTCAGCTTGAAGGCATCTCATGGCGTTACAAAACGAGACCTGGCCCGAAGTAATGTATCAAACAGTTCCAGGCTGGGTTCACGGGTTGACCGGGCGCTGTTGAGTGGGTAGTCCAGTTATATATATATATATATATATATATATATATATATATATATATATATATATATATATATATATATATATATATATATATATATATATATATATATATATATATATATATATATATATATATATATATATATATATATATATATATATATATATATACGGGGGTAGTCCCAAAAGTACCCGACCTGACTTATGAATACAGATAGTTTTAAAAAAACAAATACTGCCATTGACAAGAGCACCTGTGCTGTGTATCGCATTTTGACCGAAAATTTGGATATAAGAAGGCTGTGTGCAAGATGGGAGCCACGCTTGCTCATGATGGAGCACAAACAGCAACGTGAGGATGTTTCCATCGAGTGTTTGGCAATGTTTCGCAGCAATAAAGACGATTTTTGGCGTCGATTCCTAACCATGGATGAAAATGGGTCCATCATTTTACACCTGAGACCCAGGAGCAGTGGACTAAAAAGAGAAAACCGGCTCCAAAGAAAGCAAAGACAGTTCAGTCAACTGGCAAGGTCATGGCATCCATTTTCTGGGATGCGCGTGGAATAATATTTATTGATTATCTCGAAAAAGGAAAGAAAATCAACGGCGCATATTCTGCAGCGTTTGAGTGATGAAATCAAGAAAAACCGGCCCCATCTGAAGAAAAAGAAAGTGTTGTTTCATCACGACAACGCACCAGTCCACACGTGCGTCATTGCGATGGCCAAAACCAATGAGTTGAAGTGCGAATTGCTTCCTCACGCACCCTATTCGCTAGATCTGGCTCCCTCGAATTATTTTCTTTTCCTGAATTTGAAAAAATGGCTCGGCGGCAAAAGAATTGCCAACAATGAAGAGATAGAGTCTGCGGTTAATAGCTATTTTGAGTAGTTTGATGGCTCTAACATACTACAAAGCGGATATCGAAGCTATTGAGCATCGTTGGGAAAAGTGTATCGAGCTAAAAAAAAGCATTTTCGCAATTTTTTTACTGTTTTCTTTGTTGGGTCGAGTACCTTTTGGACCACCCTCCTATAACGTATATATATATATATATATATATATATATATATATATATATATATATACATATATATATATATATATATATATATACATGTATATATATACATATATATATATATATATATATATATATATATATATATATATATATATATATATATATATATATATATAGTTTACAGTACATTTAACATTAAAAAGAAGAGAAAAAAAAGGAGCACTTTGAAAGTTTAAACACCTGGCTCCGAGCATAATGAAACTTACACAATAGAATGTATATTAGTATACACACATATATCTCTTCTTTAATTATCGAAATATGATTTTCAGGATAAACGGTTGCTTTTAAAGGCTGAAATATTACAGTGTACTTATAAATTATATCATTAGCACCTAACAATGTTTCACGAATTGTTAATGTGTGATTTAATATTGGATACTCTAAAAGGGTTTTAGCCTTTTTTGTCATTTTTTGACTGAATATTTCTTTTATTTAACATGGATTTTACTTTAGCATATATTATTCATTATTATCTATGACCTCTAGCCATTTTTTGAGTAGAGCCATTATTCTATCTGTGTGGAACCTTCTGTGGTTTATCGGCAAAAAACTTTGCCAAGTGATTTTCACAGTCCCATTTTGAAGTGAATTTCTTTTCATTAATGAAGTTTTGCAGAGACCGAAATAAATGGTAGCCTGATGGTGCAAGGTCTGGACTATACGGGGGATGCATCAAAACTTCCCAGTCAAGCTCTGTAAATTTTTGACGGGTCATCAAAGTCGTGTGTGGTTAAGCATTGTCATGATGGAAGACAACGCCCTATCTATTCATCAATTCTGGGCGGTTTTTTTGAATTGCTTGTTGCAATTTCGTTAATTGCTGACAGTGCAGAGCCAAATTGAGTGTTTGGCCAGGTTTTAGCACCTCATGATAAACAATTTTCTTCCAATCCCACCATACAGACAGCATAACCTTATTTGGTGTCAATTCTGGCTTTGAATTTGTTTGTGATGATTCACCTTTTTTTGACCATGATATTTTTCGAACGAGCTTTTCAAAACAGTTATTAAACTGTCAGTTTTTGCTTCAGTGGGGGCACAGGGAGGGAAAAACATGAAAAATGTGTTTCCTCCGTCGCGGATGGACATCTGAAATAATTATCAAGGGAGATATTTATGACCAAAAACCTCAGAAGTCAAAATTCGTTCAACTTTGTTAAAAATAGTATGATCTTCGTATTTCATATTTTCTCCAATAAAATCGTCTTTGACATGTTTCTTGATTTGATTGGATCTGGTGACTGCATTTTGTAAATTGAATACAAAACCCTTCTGACATGAGCGTAGGTCTGTTTACCCAACTTGTTTATCACCCGTAATGATTTGCTTCAAAATAAGCACGATTTCGTTGCGTTGTATTAGTATTTCGCAAATGTAAATTCGGTCGGTCAAATTTTTAGGGTTTTGTAAAATAATTTTACAAAACCCTACTAGTTTCGCGACCAGTCTGTCCGTCTGTGCTTCCGTCCGTCCGTCCGTCCGTGTGTCACAGCAGTTTTTCTCGGAAACTACTTAAGCTAGAAACATCAAATTTTGTGTGTAGGTGTAAAGTGGTGATCTCTTCAAAGTTTAACTACAAAAAAATTTTATAAGGTATTTAAGGGGGGTCTCCCCATATAGGAGAGTGACCCCCCGAAAAAAAAATTTCATTGAAGGTGGCCGATATGGGTATCAAATGAAAGTCAAGGAGGTGGGACAGAGCTCCTAGCAAAAGGGTTTTGTAACCATTCTAGGATTTGAAAAAATTGGCCATTAAGCGATGATAACAGTACAGGAGAGTGACCCCTGAAAAAAATTCATCAAATGTAGCCGATATGAGTATGAAATGAAAGTTTTCATGGGAGCTTTTCAAAACAGTTCTTAAACTGTCAGTTTTTGCTTCAGTGGGGGTACAGGGGGGAAATACACGAAAAATGTGCCTAACACAAATGGTTCAAAACTATTTGGTGATGGATATTCAGCTGCTTATGTGCCGGTATTCTTTAATTTTTTGTAAGATTTCATCGACTTTTTCAGCGATTGGTCGACTTGAGCGAGGTGCATCTTTGACATCAAAATTTCCAGAACGAAAGCGGGCAAACCATCACTTAGCTAAAGCTTTTGATAAAGTATCTTGACCGTAGACACCACAAATTTGTTCACGAGCCTTGATCGTAGTGATATTGTAAAATATAACGAATATTTTCAGAAATTTCACTCATTTTTGAATGAATACAACTATCGGCACGAATGACGAAATACAAAACTGTCCGGATGAAAATTGTAGACTAGAATGTCATCTTTCAAACGCATGTCATTTTGACTCAATCCGATTAGTGTTGCTCGATATATGACAATGAATACCAACTAGTGACAAAAGAGGCTCAATACTTTCTAGAATATCCAATATTTCGACATAAAGGGGTTTCTTAGGGTTGAAAAATTGGCAGAAATCATAAATCATGCTTGAAAATGTTAAAGAATATTTATTCTACATAACTAAATAATATTTTCACTGATGGAATGCTTAAATCAGAATATTTTAAATTTTTTCCAGGGTTGGTGCATTTAGCCCTTAAAATGCAAAAAGCGCATGTCAGTTTTGTATAACTTTTGATATTTAAGGTATCCTCTAATTACTCACCAATTTTTATGCAAATCGATGGAGGTTCGAAGAATTCGGCGGTTATACCCTATTTTTACCTTAACTAACTGGACTATAAGCATTTAATTGAAATCAATATGTTTTCCAAATTTACTGCAATCGATTGAAAACATATTGAACATTAGTAATTGATACACTACGAGAAACGTATTAAAGTTGAAATGAACACTCTCCATTTTTGTATAAGAATAATTGATAAGGCAATTACGATACATGGTCAATATTGAACACAAATGACAACATAGAATGTCAATTGAGCATCTCGAAACACTTGTATCGACTAACGATCAACAGATTAAGTCACAACCAAATCTGATTTCCATTTTTCTTAAACAAGCATCCCAGTGGGAAATCTATTCAATATTTGGAAAACGTGTAATTTAACAAAGAGTTTTGATATTTTCAGGTTTGTTTTGGAGTACAGCATTTGAGATTTTGTCAGCAAAGAGCTTTTGAAATCAATTCTTCCTATTCAATTTATGTATTAATGCAGCTTATTCTGATTAAATCAATAAGTATTCACAAACATTGTTTAACGCAATGTCTGCATAATAAAAAGTGAATAATGTGTATCCATTTGTTAGCAATAGCTAAGCATTATTCATTTTTAATTATTCTGTATTTGTGAATAGTTTTACAACCTATAATTGATTAACGAGTATTTGTGGAAATATTTGAAATGGCAATTTTTCAACTACTCAAGTCTAGCCTGTCACCAATCAATCCAATTCTCTACGTCTTGGTCGATTGAATACTTCTCCGATTCAACATACCTGGATATACTGCACATAGCGAGCATTGAAATATGTGCGTTCGATTTTAATTACTATTACTAAATAATGTTTAATGCAACATCAGCTTGGATAATGATATTGCATAGTGATAGGTAACATCTGCTAAAGCTAATTAGTTGGGTAAATCTTGAAATATTGCTATTTTCAATTATTATTTTGACCATGGGTGCATTTGACGGATTTTCTTTTTCTTAGTGAGCGGGAAAGATTAACGAGCGTTAGTGAAGCAATGTAAGATGAGAGAATGTAGCCTCAATCGACTCTAATGAAAAAATCGTTTCTTTACCTTCCATATTCCATAGCTTTTGCGAACCTGATTGAGGAAAGCATGTTAACGTATAGCATAAAAAGCAAGGAACATTGTAATTAAAAAGTTATTTTTTACTCCTAGAGGCACAATAAAAGAACGTGTTGTGGGTGCTATAGAATGCACCTACGAGAAAGGTTTTATATTTGATCTTTAATATATAAACGTCTATTTTAGGCAATTTATGAATAAACTATTTAAGTAAAGAAAAAAATTACACAAACTACTCATATTCTATTTCTAGCAGACCCCATTTTGTATTCATATTTCTGATATCTCTGCTTCTACATACCCTTAGAGATATTGTTACATATCTAAAAAACCGCATGGACCTGAGTTATATAATCCAAAATAATGACAATACCTTGCAACAAATCGAAACAATTACATCATCCGAAATAACACCACACACTGATAACAAATCAAAATTATCGCATCGATAACATGAATTCAAGTCAAATAAAGAAGAATTTACTCTTAGAAGGTAAAAACGATGTCTGCGAAGGAGTGCAAAGAAAATTATAAAGGAATTTTCGAAGTCATATAAGCGAAAATAAAAATCATTTTCGTTTTTTTCAGTGATCAAAAAGTAAAACTTTTTGCAGGGAACCATTGTATTTTAATTAAAAGATAGTTTTAACTTTTGTAGAAAACTTAATTATAGGCTGCGGACCTTCAAGCTAAACATAAAGCAAGTTTTAAAGCATTAGTATGACTAAAAAAAAATTAAATGAACAATTTGGCATTCCAAATTTAAACAATATTGCAATCTAAAATTAGTCAAAACGAGCAATATCATATTTTTATTATTAGGGGAAATCCGGGAGATTTGCCCAGGTGGGAGAGATGCTCCATAACGCTTTAATCATTTCAAAATTTACGCCATCATATTCTGCTACATGTCACAACATGCCGGTTCATTCTTCATCATATGGGTGGCACGACATCAACTGCTACCATTCTGAGTTGACAGTGATAGAGACAAACACGGTTTTGGTATTCACGAGTGAAAAATAATATTTTTGTGTGTTTATACATTAAATAGCCTTATCTACAGGGCCGCAATTACTGTCTAATAAAGTAAATACGTGAAAAAGTGTAGATGTAAGAAATAAGTGTATTTTAATCTACAAAGTCGAACAGTTTTCTCAAAGAGATTTGATCCATAATGCATTAGGGAGACATGATCAATGGTTTTAGTGTTCCTCATGTATGTATATGTGGAATACATACAAATATTTTCTAATTACTTTCAGGTGCCAGCGTCATGCCATTCAATTACAAACCAAAAGTTGGTTCTACTCGCAAAAAAGTAAACATCCAAGAATTGAAAAACGCTATTCGTGAAGTGAAATCTTGGAATTCTCTTAGGAAAACAGCGGCGAAGTTTGGAGTCGACCGACAGTACCACTTTACATCGCTAGTGCAAAAACGATGAAAAGCTACAACTGTTCGATGAAAAGGGTCGATACAAAGCTTCCCAGGCTTTCACAATTGCAAAGGAAAAAATTTTAGTGGAATATCTACTAAAATGCAGTAAAATGGCCTGTCTCGGGTGGAGCCGATGAAATTGGCTTTTGAGTGTGCTTAATCAAATACAAAAAAAGTGCCAGACTGGTTTCGTGGATTTCTGCAAAGAAATTTAGAAATCAGTCTGCGGAAACCTGAAGCCACTAGCTTGTCAAGAGCAACCAGTTTTAATAAGAAAAACGTTGCTGATTTTTTGAAAATTTAAGATCTGTAAGAGAAAAGTACAAATTTGAACCACAAAATATTTATAATTGCGACGAAACTGGATGCACAACTGTGCAAGACTGCCCTAAGGTACTAGCCAGTAAAAAGTCGAAACAAGTAGGACAGGTTACTTCTGCTGAAAGGGGAACTATTGTGACACTCTGTTTTACAGTTAATGCAATCGGTAATGTTATTCCTCCGTTTTTCATTTTTCCTCGAGTGAAATATCGACAAGATTTTGTGTCAGAGGGGCCAGAAGCTTAGATGGTGTGTATTAGTAAGCGAGCAGGTAAGGTTGTGGCGGCCTTCGTTCGCCCCGAGAAAAAAAAGGATTTTTCACGTAGTTTTCTTTCCGTTCTCGGTGTAGAAGAAATTTGTAAATACAGTGTGTTGATTAAAACACGACCATTTTTTTATAGATTTTTAATTTAATTATTAACTAGATTTTTTTTAGCTCGGCATTTATAATATAAAACCGCCAAACTGTCTTCTTCTAAGATGGCGAATACTATCTCAGTGATGACGAACGCAGTACGAGTTGTGGTAAGCAAAAAACGTATCTGTTATCAAGAGAATGGTTACGATTTAGATTTAGCATATGTTACCGACAATTTAATTGCAATGGGATATCCAGCCGAAAGTATTGAAAGTATTTTTCGAAATGATGGACCCGAACCGCGCAAATACTTCAGATTTATGTGAAATCCCGGCACAGCTTGAAGAAATTCTTAGAAATGTATACGAGATAAGTGCTAATGATAGAGAGTTCAACTCAGTATTAAATTCTACAATGAGTTCAAATGAATCGCGAGCAGTCGAAGCATCATCGAGTTCAGCTTCGAATAATTTTGCCATGAATTTTTCTAACGATTTATCTTCTTTATATGTAACATTTAATGATAAAAGTCCATCAGCATCGTCAGTCTACTTCACACCCAAAGTGCAAGTTCACAATAGTAACTTTCAAGCCAATTCATCATTCATTTACAACCGACCAGAAAATTGCGAGAATTTTGCGGAGTTAATGTTAGACCAGAAAGCATATAATAATGCATCAGCGACAACAAATACTCAAGAAGATGATAATGATTCAAGCCCTGTGTATTTAAATCTTAACATACAAAACATGGCGCAATCAGTACAAACTTTCAATACTGAATTCGAGAAATATACCCATCAAGCAATTAGTACACCAATACATGAATAATATAGAATACATGAATAATATAGAGGAAGCTTGGCAACCGCAATTAGTTGAAGTTAATGCCCAACGAGAACGAATATTTCGGTAAATACCTACGAATATTATGCAAACTACACTGAAAGAAAATTCCCATGAAAAATTTATGGCTTTCCTCATGAAATTGAAAAATTAAATGGTGCCTATGGAGTAGAAATAATGTCTCGGAAAGACCTTGCTTAATCGGTACTCGGTTGCTTTTGTTTTGATTAAATACAGTTGAAAATTATTAGATGAATGCTCTGATATTTCGTTTTCTTTTCTGTACTTGAAATAATTTCATTTTCTAAAAATTAAGTAATGACAAGGGACATTCTTTCATGTTAATGTTCTCTTTTCATACATTTATAGTTCTTGTTTATTTGCAACGGATTGCTTAAAACTTCGGTTACGATTAACCTGGTCCGTTCATCAAAAACAAAACCACATACAAAACAAACTAATGATTCTCTAACGGAAAGCTAAATTTTTATCCAAATAACGGAAAATTATTTCTCTACTGATAACCATCCAATTCTCGTATCGCTAGCTCTAACAAGTAAAAAGTTCATGAACATTGTAAAAGTCGTTTTTGAGATTCCAAATTCATATATATTGATACACATGCATACAAACATCGCTGCTTGGAGAGTGGAGGTGTGGTGTGTGTGCGGGGATCGTCAGATGGATTTGAGGAGGGAGGAAAGGAAGTCTTGTGCCGCGGAACGTGTACGGCGAGAAAAATTGAAAATTTTGGTTGGAATTCGGAGTGATTGCGGGTTGAGTGGCCCGAGCAAGGTACCTCTTTATGACATGAGGTTATGCAATTGAATTGCATAATTCTATGGCATAAATTGGTCATCGGGGTACTTCTCCTCTGATGGGAAGGCTCATGCAAGTTAAGTTGTATGAGTTTTCCACTCAGAAAAGGAATACCTGGCCACTACAACAATTATGGATTTTGATCCAGTTGGGTGGGTGCGCGGGGGCTCCATCACCACCCGGTTGCCCCTCCCTCATTTGTGGGCCATGAGCCTCTCCGGGTTAGGACGAGGTTACCCTAAGTCCGCCCCTTTTTACATATTTCACTTGTTCTCGGAACAAGTCCTTTTTCTCTCGGTATAGTTGCCTACACTTTTTGCGACTTCGGTCGCCTTGCTTTTTCTCGACCCCAGAAATTCGTGAATGCGAAATTCTTTGTAGTGGGTCCTTGTGCTGGGGGAATGAACCCGCACCACGACACCGCAATGCTAGCCTGCCAGCGCATTCACGCGTCCCCAGACAAGGGCATTCTCGGCAGATATTGACACCTTCTTCTGCCGAGGCAGCAGACCATCGCTGCAGTCCTTCACGGACCTTTGAACTTACCCATTTCACTACAAATGGCACCCAAAGTGGGGCCCGAAATACCCGGCTGTATCATCAGTCGTGAGCACGAGACAGTCCATCGTCTCTAGGTGTCCCTACAAGGTGTCAAGACTATTGGCGGGTAGGCAACTACCGAGGGCTTTTGCACTAATCGTGCCCCAGCATCTTAAGTATCTTTCGGACGTGTGTTGTCTTTGGACATCAATATCGTTTGGTCCTGCTTCTGATTTATGCTTTGATGGTTTACCACCATTGTATGACAAGTAAGGCCAAATGATATTAGAGTCCCTATTTGTATTCGGAAGTTATTAGTTCAACATCTATTTTGTGGTGGATTTTGATCTGCTCCCCAAACCAAGCGGTGCCTGAGTGTCTTACACTACATGGATTTTGATTTCATGTGATTGGCTGAGTAGCTAATCCATGACTTTCCATGACAAGACACGCGCTGCTTGTGGGTCAGAATTCAACCCTGGGCTGACAAGTTGTAACTTGTAAAAACTTGCGGATGAGGGAGCACTTCTGAACCCTGACTCTCATGGTGCCGCAAGAGAGTAGTCCCTGAGACGCTACAGAAGGAATGTGCCATTGGTGTCCGTACTTGGGAAGAAGGACGGAATGGAAAGACCGATGATTTTTTTTGATAACGTAAAATTTTTTTGATAACTTAATTAAAACTTTTATCATACATTTTTTTTTTTTGTGAGGAGTGTTTATAGCTCGCCACTTTCGGCCACTTTTCGTATTTTGTCGTGTAAATTCAATTTGAATTTTATTTATAGCTTCATTTTAGCATTTATTTTTCCCATTTTTGTCCAATTAGATTCAAACATTTTAGGATAGCACCATGAACTGTACAAATGCATTCCGACTCTGCCTACGACTTGGCGAAGAAATGTATCTACTCTGTGATAGTTTTGTCGAAGAAGCGAGGAGAATTGTTGTCGTCGACTTCCTGAAGGAATCCATCAACATTAACATCACTTTTGAAGATGATTCACCAGATCAAATGTGTCGTGATTGTTGCACTGAAGTGGAACGTATATACTCCTTCGTACGTCACTGTAAAGAAACCGAGTCAACGCTACAACGGCTCAGATCGGCACGACGTCCTCAGGAACCAACCATAAACCAGCCAACCAAGATTCGGAGAACTGATTACTATCCGTCTGATGATCCGGATCCACCATCTCGATATCAGCCTTGGAACTCCTGGGGTCTTCCGCCACGACACAACAAAATTTCACCAGTGACTCCAGGTCCAGTGGCTCCGCAGGAGCAACCCTATATGCTGAAGCCGAAGCATATTCCCAGCATCGTCCAGGGTTGGAATCTACATTTTAGCGTGGAGCCGAACGACCTGAACGTGAATGTTTTCATTGTTCGCATGGAGTCCTTGGTCGGAGAGATGTTGGCCGGCGACTACACGGTGCTGGCAGGATACTTACCGATGCTGTTTAGGGGAGTAGCACTCGAGACCTACTGGCGGGCTCATTCGGCTCCACCATCTATACGCTGGTCACGGCTGAAGGAGGCACTCCGCATGGAATACCTGACGGTCAACATGGATGAGAGGGTCCTGGACAAGATCCATGCCAGATAGCAACGCCCGGACGAGCCCTTTCACCAATACTGGGCCGACATCCTTCGGCTGAACGACCAGCTGTCAGAACCGAAGTCTTCCACCCAACAGCTGCGGGTGCTAAAGCGCAATCTAAGGCCGGAGCTTCGTCGCCATATCGTGGACTCAGATCCGCAGAGTATGGAGGCACTGCTGAGGACTGTGGGTTGCCTGGAGGGGGTTGGGGAAGACCTCCGGGAACGGCCCTACTTACTAGCTAGGACGGGTCTTCGGCGCGGAATCGCGGAAGTGGCCCCAGATTATACCACCATGAATCTGGAGGAAGATATGGACCGGGACCAGCTTGCTGTAGCAGCGGTGGGAAACCTCACGACCTGCTGGAATTGCAATCAAACCAGACACCGGTTTATTTCATGTCGAGCTGAGCGTAAGGTTTTCTGCTACGGTTGCGGTAAGCCGGATACTTACTTTCCGGATTGCCTTGAATGTGCCGCGCAATAAAACGGCCGAAAGAGTACCCGACCACCTCATTGGTACTCGAAACTCCCGCAGTAGTTCCCCAGCCAGCTGCTTACCCCAACAAATCCGACGATAACCCACCAGCCATGACCACTATGACTGCGGATGTTCACTCTCTTCCGGAGGCCTCGCCAACGACAATATTGAAGCGACCACCGCAGTCACTGCCAGAAGAACCCCGGCAGCCTCAAATATGCATTCTAAAACCTTATCATGTTCGACTGCAGGAATATCAGGTGGCTCGAGAGCGAATATTTGCTTCCGAAGAAGTCACTTCCCGCCCGCACAAGACAAAATGGTCAACCCGTCGTTGGTGGAATTTCCGCAAGAGAGTGCGCACCTGCCGTCGAACCCTGAACTTTTGTAACATCTCGGAGGTTGCTGAGAATGAGATCAGACCTTATCACCCAATTAAAGTGTTGGGCAAAACCGTGTTTGCATTGATCGACACGGGTGCCAGTATCATGTTGTCTTGCCTCGAACTTTGGCTCGAAGGTGCTCCATGAATATCCGACCTTGATTAAGCCCTGGCGCACTAAAATCAGTACAGCAACCAAACACCCTATACGAGGTAAACTGACAACACCCGTGACGTTCAGAGGTCAGACGAAGGATATCACTTTCTACATTATCCCGTCCCTGACTCAGAATGTGTACCTTGGCGTCGATTTCGTCCTTCGTGTTGGATTGGCCTCCAATTTATTCACAGATTTGTCTTTAAACACCAGATATGTCAACGAACTCGCTTCTATCCCCGATAGGCATGAACTGACGCCTAACCAACGCCAACGCCTGGAAGCATCCGTCGCTGCTTTTCCATCTTACGCTACCCAAGGCATTGGCCGCACCACCCTAGTCTCACACGTCATCGACGTTGGCAATAGTAAGCCAATTAAGCAGAGACACTATGCCATCTCACCGGCCATGGAGAAGTTGGTGTATGCGGAGCTGGATAGGATGCTCGAACTTATAGAGGAGTCCCAAAGTGCCTGGTCCTCACCGGTAACCTTGGTGGTGAAGCCAGGTAAAGTCCCCCTTTGTCTAGATGCCCGTAAGGTAAATGCGGTCACCATCAAGGACGCGTACCCTCTTCCACTCATCGATGGAATACTAGGGAGACTGCCGAAAGCCAATTATATTACCAGTCTCGACCTAAAAGACGCCTTCTGGCAAATTCCGCTCGATGAGGGGTCGAGGGATAAGACCGCCTTCACAGTGCCTGGACGACCATTATATCAGTTCGTCACGATGCCCTTTGGCCTGTGTAACGCGCCGCAAATGATGACCCGGCTGATGGACAAGGTCATCCCACCTCACCTGAAACACCAAGTGTTCGTGTACCTGGATGATCTTTTACTCATCACAGAAACGTTCGACCAACACCTCCTACTTCTGCAAGAAGTAGCCCTGCACATCAGTAAGGCGGGACTCACCATCAACGTACAGAAAAGTAAGTTTGTCATGAAAGAAGTCCGATACGTAGGACATGTCATAGGACATGGCACTATCAAAACGGATCTAGACAAAATTCGTGCGATTGATGAGTTTCCCTTACCAAAAACAGTTAAGCAGCTACGACGTTTCCTTGGTGTGTGCGGTTGGTACCGAGGGTTTGTTCGAAATTATGCAACAGTTACAGCGCCCCTGTCAGACATGCTGCGGAAAGGGAAGTTCATTTAGACCGAGCCCAGCTGAAAGGCATTTGAAGAGCTAAAACAAGCCCTAACTTCAGCTCCGGTCTTGCACAGCCCCGACTTTACGAAGCCCTTCTCCATTCATTGTGACGCAAGTCAACATGGAGTTGGAGCCGTGCTGGTGCAATTGACCGATGAGGGAGAAGAAGCTCCCATCGCCTTCATGTCCAATAAGCTGAACTCGGCCCAAAGGAACTATACTGTGTCCGAGCAGGAATGTTTGGCAGCGGTAATGGCTGTGAAGAAATTCCGAGCCTATATCAAGGGCCACCGATTCGAGATCATCACGGACCACGCTTCGCTACAATGGTTGATGAGCCAGGCAGATTTACATGGACGTCTAGCCAGATGGGCTCTTAAACTGCTAGGGTTCAAGTTTTCCATCAAACATCGGAAAGGGATCCAGAACATCGTACCCGACACTCTCTAACGAATGTTTTCCCCAGAGGGAGCCGAATTGACAATAAATGACGAGGACCCCATCGAGATAGATTTGGACAGCCCACATTTCGAATCAGACAGCTACACAGAGTTGAGGCAAACCATCGCGACCCAACGATCGCAGCTGCCTGATTTGAAAGTGATAGACTGCTACGTGTATAGACGAAATGAATACGCCACTGGTGACTCATAGCAGGAAGAAGAGTCCTGGAAACTCTGGGTACTGGAGGAAATGACACAACATCTGATCCTCCGCGCACATGACCATCCTTTAAGCGTCCACGGAGGTTGCGGTCGGACGTTACGGCGACTCAAGAAATACTTCTTTTGGCCTAAAATGGCATCCCAGATCAAAGACTACGTGAACGCCTGTGAGACCTGTAAAGGCACTAAAGCACCCAACCAGCCCCTTCAACCTCCTATGGTCAAATCAACGTCCCAGAACGCGTATTCCAACGTCTATACATAGATATACTCGGTCCATATCCTCGATCATCCATGGGACACATTGGAGCTATAGTCGTTCTAGACCAGCTCTCAAAATTCCCACTGGTGGAACCTATCCGTACGTTCACAATTCCATCTACCGTGAAGCTCCAGAGAGTGTGTACTCGGAAAACGGAGTACTGTTCCGGTCACGGCAGTTTAAGGGCCTACTAGGACAGTATGGCGTTGAACACCAACTGACGCCCATATACTCCCCTCAGTGTAACGCCTCCGAACGGTTGAATCGCACCCTATTGGCCGCGATCCGTTCTTACGTCCACCCATTTCAAAAAGATTGGGACCGCAGATTGTCCGCCATCACATGCGCCCTGCGGTCATCGTATCATTCCGTCACCGGTGTCGCACCTTACTTTGCCGCCTTCGGACAGCACATAAATTGCCATGGTAAATCATACCGGCTGTTACGGCAATTAAAGTGTTTGGGAGACTCCGCCGTTGCGCTGGAGCCCCACGAGCGTTTAAGAGACCTCCGTCAACAAATCGGACGGAAGATTAAGGCCGCGGGACGTGCAAATGAGGCGCAGTACAATCTCAGGTCACGATCTGCCAATTTTAAAGAAGGAGATGAGGTTTTCCGGCGCAATTTCCGCCAAAGTGACGCCGCGGGGCATTACAACGCCAAACTGGACCGACGCTTCTTGAAAAGCCGCATAAAGAAGGTAATGGGACCTAATCGTTATCTAATAGCGGACCCATCGGGAAAAGAAGTTGGGATATACCACGCAAAAGACCTGCGCCGATAGATAATTAGCCACGTCTGTTCTGTCCGTCCGCACACAGTTTCAAAAACGCGCAAGGTTTCTATACTTCCGGCAAAACATAAACATACGTATCAGTCCGTCCGTCTGTCAATTGTGTTTTCTTTTATTGTTCGTCACTCCATGTTCCGACGCCGAAGACAACCCATGCTATAATGAAAGATCCTTCAGCTCCTTTTTCGCAATCCGCGCCGCCTTGAGATCGCGAGAAAATTAGCTGCCCTGTAGTAATCGAGCAGGTACGGTTGTGGCGGCCGTCGTTCGCCCCGAGAGAAAAAAAAAAGGATTTTTCACGTAGTTTTTCTTTCCGTTCTCGGTGTAAAAGAAATTTTCAATTTGCAAATACCATCGTATTGGATGCCAATGGAAGGGACTAGTTCATGTAGCTCCAGAACATGAACAAAATTGCTTACATCCTAAGAAATCGGGTTATGAAGTAATGGCCGCTTTACAATCAAATGATGCTAAATGTGAGGAAGAACGTAAACTGTTCTCCCCGTTGATTGAGTAACGAAAAAACTATTTTTAATGATCTCCATATGAAAACTCTCATAGAAGCTGGAACATCATTTTATTTTTAAATACACAGGTCCACTTAAACCGCGTTCCGTAATTGTAGTTATGTAGAAGATAGTTATGAAAATAAGATGTATTTCAAAACAAGAGTCGCTATGCGTACGATTTCTCCTCTAAAGGGAAGGCTCATGCAAGTTAATTTGTATGAGTTTTCCACTCAGAAGAGAAACACCTGGCCACTGCAACAATTATGGATTTTAATCCGGTTGGTTGGGTGCGCGGGGGCTCCATCACCACCTGGTTGCCCCTCTCTCATTTGTGGGCCATGAGCCTCTCCGGGTTAGGAAGAGGTTACCCTGCTTCCGCTTCTTTTTACTTGTTTCTCTTGTTCCATGAAAAAGTCAGTTGTCCCTGGTGCAGTTGCCTACACTTTTTGCGACTTCGGTCGCCTTGCTTTGTCCGACCCCAGAAATTCGTGAATGCGAAATTCTTTGTAGTGGGTCCTTGTGCTGGGGGAATGAACCCGCCCCACGACACCGCAATGCTAGCCTGCCAGCGCATTCACGCGTCCCCAGACAAGGGCATTCTCGGCAGATATTGACACCTTCTTCTGCCGAGGCAGCAGACCATCGCTGCAGTCCTTCACGGACTTTTGAACTTACCCATTTCACTACAAATTTTTGAAAAAAAAACTGTTAATACGAACAAACAACAATTACGTCAAATGTAGTAATGAAAGAGAAAACAAAAAGCACGAATCATGAATACTCATAACCACAACCAATTTAGCTATTTTCTTTCAGCCACCAATACTTAGATTGCTCTGTCTCAGCTGGATAAGCCTCAACAAACGTAACAAATGAGTATCACCATTGGAATTGTGGATCTCGTGAATTCACATTCGAAGGACATTTTATCTTCTTATCTATTGCTCATATTTATTTATGATATATAACTGCGACACCACCAGGATCATAAACATACCGATTCATGTCCAAATACATGAATACTTCTGGAAGTACTAAGCCAATGGTGAGACATGTCTCTATAAGCCCATCGGTTTAGTGGAACAGCTGTGAAATCCAGGAATTTTCGCTCACTGTTACAAACTTTGTAATATGATTTAAAGAAGTCTAAAAATAAATATGCCGACACTCATCTTTTTAGCAGTTTGATAAACTCGTCGATTTGATATATTGTGTTTTCACTTCATCTCAGGCTTTCAATATAGACCAGGACATACGCGAAGACATTTCCTTACAAAAATCTCTCGATTATAGGTCAAGACTGGTCTAACTAGAGTCTTGTAATTGATAACTTTGAGGTTTTCATCAATATATCTTGAATCAAAAAGTTGTCAAAGCGAAATGAACAAATTTTGTGCTTTACTGAGCATTATTTTGCTATGAGTGTGTTCATTGCAGGACATATTCTGATCGAGATGAACGCTGAGGTATTGAACATAGGGTTTATGTGGAACTCCTTCCGAACAACCCGCACCGGCCATAGTGCTGGTATATTTCCAACTACGTTTCAGGTCCTGACTAGCTAATCACAATGTTGTCCAAAATGTCAAAGTTTCGCACTTCTGCGAATTGGCTTTGATTTTCCAGTTGTCCGTGCAGACCTGTACATTATTAAACATTTTTCGCAGGTTACTCTGAGCTACTAGAGATTTTAAATATGTAGCATAGATTATCAGCAAACGCTACGAATGAACGAACAGATAGCTTTGGTTTAGTAACTGTTCCTTGCTGTAGACCATTAAAAATCGTGAAACCATGCATTGTCATCAGATTTCCATCAGTTACAAAAACTGTTCCCCGTAAAACATATTCCACAATATGCCAACTGGCCCTGAAAGAGTTTTAATATTCGCCCAATTAACCATACCGTATCGAAAACTTTCTCTATATCAATTAAACACGCTCTAAAACGTTCTTTATTGTCCAGTTCAAAACAGATGTCTCTCACGAAATCCAAACTGGCAGTTTAGCATCAATTCGTATTAATGCTTCATTCAGAATCACTTCAAACACCTTGCTGATATTAGTCAGCAAACTAATTGGACTTTCTATTTTTCATGATCGGAAATACCTTGGCTTTTTTCCATTGATTTGGCAAACATAAACTATGAACTGTGCAATAATTTTTAGTGATCACCTCATGCAAATGTCGTACTTTATTTGGGAATACCGTCAATACCACACGACTTTTTGTTGTTTATCCTGCCAAATTCAAGACCCAAGTCCTCTCGGCTGACAAAATAATCGCTGCATTAAATTGAAGGATTGATTCACCAAGTCTGACACTTTTGCTTCACCGACTTCTGGAAGTACTTGTGTCCTCCTCTCAGAGTTTGTTAGATATACCACTTCAAATTCGAAACCAGTCCTGCATAGAAGATCTATCTCACGACATTTAAAAGATTTAAATGTTGAAGAACAAAGTTGGTTTTCGATTCTTCTTTTATAGTTCTTACCAACATTATTTACAGCATTGTCAGCTGGTCCTCTAGCGTCGTGACTGAATACTTGAGTCAATTTCACTCACTGAGTGCATGAGCGTCTTTGAATATAACACACCGTTAGTACGTGGCACAGTTGGCAGCCAAATGGCCAAATCTTCGACACCGGTAGCACTGGTTTTCTCTTTTCTTTTTTCTTCACTACTCTAAAGTTCAAGTACCTTACCTGATAAAGGGTCCTTAGACTGTTTTTATTAGAAATTCGTACAAAATAAAGTGGCAAATTTTTCTTTTCGACATTGCAAGGTTGTTGGCTAAAATAAATTCAATCGTTGATGAAGCTTCTTTGAAAACTTGAAGGAAATTGACTGTATCTTCCCCCGTAGTCCGATTTTTTTTTCAATTTTTGGGACGTAAGTAAGGTGCGGGGCCTCCCGAGAATTCGAAACTTCTTTGGCTTACTTGAAGTCGACCAGTGTTTTTGTTTTTATCATGATTTTGACTACATTAATTCTTTAAATTTCAATATTTTAAAATTTATATTCAGCTGCCAATAGCCGAAACATGTCCCCATCGCCATGTCCGGACACGTTGATTACAGGAGCTTTTGTGGTGTTCTTATTAATTTTAACTAAAATACCAGCAGACATATGAGTTGGTTTCTTCCTCATAGTTTTTTTTTTCTAAGAAATTCAATGAAATTATTGCTTAACTTACTCACTCAGAATGTCTTTTCGCATGATTGCTCGCAGGGTTTTCAATCCTCTTATATTTTCTCCTGACATCTTAATTCCTTCTGTTCTTAGTTCATTTTGTTTATTCTCAGTACCAGGTTACATACTCCAACAAAAATTAAAGTGGGGCAAACCAGAACAAACGGACATCCAACAACTCAAAAAACAAAAACCTAACACATATACCTCTGCCTGACCTAATATACCTCTGCCTGACACAATCTAGGACCTACCTGCTAAACCCGTCCTACAAATATGTAAAATTATTTCCTTCCACACATTCTTCAGATACTGAAGATGACTCAAAGTATACGAAAGCGTCTGCTCACACCACAAAGCAAGGCCTGACGTTTACGTGCATGGTATGATCAGTTGTGGTTGGTTCTCTGTATGTAAATTTTGTAGTCTAATCGTGTTTTTCACTATGTCATGGTTAGGTCCATATAGTTGAGTTGTCCGCTTGTTTCTTTTTCTATAGTGAGATTTATATTTTGGTGTATTTCATTAATATAGGTAAGTAGTTCATCTTCTTTATTTGTGAGTCAATAACGATGAAACAGTCATCCACTTATCGTCGGTAAAGTATTACATTGAATTTTTTGACAATTTCGGTATAACAGCTTCTTTGAAGGGTTGTAAAAATATTTCTGATATTATTGAGGACATTTTATGTCCCATTCCCAAACCGTCTTTGACAATGTATGCGTTATTATTGAACTTAAATTAGTTCTGCTTGATTGTGGTCTTTATAAGATTGAGTAGTTGATCTGTGGATGGCCGGAGTTTTTCTTTTAGCATGGTCAGTGTTTCATCGACGGGTATAGACGTATAGAGGTTGGTGATGTCTAGGAATAAGGTTCGATAAGTGTCATTCAATGTTAGAGAGGTGGTAGAGTGTGCTAGATCACAGTTGTTCTTTAATGTGTATTTATCGCCAAGGTGCATGACATCATTGCCAAGTACCATTATAATTGGTATGCAGGAGCTGGGCGGTAATCGACAACAGGCCACATAGGGTTATTGGGTTTGTGGGACTTAGTTTGTGCTTTAAGGGGTGGTGTGGATGTATTTGCGCTTATGTAGCGGTGCTTAGTATTAGAATAATGATCAGTGGGGATTGTATAATTGTATTGTAATGCTTGGAACTTATTGGTAGGGGCTTTGTTTACCAGTTTGCATCTGCTGGGGTGAATGAAGTCTATTGTTTTTTGTGCATAGTCCGTAGTTTTTAATGATCGCTATAATATGTTCTTTGTTAGCCTTTGTCACTGTTAGTAAGTTATCCCTTAGTTTTTTTTCTGTATATGTCTATATTATGGGCTTCGTTAAAATTCATTTTGCTAGTGCGTACTTTTTAGGGTTTTGTAAAATAATTTTACAAAACCCTACTAGTTTCGCGACCAGTCTGTCCGTCTGTCCGTCTGTCCGTCCGTCCGTCCGTCCGTCCGTCCGTCCGTCCGTCCGTCCGTGTGTCACAGCAGTTTTTCTCGGAAACTACTTAAGCTAGAAACATCAAATTTTGTGTGTAGGTGTAAAGTGGTGATCTCTTCAAAGTTCAACTACAAAAAAAATTTATAAGGTATTTAAGGGGGGTCTCCCCATATAGGGGAGTGACCCCCCGAAAAAAAAATTTCATTGAAGGTAGCCGATATGGGTACCAAATGAAAGGTCTTGATGAGAACTTTTCAAAACAGGTCTTAGTTTGGCAAAACTTGCTTCGAGGGGCGCACAGGGAGGGGAAATATATGAAAAATTTGTGTCCCCCCCCCTCGCGATTGGACACCTGTGATCCGAAAAATCTGAAAAAAATCAGGAATGTAGGCCTTAGTGAGTACAATAACAACAAATACGTGAGAAGTCGCAATTCACTCAACTTTGTTAGTAATAGTATGATTTATCGATTTTATGTTTTCTTGAATAAAATCTTAACGGTACCCTTAAATTCAATGAAATTCAGTACGTGAATGTCTATTTATAAGACTGATCTATCCTGAAAATTTCATAAAGATTGAATCATATTTAGCGAAGTTATAGCGGTTTGAGTTTTCCTGTATTACTATGGAACAATATGCGCTGCATTTATTACTATGGCAACATATGGCTATGGAACAACATGCGCTTTTTACCGACTCAGACACTACAGTTTTGCTAGGATTTGCATGAAAATTTCAGGAATGATAGGTGTCATGAATATCTTTGAGAATCGGTTCAGCTAGTGGTATCAGTAATCGTAAAACAAAAAAGTGGCTGTTTTAAATGCGAAGATTGAATAATGTTGAGTTATTTTTTCCCAACTTCAACGTTTAAGGTGCATGCTTTGAACACTTGATTCAATTGAATGAATGACTGAAGATGAGTACCTACAATTAATGCTCATAAGTGAAAAAAGTCAAGAAGGTGGGAGAGAGTTCCTAGCAAAAGGGTTTTGTAACCATTCTAGGATTTGAAAAAATTGGCCATTAATCGATGATAACAGTACAGGAGAGTGGCCCCTGAAAAAAAATTCATCAAACGTAGCCGATATGAGTATGAAATAAAAGTTTTCATGGGAGCTTTTCAAAACAGTTGTTAAACTGTCAGTTTTTGCTTCAGTGGGGGCACAGGGGGGAAATACATGAAAAATGTGTTTCCTCCGTCGCGGATGGACATCTGAAATAACTATCAAGGGAGATATTTATGAGTATTACAATACCGAAAACCTCAGAAGTCGAAATTCGTTCAACTTTGTTAATAATAGTATGATCTTCGTATTTCATATTTTCTCCAATAAAATCGTCTTTGACATGTTTCTTGATTTGATTCGATCTGGTGACTGCATTATGTAAATTGAATACAAAACCCTTCTGACATGAGCGTAGGTCTGTTTACCCAACTTGTTTTAGTATATCTACTGCAGTGTATCTGTTGCTCCTTCGGCACTTTTTTAATAGCTAGTTCAGTATCGATTACTAGTTGCTGTCGGTTTCTGTTGAGATTCATGTTATAAAAGTTGTGTCTCAATCCCTTATCTGACAGCTCCATTTCCTGTGTAGAGTCACCATGACTCCTACTAATTACTTCATTGAACTAAACAGCATTTACAGAGTAGCTAGTAATAATGGATACAAATAACGTGATTATTCATTACGTATAACAAATAAAAACAGGAACGCCAACTGATTCAAATGCATATGAACGACCAACAGTGGATTTTGTTAACATACGTAGATTACAACGTTTAGGTACCCATGGGAAAAGATCCCAAATACCGCACTCACCGTCTAGCTTAAATAAATACGATGCTGTTGAAATATTTTTGAGGCGACCCCGAACCAAGGTGTTGCTTCTTTAATAACATAAGCTTTCGAGTAATAACTAGCCGGTAAGATGGCAAATGTAATCATGTAGCTTGTAAGAGTAGGTTAGTTTAAGGAGCAAAACCACAGCCACATCCATTGTTCCCATCAGCAATATAGTCAACAACGTAATTACAAGCGAACGAATCAAATTCCACAAACAATATTATTTTAAGCATTAGCCACTTTATCGCAGCAACAATAACATCAAAAGCCCCAGCTCTAACTAGTAAACAAATTAATGATACTCTCATTATAAGGATTTCGGCACCACGGCGTTTTTCCAGGACTACCATTCGGCATGCTGAACCAGCTACCGCCTGAACGACATTGAGCACTATGCAGACGAATATGGTTGATGGAGTCGACAAATGGCAAGGATCGAGATAATCGCTGGACGACGATTTTCTGCAACCCTCGGCACCAAGCCGTGAAGATCGTCGCAAAATGCTTCAACAAAATCGAAATCTTTGGGCAAAATGGGAATCAATGGATATATGAAAACCAAAAGGAAAGTTGGTTTTGATTTTGACGGGAATAAGACTTTGCCGGGTGATTTTCCGTGAGGAAGGCATCCAAATGATTATAAAAATGTTTGCGGATGGGCTTATAATGTCGGGAACTCAAAAATCACTACCAGCTGGGTCATTTGCACTAAATAACAACTCCCCAGCTACATCTCAACTATCCACTCGACAAGAGCACGAAGCAAATCAAATACTCGTTGCATAAACTTTTGTTCCAAAATTTTTATCCTAGCATATATTTTTCCAACCTCACTGATTATTGGACCCAAGATAAATCAGGATCACCTAGCCTCACACATTTCGTCTACACTGACCAGCATATGCAAAATAATTAGCAACTATCAAATTGGAACTCAATAGTACCTCAGAATGAATACTAATTAAACATCTACTAGCAACTAGCAAATGTCTGGATAAAAAAGCACCAAAAATCTACATGAATCAGAATGACAACAACAATTTACAAAAATTCTATTTGGATGGGGCACAAAAGCCAAATCATAGTCAAAGAAATAATGCAATGAATCGTATTAAACCATCATTCTATGCATTAAACTTGAGCTTAGGAGAATAGTTCTTCATAGAATCACCTACTTGCATTGCTGAAACTTCGGCGGAAGATCAAGCACTCCACCACTGGCACTTTCCTCGCGCATACACGTCCTTTTATTATGCTACGATATGCGGATTATTAATTTAAGGAAAACCGGCGGCGAAAAGCCCGGACGGAAGAAATATTTACTTTTCTAGTCACTCTGCGACAACAGCCATCGGGGGAAAATATAAACATTCACTAATGTCAATCATCGAAGTTTGCATTCATCGAGTAGGAAAAGGAAAGCGAGAAGTACTCGAAAGTGCAACAACTGGACAACAATGCTCCAAACAGCATTCACATCTACTGGTATGTGCCAAAGCTATATGCATTGCATTTAACAACCACTGATCGTTGCACGCGTGCAAAACTCGATGGAACAAAAGCTCAATCCCACCGGGACGGCCGTTAATTGTGATTCCCGGTAGATACAAAGTGTAGAGGAACCTTGGAGTGATGGCTGCGGGCCTGTGTTACGAGTGGAGTGATCAGAGGTGTTAAGGTCTGAAGTGAATCTGAAGCAAAGATACTTACCGGTCTTTTTTTTCCTTTTTCAATGGTGGTGAAAGAAAAGATTGTCGACAAAGCGAAGAAAATTGGAGCGATTGCATACAAAGCGACGGGGATTGGAGCGATTGAGTACAAAACGCAGGGAGTTGAGCGGTAACATACAAAGCGACCGGAATTGGATTAAATACAAAGCAAATACAAGCGACGATTGGAGCAACTGAATAAAAAACATTGTTTCCGGATGGCAAAATACTCGGTGGCAACGTGGAAAGTATCTTGCAGTAAAAAACTGCCCCCATTGATGTTCCTAATTTAATTGTCATTTTGAGTGATCAATTTGAAAAAATTAAATAAGTGAAGTATAAACCTTGGTGTTAAATTTTTCTCAAATTGTAAACAATTCATAAATTAAAACTGTAAACCTTGGTTACGGTGGTGCTTCTACGTGGTCGTGACTCTACCCGGGAAATTCAATCGTCCGACTCCTTGGCGGAATTTACCCATAGGTACCTTGCGAGTGTTTTCGCGAGATGAGAATTCTTGTGATTGCGTTACGGAGTGTTCCTATGGATAATTAGTTCACAGAGCCCGTCTCTGGATGATCTTTTCAGGTCGGTAGGCTCCAGCCGGAACTTTCCAGCACGTTTAGGGGGGGGCAACAAGGCATAGAGGCATACAAATTATCAAACTTTCTTAGGAAATACAAACTGCACTCAAAACTAACAACAATATTCGAAATAAACTGAAGCCACAACTGAATGAAACATCAATATACAAGAACAGTGGAATATATAAGCTAATATGTAAGGTCTGTGACATGATATACATGGGAAAGATAACACGGAAACCAGCAACAAGATTCAAAGAGCACTTACAATTTTTCTTTCAAAACAATGTTCACTCTAATTATGCGATGCATTTACAAAACCACGCACATGAGCCCGATGCTATGAAAACTCTTTAGCATTGCTACACAAAATAAAGCAATGGGATGAAACTTGACATGGTAGAAAGACTTAAAACATATAAGGGTAGAAAAACAGAAGGTAACATTATCAACGAACTACTTATTCAAAAATCCGACCCTATTTTCTCAGTACTAAGCCACACACTCCGACAGAAACGGGAGCGAGACAAACCAGAACAAACGGACATCCAATAACACAAAAAGCAAAAAATAATATCCCCCTACCAGGCCTAATTTAGTACCTACCTGCTTAACCCATCCTACACCTATTGTTACCCTCTACGAGAGGGTATTGCACTGTCCAGCCTTGCGGGACCGGCTTGCTCCACCGGAGACGGGCGCAGGTGCCAACTCAATATCCCTGAGTCGTACACCAAGGACCACTAGCGAGTATGCGATTCAGAAGCACGACTTATAAACATTGTTATTTATAACCCGCACAACCCCTTTGCGACACTATCTAGTGAAGCAATTGCTAGATTGTGTCGACGAAAATCTTCCGTTACTGCCATGAAGAAGCTCGTCGAGAGAAGATTATTGAATACGTTTCAGCTCAAATTCACTCCAAACACATAGATTCAATCCCACTCCATTCACTTAATAAATTTATAGGCTCGGGAAATATTTTTTTTTTAAATTTATATTTATGAAATTGCAAGAGCACAAATTTCCGTGAGATACCACTAGCGAACCGCACCAATGGCTATTGTTAAAAATATTCTACAATCCCCTTGAAAATGGTATGCTGTGTAAATACTTGCAAGTTAAGCAATTAAAAACTTTTTCATGAAAAATATTTATTATTTCAGTTGCTACTAAAGTAACGAGTTACGCTTGCTTTCTGACCTTTGGAAGCCGCCATATTGCATGTATGCATTTGATTTTGGATTTTCTTATATGTTTGTATCTTAGAATCTCAGCAATTAATGTGCCAAATCTTGTTCGAATCGGGATTTCACTCTAGACGGGGCAAAAGTATTAAATTTTTGGTAAAAATAGCAGCTTAAAAATATTAGGTTTTAAATTTTCGATTTCTTTATTTTTCATTCGATTTTCACAATTTTTTGCAGAATACAGGAACTTGGTACAGTTATCCATAATCTCAAGTTTCATCAAATCTGATAAATTTCATATTTGAATCGCCGTCATTTTGAAACTTCCTCATAAATGATCACCAAAACGTAAAATCTTTAGACTTGATTATTTTCTATCTTGAAACCAAGTTTCATACACGTCAAATCAAAATTGCACTTCTAGATCCCTTTGAAATTTGAAGATTCAAATAGCCGAAATACGGTCTCAAGCGTGGTCACAAATTTCGTTACATATATATATATATATATATATATATATATATATATATATATATATATATATATACTTAGTCGTGCCATAAGTTCTGTCACACGTATATGGGCAATTTTTGTATAAATGAAAAAGAGTTTTTGACAAAGGAAAATATATTTTATTTTGGCATACTAATGGAAGTATAATAAGCAACAAATTATTCAATATGGCCGCCTTTAGCCTTTACACAGCTCTTTAATCTGTTGGGCCAGTCATCGATAGCAGTTCGCACTGTTTCTAGCGGAAAATTCTACTGCTTCTGTCAAAGATCGCTTAAGGCTCTCGATATTTGGGTGGCGTCTCGTGCACACCATGGACTCTAACTCCGCCCACAGTTTGTAGTCCAGGGGATTCAAATCTGGGCTCCCAGAAGGCCATTCCGTAGCCCTTATAAACTCTGGAATATTAGTTTCCAACCACGCTTGTGTGATTCGGCGCAGAATCTTGCTGGAAAACCCAATGTCAGTTGTTGAATAGCGTAGAGTTCAGAGGCTTCACACATCCTTCCAGGATGTCCATTTGATAATTTTTCGCTGCAGTTTTTACGCCTTTTTCGCAAAAATGAAGCTCGGTGACCCCTTCGTAGCTGACACCCCACCATACCATGACTGATGCTGGATGATGTCCTCGCTGTACCCTAGTGGCAACTTCTCAGGCTTCTCTGGAGCTGTGGGCATACACCTTATTATTTTGGCGGTTGAATTGTTCCTCCACCGTAAAAATTTTCTTCATCGGAATATAAAATTTCCCGATGTTTGTTGTTGCCGTACCGCCGAAGGAGCTCTTTCGATCTTGTGCTCCTAATTTGCTTCAACTGCTCAGTCAGCAAATGTCCTGTTGATCGTCGAAAGGCACTCATCCCGAGGTCCGATTTTATGATGCGAGACATACTTCGGGTGGAGATGTTCATGTCTCGGATTTCGACGAATTCGACTCTCGACCGCTTTGATGGCAGCAGAAGAACGTACATCACGTGGACGTCCAGAACGAGGTCGATCTTCAATAGTCTGGATCTCGTTATATCTCTGGATCGCACGACACACAAATCTTTGCGTTATTTTTAACGGGCACAACAACTTGAAAATTTCACTCGCGGGTTTTCCACACTTATGTAGTGCAATCACTGGAATTCGGTTTTCATTTACACCCCATTCCATCTTCACACGTTAACGAACAAACTTTAAATGACCATCAACTGTCAACAACATTATGACGTTTACAAAACTTGCCGATATTGAAATGTCACTCAAAAAATAAAGGTGTTGCCAATGTGAGAAATTATGTGACAGAACTTATGGCAGGACTATATATATATATATATATATATATATATATATATATATATATATATATATATATATATGTGGGAATATACTATTTTGTTTCTTCTTCAAATGAAAATAAATCCCCGTTGGCAGCACCAGCCGGAAAGGTAAATTTCTCGTATGTAGCGTACGGTTTCGAAAAAGAAATTGGCTTATCTACTACTGGATTTCTTATTGCAATTTTTGTAGCACTACATGGGTATTTATTAACAGAAAGGATCTGCCGCCGTTCGTATTTTGAGACCCTTCATAGAGGCGCAAATATTTTGCTAATTAAATTGAGTTGCACACGTATGGATCACATATTGAAAATCGGCGGGTAATAAATTGTTATAAACATATTTGTACTCGTTTCGCCCTTCTCACATTTGCTGTTTATACATTTGACAGTGGTTGTCAAACAAAGGTGATAACTTTTTGGCTTAAATAGCTCAAATAGTTGATTTCAAAAGATTTCCATAAAAGTTTAATCAGCACTTGCATTGCCATTAATAAATACATTTTCGATTCTTTTCTGAACCATCAGGGGCCGTTATTTTGAATTTTTATTGAAAACGGCTGCTAAAATTATTAAGCTGTAAATTTTCGATTTTTTTATTTGTCATCCGATTTGCATAATTAAATTAAATTAACTTGCCTTAATAACTTATAATTTCAATTTTATCGGAATCTGTTGAGAAACTTGGCTGCTAGAGGGCTACAGAAATAAAAAAAATGTTTATGTCGCCCACCTGTATGGGGAGACCCCCTTAAACACTTTAAAATATGTTCTTACACTGCAAATTTCAAGAGGCACCACTTTTAACCTACGTAGAAAATTTCCTCATTCTAGCTCATGTGGTTTGCGAGAAAACTTGTGACACACGAACAAACGGACGGACGGACAGACAGACAAGTCGCGATTTTATAATTTTTTAGGGTATTGTTAAAAATATTTTACAATATTTCAAAAAATATTTAAAAAATATTCTGATTTATAAATACGTTCAAGATAAGTCATTTAAAACGTTTCCATGAAAAAAATTCATTATTTCAGTTGCTACTAAAATAGCGAATTGCGCTTGTTCCTGACCTTTGGGGGCTGTCATTTTGAATGCATGCATTTGATGATGGACAATTTTAAATCTCTTTGAGCTAGGACCTCATCAATTAATGTGCCGAATCTCGTTCAAATCGGAGACAGAGCAAAATAATTCAATTTTTAGTGAAAATGGCAGCTTAAAAATATTGGGTTTTAAATTTTCGACTTTTTTATTTTTCATTCAATTTCAATAATTTTCTGCATAATACAAGAACATAGTACAGAAATCCATAATCTCAAGTTTCATCAAAATCCGCTGGAAAATGTGACCAATGGAGGGCCACAAAAACCTGAAAAAAACGCATATTTAAAACGCCGCCATTTTGAAATTTGCACATGCATGATCACCAAAATATAAAAAACTATAGATTTAAGTAATGCCTATCTTGAAACCAAGTTTCAGATTTATCAGACTAAAATTGCGACTTTTAGAAGCCTTTGAAGTTTTGAGTTTCAACTGGCCGCCATTTTGTTCTTTTTGACCTGACCTCCAAATTTTTCACGCAATACTTAAGATACTCATAATTTCTATCTAAATGCCGAATTTCATGAAAATCTGTTGAAAGCTTTGACCACTATTACAACAACAAAATTTTGCACGTTTTCCGACCTTTGAGCGGCCACCATTTTGTTTCTGCCATACCGGCTTTGGATTTTTTATTGTGAGATTCATCACATACATCAGTGAACCTTTGTACCAAATTTCATCCAAATCGAAGCTATACTTTGGTCAGAACAGAAATCACGATTTTTCGTCTAAAATGGCCGCCATTTTGTTTTTGCGCCGATATAGCTGGTTCACGAACTTGACCGAGATATTAACCCAATACACCTTTTCTGAAAATTTGGTGAAAATCGGAGCAAAATTGCAACCTCTAGCGTGGTCACAAATTTCGTTATATCCCACATATATATATATATATATATATATATATATATATATATATATATATATATATATATATATATATATATATATATATATATATATATATATATATATATATATATATATATATATATATATATATATATATATATATATATATATATGATGCTCTCCGCAATAGGTAAATTTCTCTCGAGAAATTTACCTAAAATCCAATTTAAATTAGCTACACATTTTGGAATCACCATATGAAAATTTAGTTGACTGCGAATACGTGCTTGAATCGAGTTCAGATAATAGTGAATAGAACGCTCGTAATTTTGTTTATTCGGTTGAAAAAAAGGGTAGACGAGTTGGAGTTGATACGAGACGAGACGTTCTCGGTACGACGAGCTCTGCGAAGGACGGAACACATGTGAAAGCTAAATTATTTGAAATTCTTTGCAAACCGTTTCTGTATGAGCATACTTAATTAATAAATTACATACCTTTTACGCGCGCAAAGGTTTTATTCATTCCTACAAAGTGAGGCCACAACCGGGATGAAAGCCACGTTAGCGGTTCGGATAGAGAGTGAAATTAATAAGTATACGCGAATGGAGATAGTTTAACGCCGTAGACTTGTGAGAGTACGGTACTAAGAAAAGACGCGAGGACGATTGAATACTTTGAGTGCCGAGTTACAGAGTGTTGAGATCGACGTGCTAAACGAAAAAAAACTGTTTAGCGGCAGACAGCCTAGTTATAGTTTTATCGAGTGATCTACAAGCTGTTCAGTTTGAGATCTGTTTTTTGTTCGGAAGCACGATGGCGAGTGTACCTAGTAGTGTTGATCTAGACGTGGATTCTATGGAATCTGAAGAGTTGAGGAATCTGCCATTGAGTGGTGGCAGGGCTGTGCTTGCTGGGCGATTAAGGAAAGCCTTGGCAAAGTCTGCAGATGGAGTCTCAGGATCGCAAAGCAACCAAAATCAGCGAAGTCAGAGTAATCTAAATGCCCGAGATTCTGAGAATGGAGATGGGGATGATGGCGACGGCGGCGAAGGGAGTGACGACGACGACGAAGATGATGATGAAATAGGTGTGGATTCACTATCGAAAGATGAATTAAAAGAGAAATTGCGTGGTTTAGGGTTAAAGCTAAGCAGAAATAAACCTGTACTACGAAATAGACTAAGGGCAGCACTAGAAGAGGATGATCATAATCAAGATGACAATGACGACGAGGAAAGCGACAGCGATAGCGATAGTGATGGCGATGAACAAGAACGACGACGTGAGGTGAAGAAGAAACAACGAAAGTCTACTGGCCGCTACAACCAACCGGTGTTAACATTCAAAGACGTTGACGATGCGCTCGAGTCATTTAGTGGTGACGGAAATGAAAATGTTTATCGGTGGATTAAAAATTTTGAAGAGACAGCAGAGATGTGTGATTGGACTGATCCGCAGAAAATAATTAATGGAAAAAGATTGTTGAAGTGCTCTGCAAAATTGTTTATAAATTATGAATGCAGTACAAAAACGTGGAAGTCAATTAAAAAAGCGCTCAAAGAAGAGTTTGCTAAGACCGTTAATAGTAAACAGGTTCATAGACAATTGAGTATTAGCAAGAAAAAACCTGAGGAGTTATACCAGGAATCTATTTATCGGATGCTGGAGATTGCTAGTCATGCTAATATTGAACTAGAGGCTAAAATACAATATATTGTTGACGGGATACAAGATGACGAGGCCAACAAAACTATCTTGTATGGGGCTAAAACGATAAAAAGTTATAGAACAAAATTTGGGTAACAATAGAAATAAACTTAAACAACAAGACAAATCCATACGCGCTAAATTTCTCGAGAGAAATTTACCTAAAAGAGTCAAAATTTTCAATCCCTATCATTCAGGAGAAACGCAAAAACACCATTCACAAAATTTGATCTCGAGTATAATGCCAATGCAAAACATTGGTATCTTGTTTCCAACCCCCACCTGAGCCCACATTTATGAATATTCTTTATAACATGAACCACTTTCCTTTGTATTCAAATTTCGCCATACCAGATAAATTTCTTTTCAGATTGGTACATGTTGATTTTCGAATCATACCTCGTTCATAAAATTCCCACGTTGATAAATCATCTGATAAATTGTTTCAAATAAACAGAAAGGCTGTGGAATCAATATTTATCTAAAACAAACGTACACACGTCTGTGAAAATCAAACCATGCAAACTTGTCTGCTTGGTTTATGTATTAAAAGAATGGGTATCAGGACTTGATGCGTGTCCGTATTTTTGAAATAATTTGGTTTTATGTGAAGATTTCATGAGGAATACCAAAAATTTGCATTGAATAGCCAGGAAAATCGATTCTAAAATAAAGTATTTTTATAACTCTCAACAAATTCGAATTCTTAACAAACCACCAATTAGTTATACAATTAATATTAATATTATAATGCCTTTCGACTGAAACCATTTACCTTAATCTGATACATAACGATTAGCACCTAAAAGATCAAGCAATGCAAACCAAGTATAAAATAATTTAAGAAGCTTACTTTACGGAAGGAAGCATGAACGTGTGAAATCAATAAATACAATATCATATTTCAATAATATACGAGTAGCATAATGTTGCGATTTGAAATGAGCAAAATATATCATTTATAGGTGTGGATTTAATTAACTTGGAAAATTTAACTTATATTTCAAGTTATATTATAAGTACGTTGATTTCAAACCACAAGCCACTATTGCCTTTAATCTTAGAAATTAAAATAGCCTCGTGAGAGGGGGATACTGTTAAAATCAAGTTTCAGTTTAATCGATAGGGTTTGACAAAACCAATAATCAATGTCAATAAAAATTACTGCTAATGATAAAATAGTTTTGAAGGACCTAAGCCTTCTCAACAAAGCAAGTAGTTGTAGCAAGTTTATTCTAATACTAAGTATCCAAAAAAAGCAATTCGAAATAGTAGTTTTGTGTATGCTGAACTATCATAGTAAATGGATAATTACGCATGTGAAGCACGTTTCTTTCAAGCTTATTGTCCTCATTCAATGCTCAAGGGCTTCCCTCAGTATATTCAATCTATTCATTGCCCACATTGAGCGTTTAATGGACGTTTTAATGCAGGCACAGCGATTTAGTAGCAATTCAAATGCACCAACGATTCATTTTGATGCTTACACAACACCTTCTTGTAGAAATTACGAAATATTGTCGCAGCTAATTACAAGGTAAGAACAAGTATGCAGCTGGAATGTTGAAATATTTGTTTACGAATCGTTTTGGGTTTTTAATCATGACTTTGCAGAAAATTTCGCATTCAAAGGTTAGGCGTGACCAAATAACGTCTGAATAGAGTTATTATTGTGTACTTTAAAAAGTCATTGGTCGTTTCTTTATTGAATTGTTATTTTAAGAGGGCAGTGCAATTTAAATCTTTCTTAACTTAAACATGATTTTGAGATTTGGTATGTTATCTCCAAAAGGCGGTATTTCTAATCATTTTCTAATTACAGTATTGAATTATATATATCAATGACCATAACAACTCCTCTGGTTTCGCTTTTGAAGTTTTGTACTACATACTTACAAAACCCCATGTAAATGGGTTTTGCCTGTCTACGATTGTGGCAAATACTGTGGCCATAGAAATGGTCCCCAAGTCGAAGGTCTTAGTTTATTCCTTTGATTTTGGTGAAAATTTAATTTGCATTTCCTTGAAAATTTTATAAATATGATTTTAAAGTTAAATTTTTAGATTTCCAGTTTTGGTGGCCCCTGTATCTGGAGTGCCTGCCTAACTTGATTAGTGGTTTATGCATTTCAAGAAAGTTATCATTTGTTTACTTGTTCGTACTTTTCCTATTTGGAACACTTTACGTTATAAAGACGAGTTGTATGTATGGAGGAATACCGGCTGCCCGAAAAAATATTCAAGGGTAGAGCACAAGGTAGCCCAGCGGAACGACCAAGGACTCGATGTGAAGACACAATAGAAGCTAACAGCTGATACTGAGAGCGATCAACTGGCAAACGAGGTCGCAGAACCGTGATGATTGAAAGAGATTAATCACGGAGGCCAAGGCCTGGCTTGGGCTATCGCGCCGTAGATGATGATGAATCATAATATAAAATGTAAGCCCTCATCATACTCGAACAAAATTCCTTTGTCCAACATCTGCATTAATAAATTGTATGTAGGTTAAAGCAATAAAACTGATAATACTTTCGAAATTCAACCAAAATCATCATCACCGAGACCTGGTTAAAAAGCTTGTATAGGAGTGCAGAAAGCCTTCGTATCAGCTATCAGCATATTAGTCAGTCTTGAGGAGGTGAGGTTTTCATTGCTATCAAAAATTTTCAATCATGTGAAGTGATTCCAAATCGCATCTATGGAAGGTTTCAAACATTTTTTTGTGCGAGTAATTATTGACCATATATTTTTAAGCATAAGTGTAACATAATGTATTTTTTGTGTGGTTGGGAGGTGGATGTCATTTACGCACAGAATGTGGGACTCCCATGCTCACAAAAAGGCGACCGAATACCCACTAAACACCTCCGCGGTCAACCCGAGTACCCAACCTGGAAACGATTGACACGTTATTTCGGGTCAGGTCTTTTTTATTGCACCGTGAGGCGCCTTCAAGCCGGGGGCTCCCTCTTCTAGCGAGAGTGGAGAGGGAAAGAGGAATTGCCAGACAAGTGATCCCCCAGCCCAACGCCCCAGCTGCTGTGAGTCTCTTTGATCCTTTAGGATTGCTCCAGTATAATGTGCCACCTGGTTCCATTTGTTGACCGATTCGAGTATCACTGTGACTATATTATCCGGGGTGAGCTCTCCCGTCTCCCTGTAGAGGTCCCTTTGCAGCTTGCTTTGTTTAGTGTACGCAAAAAATGTGTGGCAGACGTTGTGTTCGTCTAAAGGGCAAAACCAACAATCGGGCAACCGTGACTTACCAATCTTGTGCAGGGAAGACTGAAAATACCCATGCCCACTCAAAAGCTGGTACAGGTAGAAGTCAGTCTCACCATGCCTTCGATTTAGCCACGGTTTCACATCCGAAATGAGGCACGCAGTCCACCTTCCCTTCGTGCAATTCACACCTGGGGATTAAGATAATTGACAGCCTTTTGGCGAAAGTACTCTACTATCTCCAGTTTAAAGAATTTCTTCTTCTGCAGAATTTTTTTTTGTGGTAGGGAGGTGAATGCTCATTTACGCACAGAGTGTGGGATTCAAATGCTCGCAAGGAGGCAACTGGTTTACTCACTTACTCACTAAACACCTCCCCTGTCAACCTGAGAACATAGCCTGGGATCGTTTGACACATTACTTCGGGCCAGGTCTCGCTTTGTAACGCCGTGAAGCGCCTTCAAGCTGGGGGATCCCTCTTCTAGCGCGAGCGGAGAAGGGAAGAGGAAGTGCCAGACAAGTGATCCCCAAGCCCCAACACCCCCGGCTACTGTGAGTCCCTTTTATCTTTTAGGACTGCCCAAACATAATGTGCCACCTGGTTCCAATTGCCAATCGATTCGAGCATCACCGCAACTATATTATCCGGGTAGAGCTCTCCCGTCTCCCTGTAGAGGTCCCTTCGCAGCCTGTCCCATTTTATGCATGCATCAAATTTGTGGAAGGTATTTTTTTCCTCTCCTGGCCAAAACCGATAAACGGGGGACCGAGACTTACAAGTTTTGTGCAGCTAAGACCGAAAACACCGATGCCCGCTCAAAAGCTGGGTCAGATAGATGTTAGTCTCACCATGCCTTCGATTTGGCCACGGTCTCACATCCAGTATGCGGCGCGCAGTCCACATTCCCTTCGTGCAATTCACTCAAGATTGCTGCTAATCGTTGAATGAGCACTGTCTCCCCTCACAGACAACCATCTCGTCCGCATCCCCGTTTTGACGCAGATAAATAGAGTAGCGCTATCTTGCAAGGAGGCTGGCAGGTATCACGCCTGCAATGACTTTCACTGCCGAATCAGAGATTGTCGGATACGAACATGCAATCCGCAGTCCTCCTCTTCTCTGTACCTGTTCGAGCCGTTTTCGTTATACCTCTTTACTGAGAGCGTCGCCCCATACCTCTACTCCGTACAGTAGCATGACCCTATATCGCTCATCAAGAGGCATCTACTTGATGCGCTAGGTCCCCCTACGTCGGCTATAAGTCGACTCAGAGCCGATACTCCCAAAACAGCCTTCTCAGCCGTTGCCCTGGTTTGCTCAGAGAAATTCATTTCTGGGTTGACCAGTAGCCTTCACCACTGGTTTTTTTTCGATTCGTATGTCTCCTATACTGATCATCCTTACTCTAGGGATTCTCTTTTTTTCAAGATGACTTCTTCGGTTTTTCCCAGTGCTAAACTGAACCCACAAGCAATCATCCAGTCTCTCACTGGGCACATTAGCATACCTAGCCTAAGTTGCTTGTTCAACGGTGTGTCTAGCGACCAGAGCCGCAACATCATCCGCATAGCCGATCAAGCGCGACTCATCTGGCATCTTTAGTCTGAGTAGGCCGTCGTAAGACACGTTCCACAGGTCCTGACCAAGGATAGATCCCTGGGCAACATTCTATGTTACCGCCATCTTTCGTTGGCCCTGTGTCGTGTCGTAGAGCAGGCCTCGGTCCTTCAGGTAGTCCCCAAAAGCCGCATTAGATATTCTAGAACATGAAAAAGGTTTTCCAGCGTATCCAGAATATCCGCCCATCTACTGGAGTTAAAGGCGTTCCTGACGTCGAGTGTCACTAACAGGACGATCTGTTGCTTGGTGAGACTATGTGCCTCTGCCTTTTGGACCGCGCTCGATACCTCTGCAATCGCATCGATAGTAGAACGTCCTGCTCTAAAGCCGTTTTGCCGAGGAGATAGGTCCCCAGCAGCACGAATCGCTTCAGTGAATCTTCCCTAGATGAGTTTCGATTCGGGATTTCCCTTCGCTTTGCTGATCAGCACGAGCCTCGCAACCTTCCATCGTACCGGGAAGACCCCGTTCCGTAGGCAAGCGTTGAATGTGCTGATTTGTTAAGCCAGTGGTCCAGTCACTTGCAAGCATGGGAGCCCCACACTTTGTGCGTAAATGACATTCATCTCCTAAACACAAAAAAAAACACAAACCCAAATTAGATCAATACTGAGCCATTAGGAATTGATGCTGGTTTGCTTCAAATGCAATTGGTGCATTTGAAAACCGAGCAAGTGTGGAGTGGTAGATTCAAAAAACTCAAGAACAAGTGAGAAAAGAAAAGCATGCATGTCACTCTATACAAAGGGACAGCTCTAAAAGAAGTGCTGCGAGTTGAGGCACTCATATTTGATGCATGGAATAGTCTTCCAGAATGCTTCAGTGAGGTGAAGTTGGTATTCGAGGTTCTGACGATCTTTGGGTTGACATATTCCTGCAATTAATAGTTCATTCAATAAGTCCGTAAGATCAGTAAGAAAAATAACAAAATTTTGAAAAAACTCGGATTTATTATTCAACATAGTTGCCTTCGAGAGTGACACAATGAGTATAGCAATTATCCAACTTTTCGATACCATTTTTATGGTACGATTTCTCTTGCTCGTCAAAATAGGGTTCAGTTTCAGCAACCACTTCATCATTGGCCTCAAATTTCTTGCCAGCAAGCATTCTATTGAGATCCGACAACAGGAAAAAGTCGCTGGGGGGCAAATCTGGAGAATACGGTAGATGAGTAAACGATCCGAAAGTGCACAATAATAGTCGCTGTTGGTGGTGGTTCCTTTTTGGAGATAGTCGATGAAGATTATTCCGCTCGCATCCTAAAATACAGACGCCATCACCTTACTGGGCGACTGTTGCGTCCTTGCTCGCTTTGGATTCGGTTCGTCAACTGCTGTCCATGAATATAATAAGAAGTAAGGTAACGGGCCAACTAACAAAAAAACCTGTAGAGTTGTGCTTGAAACTGAAAACTACAAGTTATGAGCCAGATTTAACCAAATTTTCATAAAACATGCAAAGCCAATGCTCCCATTGATGTAACTATTGTAACTGTCTATTATTCAATAGTAATAGCTACATTATTTGATTAGTAGCTAGCTTAAATACTTTGATGTATGTATTTTGTGCGATAAATTTGTATGTTTAAGAACTGGTAAAGTTTAACTTTTGGCTCTGCCGTCCCAAAAGGTTGCCGGAAATACATATGTAGCAACAATGTTGGAAATGTATGGAAATACATATGTAGCAATAATGTTAGCTAAAAGCATAGTTTTTTCTGATTTCAGATAAATTATCTCAGGATAAGCAAGAGAGAAAAAATTAATGAAAAAATCTCGTTGTCCCGAATAGAACTTCAATAAGAGTCCCCCGGTTTAAGCAGTTAGCACTGTAATATATGGGCCACATGATACATCACTTTCATAAGATTAAACGAAGCTAAACCTACTAGAAAATTGAGTGAATTAAAGCGAGGAAGCAAGACAATCAGTCTTGTACATAAAAACCGCCACTATTGTTAAAAATTCGAATGTACTTTATGTACAGCCTGCAGCTTAGGATAAAGTAAGTTGTCATGGCCCGATGACAGTGTTTTTACTTTAGGATCAGTGAGATGCGAGTTCAACTCTATCCTGAGTATCTTGTATAAATTTTAACAAATAAGCACTTGTAGGAATTTAAACGAATGAATATTTATTAAACATTAAATAGACTGTAAAATTATGGTACCACATTGGGTATGTGGTAGAGGAGAAGAAGGTATAGTAATCGCGACCGCCTTCGGCTTCTACTTGCACCAAAAGCGGCGAAGCTGCGGGTAAACGGACTGGGGGGATAGGGGCTGGCACGAGGGAGGCCGCATGGCTGTCAATTTTGAGACCTTCGTTGTGCCTTAGCGGAGTTTGACATGAGGTGCAAGTTAGGCTGGTAATGTGATCGTGATGAAACTAGGTTGCATTTCACTTTCCAATTATGTTCTGTTTGAAATTTTCATCTGAAAATTGAAAATGACTGATGAGACAAAGTTACGTAAATCTTTGGTTGTAAAATCAAATCGCTTTGTCGTTGTGTTCAAATCGTGATGAAGACAAATGCAAGATAGCAATGTGGTAGGCGTGGAATCTGGTAACAAAATATATGCAGTTGACTTTATGTTAAAAGCAGAGATATCATTTTTTTAGGCCAACGAAGATATCGAAAATTTAAATCTTCGAAGCAACGAAAAGGAGTATAAAGAGATTGCGTTGAAATCATGCATACTTGCTCATCTAAACTACAAAATATTATTCATATATTTGCATTTACACAATATTATTGTTAAAGATCAAGTAAAAAATAAAAAAATTATATTTTTATCAAGTGATATTCATTAAATGTTATACATAACTTGAAAAGTGGAAAAACGGAAATTAATTGCTAAAAGAAAACTCAGAATTGGTCTTCTCCTTTCATCTTTGAACGGTTATGGGACCCGCGTCGATGGCAGGTTCCTCTACTTTTGAGCTAGCCATCGGACTGTAGCTTCTTCCTTTCGTAGTACCAGAGGCTTATGCTTGGGATGAATGGTTCTTGCACGTGAACCAGTTCACCGCGGTCTGGGATCCAGTTGGAAGGATGCATCCCCATGCATCCTCCACTACCCCACTACTACCAGCAGGCTACCCACTCTTGTTGTGGGTCTTAAATATCCTCGTCAAGGATGAGATCGTTCATCCTGTCGCGGATGCCTTAAAGGGAAAGGTAAATAGGCTTCATAACAAAACTTCGCGGCACCTTCGGTCACTTGCTCGGGCCCTGATCCTGTTGATCTGTTCAGATCTTAAGACCATTTATACTCACGAGGTGTGCTCAAAAAGTATTGCGAATTTTGAATTTTCGCGGGTTACGTATATTCGAATTTCGATTTTTTTGTGGCGTTATGTTGGTACTCATGTCTGTCACTTATGCCAACAAGCTCGACCATTTTGAATGTTCACTTAATTGGTGATAGCTGCTTTACTTGCACGTGTTTTCAATCGTCTTCAATTTTTACTTATTCAAAAAAATGGATCAAAGAACGTGTATCAAATTTTGTGTGAAAAACGTAATTAAGTGCGCGGATGCATTCCGAATGTTGACTGTGGCATACGGAGAAGCTACCTTGGACCGAAGCAACGTTTATCGGTGGTACAAAATGTTTTTAGAAGGCCGAGAAGATGTGAACGACGAAGAGCGTGCCGGACGCCCGAGCACTTCAACAACAGACGAAAAAATTAATGAAGTGGAGAAAATGGTATTGGCCAATCGTCGAATCACCGTTAGAGAAGTTGTTGAGGACCTAAACATATCGATTGGCTCGTGCCATTCGATTTTTATCAACGATTTGGGCATGAGACGGGTCGCCGCGAAATTCGTACCAAAATTGCTCAGTTGCGACCAAAAACAGCAACGCATGAACATTGCTAATGAGATGTTAAACTCTGTCCGCGACGAACCAAGTTTGCTCCAGAGGGTCATAACTGGTGACGAATCGTGGGTTTATGGTTATGACGTGGAAACCAAAGCTCAATCATCTCAATGGAAGCTGCCGCATGAACCAAGACCGAAAAAAGCGCGCCAAGTTCGGTCGAATGTGAAAGTTTTGCTGATAGTTTTCTTCGATTGCAGGGGCGTGGTGCATCATGAGTTCTTGCCACAGGGAAGAACGGTCAATAAGGAATATTACCTGCAAGTTATGCGCAATTTGCGTGAAGCAATCCGCCAGAAACGCCCGGATTTGTGGGAGAACAAAAATTGGCTTTTGCACCACGATAACGCCCCTGCCCACACATCGTTGCTTGTGCGCGACTTTTTGGCCAAAAACAACACACTAATGATGCCGCAGCCACCGTATTCCCCAGATCTGGCCCCCTGTGACTTTTTCTTTTTTCCTAAACTGAAGAGGCCCATGAAAGGACGACGTTACGCTACGCTTGACGAGATAAAGACGGCATCGAAGGAGGAGCTGAACAAGATTAAAAAAAATGATTTTTTGAAGTGCTTCGAAGATTGGAAAAACCGTTGGCACAAGTGTATAATATCTCATGGAGATTACTTTGAAGGGGACAAAATAGATATTCATGAATAAATAAATAATTTTTGAAAAAAAACAAAATTCGTGATATTTTTTGAACACACCTCGTACTTGTTAAATTTGTAGTGTGGTCCTTGCAACGAGGATAGAATCTGCCCCCGACCCCGCAGAAGTAGCTGCAAGCGCGCGTTCGCATCACCAGTAGAAACCGAACACATAAGAATTTTCGAGAAACTCGCCTTAGGTTTTTATTGACACATAAACGCCTTAAATTCAAAGTCAGAAGCGCTTTATTCAATACTAATCATTATAAATTTTCAAAAAATAGAATGCAAATTCCAAACAATAAAAAAACTGAAACTTAATGGCCCAAATGGCTCTCCAAATTTATGCATTATCAATTAGAACATTTCAACTTAATTAAAATTATTACATATTTTCTCATTCAATTGGAAAAAGGAGATAAAAAATCCACAATATTCCAAAATTAGTTTAAGTTTCAACACAATAGTTATTCTACACCTAATATATTATAACTTAATTCAATCAAAAAAATTTATCTTCTGCTAATACAACGCTAACACATTATTCCTAGCCTAAGCGTTAAATCTTATATTTAAGCCTATTATAATAAACATAACATATACCTATCCTAAATATTGAAATATATCCCTTGTTTATAACACAAAGCATAAAAAAGACTAAATGTGGCAATAATGAGCTGAAACTCAAAAACTAAGTAACGAAAAATACAAAAACAGAAAACAAACACTAATACCTAAATTGCTCCGTCTGAGCCCGACCAGCTTCAACGAATCGAGCAAATTAGTATCTTCATCGGAATTCTTGGTCTTGTGAACTCAAATTCGGAGGATATTTTATCTTCTTATCGGTGGCCCGTCTATATATATGATATATGATTGGGACGCCGTCAGAATTAAAAACATATCGATTCATGTCCAAAGACACGAATGCTTCTGGAGGAACGAAGCCAGTAGCGAGGCAAGCCATAATATACCCATCCGTAGGGTAGAACGCCAGGGATTTTCAGTCACAGTTCAAGATCTTTTTTGAAGAAGTTTCAATATGAAGAAGTTTCAATATGAAGATATCGACTCTTGTCACTTGAGCAGTTTGATAAAATTTTCTATTCGAAAATCCGTCTCTGGCTTTCTGTACAAACCAGTACATGCACGAATACATTTCCTTTCGATAACTCTTATCCTTTCCATAGTATTAGCACTCTGCTTATACCAGATCTGACATCCATGTGTCAAAATCGGTCTAACCAGGGTCTGGTAACAGATAAGCAATGTATCTGGAATGAAAGAGTCGTGGTTTTTTGCTTTACTGAGCATGATTTTGACAGGTTCAGTATAGTACAGATACTGATCAAGATGAACACCGAGGTATCAAATACAGAATTTATATGGAACCCGTTCTGAACTACCCTCACCAGCCATAATATGGAAATCCTTCCAATTACGTTTCAGGTTTTGACTGGCCCTTCCAGCGTTGTCTGAAACAAAATTGTTTCGCATTTCTGCGCATCGATTTCCATCCGCCAGTTGTTAGTGTATAACTGCTCATCATTGAACATTTTTTGTAGATCGCTCTTAACTATTGCAGCTTTTTGGTCTGCGGTATAGATGATCAGATAATCAACAGATGCCACCAGTGATCGCGTTGGTGAGACGGTAAAATCAAAGCCGTTGAATAGCTTGCGAATGAATATCGAGAAAAGCAGATGCGCAGCAACTGTTTCCTACTGTGGACCCTTTAAGACCTTAAAGTCATCCGTTGTCGTCAGATTTCGATCAGTTACAACCAATAATTTTCCGTACTACATATTGCACATCATGGCGACAAGGTGTCTGGGGTACCTGTCCTAAAGGAGTTTAAAAATTAGCCCATCTAATCATACCGTATCGAAGGCTTTATCCGTATCAATGAGACATGCTGCAACACATTTTCTGTTGTTTAGTTTCCAACAAATATTTGAGGTAACTTTCGTTCTCGCATGTATGGTCGAATGCCTGGCATGAAAACCAAATCGGCAACTCAGCATGAATTCATTTTGCTCAATGTGGGCGTTTAATGCTTTATTCAGTATCACTTCAAACACCTTGCTGATGTTAGGCAGCAAACTAATTGCGCGATAGCTTTTAGGGCATGAAGATTCTTTTCCTTTCCTCTAGATCGGAAATACCTTAGCCTTTTTGTATTCACTTGGGGGATATGAATTGCTCAACATGTTGTTGAACGATATACAATAATTCCTAATAGTACCCTCAGGCAAATGTCGGAGAACTATATTTGAAATGCTGTTAGTACCACATGATTTCTTGTTGTTTATCCTGCCAAACATGAAACACAATAAATAATTCCTAATTAACCAAATTGATACCTGACGAAATAATCAAAAAGCTTCATGCTCGGTATGAGGTCAGATGTTAATGTTTCATTGAAATGAACAATTGTTTCGCCGTTTAGGCTTGATTTGAAGTCGGAAACTTTTGCTTCAACCACCTCTGAAAGTATTTGATTCCCTCTTTCAGGATTTGGTAGATGCACCAATTCAACTGAGTTTAAATCAGGGCAAGTTTCTGTAATTCATCACATATAATCCTGTTTCCATTTCTATCCGGAGTCGTACTATCAATTTCTATACCAGCCCTATCGAGAAGATTTATCTCATCACTAGCAGCTCCAAAACTCGATACCTTCACTCAAAACTTCTTACGAAATAAGCTATTCACTTTCATGAAAACGCCATCTGGGTCCAGTGGGATGTCCTCACTCCTGAAGCATGAACGGATTAAGTTGCGGACATTCTTTAGGTGCAACTTCAACAAAGCTGACGAGGGATGGTTGTAGTTCAAAAATCGCCGAGAAATATTGCTGACGCAAGTAAGAAGAAGGCTTTTTAATCTTTTTAATATTGCGATGGTTGGTGTTTCATATTCTTCCATATTGTTTCGATATTTAATCTTGGGAATTACTTTCTCAATCTTCAGCTTCTCTAGCTTCAATAAATAGGATCTATTTCATCGTTAGATAGATTCTGGTCATTAAGAACCATTGAGCAAGCATTGCCATCATCAGAAAGAGGACATTGCTTCTGGTATTCTCGATTAAACTTCTTGTGAAACTTTCACCTCTCCGTTTTTTTTTAAATGCAGCCGATAATTTTCATGTTAAACTGGAATGAGGAAGACATCATCCCTGTTATGAGTGATTTTCATTGCGATTGCGTTATGGTCGCTGTCGTAAGGAAATACCTGCAGTTTCCATTGAGGGCTATTAAAGCTGAATTCGAGTTTTTCATCAGCAATACAGAGGTCCAAATATGAATTTATTCTAGAGTATGGTCGGGACTCCGACCCATATAGATTAAACATGTATTCAATTTGGTTCTTTGTTATCCACTATTTCAGGAATATTTTTAGACCTCTAGGATTATTGTTGGCGTTCAGCCGTGATGTATGTTTGGCATTCCGGTCACTGGCAAGAATGTGATAACTATGCAGCCTGTCCAATTCGAGTATTTCAAACAAGGAATTGAGCTCCTTCTTGAACTTGAGAACATTTCGACCAGCTGTATAGGCTAAGATAACGAAAAGGTCATCCCCACCTGGCAGTGAAATTTTGATAACGGACACTTCAAGAGATTCAAAGCTTTTGAGTTCAGCTTTATCAATATTTTGGAAACAATAGCGTCTTCGAACCTCCGTTCTCCGTTTATCCTATAGTTTCTTACGAATTCGAAATCCTTGAATGTCATGAAGTGCCATGAACTGAGTAAGGTTACAGTGACAAGCATAATGTCAGGATTTTGCTAACAACGAATTCAAGGAGATAGTCACGTTGGTGAAGAGTAACATGGAGTTGACGTTGATGGAGATGAGACGAAGCCTATCCATGGGAATGTGACTGGATGACAAGTCATTTTGAGGCATTTGAAAGGCCTAGACCCTGGAAAACAAAATTAATCTGCGAATCTTGTTTATTGATGCTCTCCGATAAAGAATTTAGTCTGCTGGTGAATTTAAAGGAGCAGCTCATTATTGCCACTTACTTCATTTGCAGGATTTTCTGCTTGATGAAGTTGGAAGGTATGACACTGCGGTGTACTTGTGTTTGTTTTAGAATGAGTTTTACTTTTGCATCTTGATATTGAGAGCATCCTCAATATGATGCTGGATGACCAAAAACACCGCAATTGACGCAGTATAATTTTTCTTTAGGCTCCGTCTGAGCCACTTTGCACTCACCGGGAGCATAAACGTCTTTGCATTTGGCGCAACGATAGTGCATGGCGCAGTTGGCAGTCAAATGACCAAATCTTCGACAACGGTAACATTGGTTAACTTCTCATTTTCGAAGGCACTCCCACCTCACAACTCTGAAATCCAAGTGCCGTATTTGTTGGAGGGCATTTGGACTGCTTTTGTTCGAGATTTGTACCAGATAAAGTGGTAAATTCTTCTTTTTTACGGTCGATCTTCTAGTCGCAAAGGTTTTGACAGAAATACATTTAATTTCTGGTGCAGCTTCCTTGAGCACCTGGTGAAGATCAACTGCATCCTCTCCGCAGTCCAGACCCTTCAACAAAAAGGCCAGATTATTTTCACTTTTTGGGGTATAGGTGAAGTGTGAAACCTCCCCAGAAATCAGCAAATCTTTAGCTGTCTTGAAATCAACCAGTGATTTTGTTTTGATAGCTAATTTTTCAGCATTAACTCTTTTGATCTCGAAATAGGTAAGTTTATTTTCAGCTTCCAATAGTTGAACCATATGTTTTCCATTTTGTCCGAAAACGTTGATTGATGTAACTTTTTCTGCTTTTTTGGAAACTTTTTCAGAGGAACCAGCAGAACGGCAAGCTGATTTCTTCTCTTTATTTTTAGTTTTGAAATACTGTATAAAATCTACATCATTATCTTGATTAGAATTGCCTTCGATGCTTTCTTCGACTTCCATTTCTACGGTTAATCCGTCCAGTGCTGCAAAATAATTTTGACTTTCATTGGTGCCACCACCACTTAGAACTTCTTCTTTTCTTCGCCTTTGTTTCCTGTTGCACTTGATTTTGCGGCTGCGACTTTTGAGGCTTGATCCCTTTCTTGAATAGATCTTTGAGGGACTGTATCTCTAGCCTTAGTACATCCTTTTTAGGTCTTTTTAAAAAAATTTTTTACAAAGACCTACTAGTTTCGCGACCTGTCTGTCCGTCCGTCTGTCCGTGCGTCACAGCTAATTTCCTCAGAAACTATAGAAGCTAGAATACTCAAACTTTGTAAAAAGGTCAGAAGTGGTGGTCTCTCAAAAGTTTAAGGGGGTCCCCCCTAATAACGAATTGGCCCTTTAAAAAAATTTTTTAATCAAAGGTAGACAAGTGGGTTATCAAATGAAAGGTCTTGATTAGAACTTTTAGAATCTGAAATAAAAAAATCATTTTATGAATTAGGGGGTCCAGGGAAAGGCAAAATGTACCAAAATCTTGAATAAAATCTTAATGGTACCCTTAAATTCAATGAAATTCAGTTCACAGATGACAATTTATAAGATGAATCTATCCTGAAAGTTTCATAAAGATTGAATCATAATTAGCGAAGTTATAGCGGTTTGAATTTTCCTGGATTACTATGGAACAATATGCGCTGCATTTATTACTGTGGCAACATATGGCTATGGGACAACATGCGCTTTTTACCGACTCAGACACTACAGTTTTGCTAGGATTTGCATGAAAATTTCAGGAATGATAGGTATCACGAATATCTTTGAGAATCGGTTCTACTAGTGGTATCAGTAATCGTGAAACAAAATGGTGGCTGTTTTAAATGCGAAGGTTAAATAATTTTGAGCTCGTTTTTCCCAACTTCAAAGTTTAAGGTGCATGCTTTGAACACTTGATTCAATTTAATGAATGACTGAAGATGAGTACCCACAATTAATAACCATAAGTGAAACAAGTCAAAGAGGCGGGAGAGAGCTCCTAGCAAAAGGGCTTTTTATCCATTCTAGGATTCGAAAAGATTGGCCATTAATCGATGATAACAGTACAGGAGAGTAGCCCCTGAAAAAAAATCATCAAAGGTAGCCAATATGAGTATGAAATGAAATTTTTCATGGAAGCTTTTCAAAACAGCTCTTTAACTGCCAGTTTTTGCTTCAGTGGGGGCACATGGGTGAAACACATGAAAAATGTGTTTCCTCCCTCGCGAATGGACATCTGAAATAATTATCAAGGCAGATATTTATGAGTATAACAATACCAAAAATCTCAGAAGTCGAAATTTGTTCCACTTTGTTAATAATAGTATGATCATCGAATTTCATATTTTCTACAATAAAATTGTCTTTGACATGTTTCTTGATTTTATTCGTTCTGGTGACTGTATTTTGTAAATTGAATACAAAACCCTACTGACATGAGCGTAGGTCTGTTTACCCAACTTGTTAATATAAATGAACGGATGTTTATTTTATTATGAAGAAGAAGATATGCCGTTAATAGCGAAAAATAACATCAGGTAAATAACCACCACAACACTCTTCCAGGACCATATCCTTTTCATAAAATTTTCCACAATCAAATCGCAAAATGGCTGCCCTATGTCCTCGATAGCCTCACGAATTTCATCTTTGAGGTCTTGAATCGACGCTGAGCTGTTGTCGTGGACCTTCTCTTTCACGTGGTCCCAAAGGAAGAAGTCGCAAGGTGTTAAATCACAAGATCTATTCAAAAAAAAAACACCTCTTATTTGGAAACCCTGTATATATCTAAAATTGACTTACTTACTTTATTTCAATTTTCATGAAAATTTAAGGAAAAGTGTTTTTCATTTAAGCTAGATTAAAATGGCGGCTGCATATAGAAAAGAAACTGTGCATCTTTGTATAAATTTGAGCGATTTAATATCCAAGTATTGGATGAATAATTCAAGTTATCGACCCTAGGATGTTTACAAAGACCTTCTGGTAGGAGCACTCTCCTGCTTACTCAACTTGTTTTTTTTTCAAGTTGGATTATTTGTTGATTGTCTGCTATAATTTGTAGCTTGCATCCGCTATCAGCGGAGTTTTCTTCATTATGTTTTCTTTTGTTGATTATCGTAAGTTTCGTATTTGCCGTGCCAACGGAGGGAAGCCGCCAGGCTCCTTCATACAAGCGGTCCTGAAGTTTTATTGGGTTCTTCGCTTTTCTTTACTAATCGAAGTAAAAAAATTTTCGATAGAAATTCTGACTGACACCTTTGAAAAATTTTGACAGGAGCGATTTAAAGCGCGTCTGTATGCATCGAGTACTAGACGTAGAGCAACGAGTACTAGACGTAGAATCCATAAACGCCTTATATCATGTATGGCAATTACTCGATTTTTTTTTTTGTAACCGTACAAAGGTTTTGCTCGTCGCGTTTCGTTCAACTTATGATAAGTTACTTTTGTTGTAAATTAATTGCAATTGCAGCATTGAACCATTTCAATCTATTTGTTTTAAATCATCCGCATTAAAGTTTGATTTACAACCCGCAGTGCTCAATTCAAAGGAGTCAATTGATCTCAAACTCACTCTCTTCAAATAAAGTAAATATCCGTTGAAAATGCAATCATTCATTTATAGTACACTTTATATTAAAATAGGCCTAATAAATGCAAACTATGCTAAAGCATACATTGCCCTCGTAAATTACACTTGACTTTTTTCCAGTTTTCTTTACTCAGCAAACACTACCTGTATTTTAATATCGTTCAAATGAGTCATACTCACATGCAAGAATATCTACATTAACGTACTCTTATGCATTCATGTACATATGGTACGGAGGCTTATCGCAACTTTTATTTATTACATAAGTCAGCTGATGATAAGAAGCCAATCGACGACTATTTATGGAAAAATCGAAATTTTTATTAGAGTAGTTAATCTCCATAAATATTTATTTATCGACGTTGTTTGCTCATTTGTTATATTTTTGGATATAATTGTGTACCAGCCAGCATGTATTCGTAAGAAGACTAAAATAATCGATATTACAGGCTTAATTTCCTTCACGTTGACGAAGATTGATAAGTGAAGTACCCATCGATTTCTTACCCTCATTTATTAATCGCATTCTGCAAACTGAGGTTTATTTCGCGGTATATATGTAGTATGTACACTTAATGTATTTATAATACCCACATTAAACAGTTTCATGGTCCTGTTTCGTTTATAATTCTAATTATATTCTCAAGCCTCAATAAATCAAAGAATTTGAAATCAAGGATTAAAATTCAATGGAAGTATTGAAGCTACTACAATAGTAAATTTTTCGAAAAGCATTTAAATATCATGTATTTAATTGTGGCACCAGTTCTTGCACAATTGTACATGAATTGCATATGGGCTTTCTCCAAATAGAGCGAAACAATAGAAGAATTTATCTATTACGTGCATTATGCACTTGCATTGCCACGCTACCTGCCTAGTAGTGTAATATGCAAACTGTGAGTGCAAGTACATTTATGGAATATGCAATTTATTTACAAGTTTTCTGCTTCCCCGTATGAAATATTGCGCAGACTTTCATTGTCACGGATGTGACAAGTTATTATGCTAGACTAATGGTATAGCAGTGTCTTGCTGGATTTTAAAATTAGGCCACTTGCATAAATAGTTATACGAATTTTTTGCATTTTTGTATGTATATTTTTTATTTGTGACATATCTGGTGTAAATTTGTTTCAAGAGATATGGAAATAGTTTTAGGAAATCGTTTCCTGATTCTGCACAGAAATAAGACGGCAAAAAATTAATATTATGAAGCTGGAAGCCTTACGGTTTGCACATATAGTAGGTTCTCGCATCACGAACTCATAATGGGGCAAAACATTTTTCTTGCATGCATGCTAGCATTATGAAAATAAGCTATGCATCACAAATATCCAATATGATGTACAAGGTGTTTAAAAAGTAAGGTTATGTTTAATGGATTGATTAAAAATAGGGAGCCATCAACCGAAAAATATTTATTCTTTATTAAAATACACAGTTTGAGCATTTATGTCTTATAAATAACATCATTCAAAAGTGAGCGCTCGCGTTCGCGGCATTCGTTTAATCGAACTGTGAAATTTCTTATGACGACTCTACAACTAAACTCCGTGGTGATTGATTGATGCTCTCTACGTTTTCTCATCGTGCTTGATGACCTTAGTCGCCAAAATTTTAGTTTTTCTATTGTTTTAACAGTCTCTTCAAACTTTTTGTCCATTTTCAAATGAAAAGAATGCTTGGCGCATCATTTAACCCTGGATCACTAACCTTCGTCAAAACGACGACGCGGACTCAAAAAAGTTGTATAAATTTTAAGTGCGTCGTTGCACGCATTCCAGATTCCGGCTAATCTTAGTCGACCCGCAGCTCCCGCGGCGCATAGGTGTGTTTTTTTGTGTAGGGACCCTGTGTGCGCCGTTCCAGCTACCATGAGTCGTCGAATTGACGAAGGTTAGTATTAACGTTATTTTTGCAGAGTTATTTGCACTTAACTTGCCTACATTGAAATAAGAACCTAAATTATTTTTATTTTACATTCTGACAAAAAAACATCCGGAAATTTGAAATAAATATAATATTTAACTTCTTCAATATTTATTGAATCTCCTTCAAAATATGCTCGATTTGAAGCGATACACATATGCGAACGTTTTTTCCAATCATGGAAACATTTTTTATAGGCGCTTTCAGGGATGGCCTCCTTCTGCGAATTTTCTTGTATGGCGTCTATTAAGTCAAATCTGGTTCCTCGGAGCGGTAATTACAGTCTGAAGAACAAAAAAAGTCACACGGAGCTAGATCAGGCAAATAAGGAGGCTGATCGATGGTATTTATCGAGTGTTTGGTCTTAAAATCGTTAATAATCGTGGCACGAATTGTTTTGCACAAATCCGGCCTTTTACGGCGAATATTTTCACCCAAGCGTCTCAAAACAGTCAAATAGAAGTCCTTATTGACCGTTTGACCTTGAGAACGAATTCATGATTAACCACGAATATCGAAGAAAACAATAAGCATCGTCTTGATTTTCGAATGACTTTTGCGAGGTTTTTTTGGCTCATTTTCTCCCACCTATTCCGATGATTGTTGGCTCTTTAGTGTGTCGTATTCATAGACCCATGTCTCGCCACCAGTTATGATTCGTCCCATGAACGTGGGATCAGAGTTCGCACGATCCAGCATGTCTGCAGCTACCTGCATCCGGTACTGTTTTTGAAGAAAATTCAGCTCTAACGGAATGAGCCGAGCGGCGACGCGCTGCATGCCCAATTGGTTCACCAAAATCAAACGAGCGGTTTCACGAGAGATGTTGAAATCACGAGCTATCTCAACACTGGCATGACGGGTTTCGAGCACAATTTCCTTGATTTTTTCGACGTTATCGTTGGTTGAAGAGGTCGACGGTCGTCCTGAAGGAGGCATATCTTCGACGATCTCCCGACCGTTTTTAAAGGCTTTGTACCATTCATACACTTGAGTTTTCGATAAAACAGAGTCTCCATAAGCCTTTTCCAGCATTCGAAATGAGACAGACAGTACACGAAATTTCGTTCAAAACACAAAATTTGACCCAAACTCTTTGTTCAATATTTTTTTCCATTGTAACATTCGCAGACTACTGATAATAGTGACGAAGAAAATTGCTCTGAGAATGAGAAAGAAGACCATCTTGAGGTTGATCCGGCTTATGAAACAGATGGTGAGGAAATTATTTTTTTTATGACAGAACAACCACCTTCAACTGAAGATATCCAGGCAAGTGCATCTTCATCAATTGAAGACCCGTTACCTAGTACTTCAGGTCAGACACACAAATTAATTATAACACCAACAAAAAATATAATTTGCGGAAAAGATAAACACAAATGGCCATCAGTTAAACCGAGTTCCCGAAGCCGAAAAGCCTCAAGAAATATAGTTCATATGAGACCTCGGCCCACGCGTAGTTGTAAACACGAACTAGATCCGCTTTCTTGCTTTTTATTTTTTGTAACTGATAGTATGATTGATTTAATACCGAGATAGCAATAAAATGCGTTAAATAGAAGGATGTAAAAGCCACCCAGAGACAGACAGATTCGAATGAAATAAGAGCTCCGACCGGGATCCTTACGTTAACTGCAGCAATGAATGATAATCATTTACCATCAGGGGAGCTTTTTGATGTTACTTTTTATGGCAATCGATACCAAAGTACGATGTCTAATGAGAGATTTGATTTTCTTATAAACTGCCTCAGATTAGACGATAAGTCTACGCGCGAACAGCGAAGATTGACTGATGTATACGCCCCTTTTCGAGATATGTGGGATCTTTTTATAGCTGCTACCGTACCATTGATTTGTTGCACCAAGTGCAACAAATCCTTGTGTGGCGAACACAAACTTGACATTTGTCACAAATGTATTAATTAATAGTTTTTTTCTAAAATATTTCTATCTTTTGTTGATTTTATTACTTAATTTTAATATTTTTTTAAGTCATTGTTTTTTTTAAATTAATAAGATTTAAGCATTAATGAAATCAAAAATTTTTAAATGAGTAAAGACCCTGGTCTCAATTAAAAGACTGTCAAAGTAATTAAAATGTGATTAGAGTAAATAAAAAACTTTTCAACATGTTAACAAATGATTATTGTAATAAATAAATAAAACACACATAAATATTTTATTCAATAAACCCTTAAAAGCCTCCCTTTTATACGGCGTAGCCGAAACGACAAAAGTTAGTAATATGTTCTGTAAAATAAGGTTAGTGATCTAGCGTTAAGACGCAAAAACTCCTTCTATGCACTACAGTATCTGAATCACCATTTTTGTAAAACTCTTGGGTGTACGCTGCGCGGTCACTCACGAGAAACGTTTTAAAGCGACTGAATTCCCAAAAGCCAGGCTAACGAGTGACATTCCCCTCGCACCCCTTCAATTCTTTGGGTTCACACAGTAAGCTAAGCAAATATAAACTTTCTTTTGAAATACCTTGTATTATAGGATTAAACTGGGTGCAAAATAAATGATTGGTACGATAGTGAGTGTAAGAATGCATTGAAAAGGCGAATTAGGCATACGAACAATATTTAGGTAGAAAAACCAGGACAAGGAGAAAAAATTATGAAAATCTCAGTAGAGTAACTAATAAGATCACTGAAATTAAGAAAGGAAAATACCATGACAACCTCTTGAGAAGTATTGATGTAAGTCTAGCGAGTAACAACATAATACAAGCAGACAAAAAAGTGAAAAGCTTAAAACCAGGTTGTCAGCCCAAAGCGACATTGACAACATCATATTGCTGATGAAAACAGGATCACGGAAAGATTGGTGTCATATTTCATGAACCTCCTCCGTGCAACTCCAGAGCATCGGAGTACATTCTCGGAGAGCTCCCATTGGCCCCAGCAAACCTGTATGAAGTTAGTTCTATCATCAAAGCCCAAATGAATTATATAGTGCCGAGCATTAGTGAGATTCTAGTCTAGCTCAATAGAGGCAGAGGTGTTTAGAAAGCTATCCATAAAGTCATCCAGCATATTTGGCAACAAGAGTATATGCCAAAGGAGTGGAGCCAATCAGTCATATTCCCTATTTACAGTAAGGTGACAAACTACAGTGTGAAAACTATAGAGAAATATCATTAGTTTGTACGGCGTACAAAATATTTTTAAAGATTATGGAAAATAAAATTGGATCATACGCCAATAGTCTTATTAGGGAGTATCAAGCAAACTTTAGAGCAGGTAGATCGACGATATGCCAATTATTTACAGTGAAGCCGATACTTGAGAAATGCTGGGAATTCAACATCAACAAATTTGCCTTTGAACTTAACCAAGCGTAAAGCAGCATTGCTCGTGACGTTCTGTACTAAATAATGTTTTGTTTTAGTATTCCAGCCAAATTAGTCCATGTTACCAAAATAACAATGATGTCGACAACCTCCGAAGTCCGCGAAATAACAATGGCGTCAAAAACCTACCAAATCTACACTAATAACCAACTCACCGACGCCTTTGACCCAAATATCGGACTGAGGTAGGGATATGGGCTGGCCCCATTGCTATTTAATTTGATTTTGAAAAACGTCATCAGGAAAATGCCTGTCAATACAAGAGATACATTACTATACAAGTAAAGCCAAGTGGTAGCCTATATGGATGGCATCAACATTTTGTCATGATTGTTAACAATCACCAAAGAACTTTTCTTGAAACTTGATAGCCAAGCAAAACTAGTAGGACTGAAAATAAATGAAAATAAAACAAAACTCGTGATGCAGTCTAGGGAATATACCTCAAATACCCCAAATCGCATAACTGGCGAATACAGTATCAAAAATGTGGGCAAATTTGTGCACTTAGGTGCCAAAATAATGAAAACCGGTAATGAAAGAGACGAAAAATACCGAAAAATACTGTTCACAAATGAAATATTTAATTGAGCTTTGACGATCTTCAAGACCAGCTGAATATACTAAAAAACGAAGTGTACAAATATGTGATAAGATCCATGCTATGATGTCGGTGTGAAACATGGACCCTAACCTAAGCATCCGCAAACATATTGAACGCTTTCAAGAGACGGGTCCCGAGGCGAGTAGTTGGAGTGAAGTTAGATGAAGACCAGTGAAGAATTCGATACAACTGTGATATGTGTAATGATTTCCAACACGTTCTCGCTCGTTTGCAACTTCCCGAACGAAATCTGAACCGGCTTCTCGTCAGTTTTGGTACATGCCAACGCACTGTAACTAAAAGGTTAGCTAGTCCGATCACCCATAGTCTACTCCAAGGTGCTTGGAGGCTAGCTAGCTTGGAGCGGAATTTCGGGCGCAGCACTTATACGAGTAGACTAAGCTCGGATACTATCAGCAACCGATTCAAATTCCCGACTAAAATGCGGTTTAAAAATTCTCCGAGGAACAACAAATTATCATTACAATACTTTACACCTGCCTTCGAGAAGCTTTCCATCGTTCCACAACAACAAAAGTCAAATCCGCGCGTTTCCGATCTCGATTCGAAAGCGGTGCCAGACGTAAGCTACTCTCATTCCACAAGCTAAGGCACCGCGTAACCGAACAGAACAGCCGATGATTCGCGCTTTAAACGAAAACCCCCTCGTTACTTCATACTTACTTTCCTCCTGAAAAAAAACCGGCTACAGAAAAGGAAAGAGGATTTTGATTTCACAATCCTTATTTGTGTATTTAATAATTTAAATTATTTTAAATAGTATACGCACTTCAAACTTGTATTTCTAGTTTCATGAGTAATAGTTTCAATTCATTTAACTCGAAAACAGCAATAATTAGAAATATATATTCTTTTAAAGAACAATATAATTGCATTTTGTTTCATTCTTCCAAAATAACATAATGGATACTTCTATTCATATGTTAATAGAAAAATATGCTAGAAGAAGAGGACAACCCACCCAACAAACTCCAGCGACAATCACGTAATCTATCTACCCTAAGTTCTAATTGACGAGAAATTACCTTCACTGAGAGCTGGGATTGGAGACCAAACAACAGACCCAATATGCCCCAGCACTTGCGGAATATTGGCGCAGAAAATGGGCACCTTCAAATTTTCACTTTCACTCCCGAACACTTCTCACACTTCACTTTTAGCGGTTTCTTGATCGGAAGAAAAGAAATAAAAGTAAATCCGATTCACTGAACGTCCAAGTAAAGTTATTATTCATAAGTTACGATTCTCATTTCAAAGAATCTCAATAAAATTCTTCCTTAACTCGATCATTATATTTACCTTAACTCAATTAACTCGACGACGGGGGCCCCCGGTAAATTTTCCGCTTCGATTGTGTCCAGTTGCTCGACTCCCGCTAGCCGCGTGATAGAATTCACCACCAATTTCTTGAGGCGTGTCCTTGTCAGCCCGATGTTTTTTTTCTTTCCTGGAAGAATTTCTGGAGTAATCGTTTCGGAGACAGCCACAAGCTTCCCTTGCACTCGGGTTCCAATAAAAAACAAAAGCCAACTCGAGAATTGTTATCAGTGATTTCTTCCCTCGTTCGATAATGCAACTTTCCCACACGGGTTCCAAAACAAGAAAGAGAGCTCCTCGCTCAGTATTCGGTTCGTCCTCGCCTTGGATGGAATTTTTCGGTGAAGTTGGCCGAAACTTCTTAGACTCGTGGATTCTAGTACCAGACTACAACCTTCTTTGCTGCGAGCTTTTTCCCTGTGTTTTTTATTTAGCTGTTCTTATTTTCAATGTTGGTGGCCGTACCTGGTTGAGACATCAAGTGTCTTCCGGTTGTTTATGCTTATTTTCTCCAGGAGTTGATGATATCGAATGTGGGAAGATATAAGAGGTGTGTTCAAAAAATATTACGAATTTTGTTTTTTTTCAAAAATTATTTATTTATTCATGAATATCTATTTTGTCCCCTTCAAAGTAATCCCCATGAGATATTATACACTTGTGCCAACGGTTTTTCCAATCTTCGAAGCACTTCAAAAAATCATTTTTTTTAATCTTGTTCAGCTCCTCCTTCGATGCCGTCTTTATCTCGTCAAGCGTAGCGTAACGTCGTCCTTTCATGGGCCTCTTCAGTTTAAGAAACAAGAAAAAGTCACAGGGGGCCAGATCTGGGGAATACGGTGGCTGCGGCATCATTAGTGTGTTGTTTTTGGCCAAAAAGTCGCGCACAAGCAACGATGTGTGAGCAGGGGCGTTATCGTGGTGCAAAAGCCAATTTTTGCTCTCCCACAAATCCGGGCGTTTCTGGCGGATTGCTTCACGCAAATTGCGCATAACTTGCAGGTAATATTCCTTATTGACCGTTCTTCCCTGTGGCAAGAACTCATGATGCACCACGCCCCTGCAATCGAAAAAAACTGTCAGCAAAACTTTCACATTCGACCGAACTTGGCGCGCTTTTTTCGGTCTTGGTTCATGCGGCAGCTTCCATTGAGATGATTGAGCTTTGGTTTCCACGTCATAACCATAAACCCACGATTCGTCACCAGTCATGACCCTCTGGAGCAAATTTGGTTCGTCGCGGACAGAGTTTAACATCTCATTAGCAATGTTCATGCGTTGCTGTTTTTGGTCGCAATTGAGCAATTTTGGTACGAATTTCGTGGCGATCCGTCTCATGCATAAATCGTTGATAAAAATCGAATGGCACGAGCCAATCGATATGTTTAGGTCCTCAGCAACTTCTCTAACGGTGGTTCGACGATTGGCCAATACCATTTTCTCCACTTCATTAATTTTTTCGTCTGTTGTTGAAGTGCTCGGGCGTCCGGCACGCTCTTCGTCGTTCACATCGGCCTTCTCGGCCTTCTAAAAACATTTTGTACCACCGATAAACGTTGCTTCGGTCCAAGGTAGCTTCTCCGTATGCCACAGTCAACATTCGGAATGCATCCGCGCACTTAATTTCGTTTTTCACACAAAATTTGATACACGTTCTTTGATCCATTTTTTTGAATAAGTAAAAGTCGAAGACGATTGAAAACACGTGCAAGTAAAGCAGCTATCACCAATTAAGTGAACATTCAAAATGGCCGAGCTTGTCGGCATAAGTGGCAGACATGAGTACCAACATAACGCCACAAAAAAATCTAAATTCGAATATACATAACCCGCAAAAATTCAAAATTCACGATACTTTTTGAACACACCTCGTAAACTTGCTGCTCCATCCATTGAATGATTCTATCAATGCCAGAGCCTGTGTAGTAGGTGTTACCGTAACAACGAACGACGGGATACTTGAACACGATAAATTCACCAATCGTCCCTTAGCCAACAAGATGATTCGTTTACCATCCGACCAACCAATTTGGTCTACTTGCGATTGAACTGGAGTCCGTAAACTATTCACATCGCTTTCTGTATTCGTGATTTGTCCATATGATCACGAATTACAACATTTCGCCGTACGAAAACCGTCCATGCTGGCCTGAAGAGCGCAGGTAGGGCCAATTTCAGTAATATACACCGTGCATCGCAATCCTTCTCATGCTTGTGCAAATCCTTTTCCAACTTCACCATATCCGCAAATGCCTACTTGCTTCCCACCAAACATAACGTCTGTTGCACGCTTTAACCTTTCAATATATTGGATAGTCTTAAAACGATTGAGCTTTTTTGTCACTAGATGGTATTCGTTGTCATATATCGGGCAGCACTAATCGGATTGAGTCAATCTGACATGCGCTTGAAAGGTGACACTCCAGTCTGCAATTTTCATATGGACAGTTTTGTATTTCGTCATTCATGTCAAAAGTTGTATTAATTTAAAAATGAGTGAAATTTCTGAAAAAAATCTTTAAATTTTACAATATCACTACGATCAAGGTGAGAATGCATCGCAGGCTCGTGAAAAATTTGTGGTGTCTAAGGTCAAGATAGTTTATCGAAAGCCACAGCCAAGAGATGGTTTGCTCGCTTACGTTCTGGAAATTATGATGTCAAAGATGCACCTCACTCAAGTTGACCAATCACTGAAAAAGTCGATGAAATCTTACAAAAAATTGAAGAAGACCGACACAGAAGCAGCCATGACATTGCCAATGAACTGAATAGCCATCAACAAGCAGTTTTGAACCATTTTCTTAAGGCTGGATACACAAAGAAGCTCGACGTTTGGGTGACGTATGAATTAACACAAAAAAATTTGATCGACCGAACTCCAATTTGCGAAATGCTAATACAACGCAACGAAATCAAGTCATTTTTGAAGCAAAGCGTTATGGACGATCAAAAATGGGTAAGATACGAGAATGTCGTTCGAAAAAGATCATGGTCAAAAACAGGTGAATCATCACAAACGACTTGAAATTCAGGATTGACACCAAATAAGGTTTTGCTGTGCATATGGTGGGATTGGAAGGGGATTGTTTATCATGAGGTGCTAGAGCCCGGCCAAACACTCAGTTTAGCTCTGTACTGTCAGCCATTATCCAGATTGTAACAAGCAATTCAAAAAAACCGGCCAAAATGGATCAATAGACAGGGCGTTGTCTTCCATCATGACAATGACAGACCACACTCATCTTTGATGACCCGACAAAAATTGACAGAGCTTGAATGGGAAATGCTGATGCATCCACCGTATAGTCCAGACCTCGTACCATCAGACTAACATTTGTTTCGATCTCTGCAAAACTTCCTTAATTAAAAGAAATTCACTTCAAAACAGGACTGTGAAAATCACTTGGCAAAGTTTTTTGCCGATAAACCACAGAAGTTCTACACAGATGGAAAAATGGCTCTACAACACAATGTACTTAAATAAAATCCATTTTAAATAAAAGAAATATTCAATCGAAAAATAACAAAAAAAAGACTCCATAATTATTAGACTTACCAATATAAATAAATTGACTTTGAAAAACATTTAAAACGACATTAATTATCGATCAACCCTAAAAGGGATTTTTCCGCTTTTCATAAGCAAACATCTATATGCATAATAGTATGAGTATTTTAGGTTCACCATGGCACTTACTATGTATTTTTTCTTTTTAAATCGACTGTTCTTATGTAACCATTGTATAATTAAAGTTTAATATTAGATTTCGTGAGACAAGAAAAAGAGTCGCAAAGGAGACGTCGAGTCGTATTTCGTTTTGAGTGTTTGAATTGTTTAAGTTGCAAGTGAGTTGAAAGTTGATAGTGGTTGGAAGAGAGAAGAGGATAGGCGAAGAAGAAAGTGACAGAGAAGAAAGGGTATAGGATGAGAAGGAAGTAGAAGCGAGAATGCGGTAGAAAATAGAAAGAGATCGAATATAGGAGACCGAAAATAGATGGTGAAAGGAGATAGAAAGAGAAAGAATCTAGAAAGAGACAGACGATAAGAAGAGATAGAAGATAGGAATAGCGATTCGAAAGCGATGAAAGATAAAAACAGAAGAATATAGGAGACACTGGGTGAGTAGTTTAGTATTCTTTTTCTGTCCTGGGTCAGTTTCAGTCATTTTTTTCCAAATTTGAATTTATATGAAATTGAAAGTTTAAGTTTAAGAATAGTGTATAGATAGATCTTTTTGGTGGACAGGATGTCGACGGACGGCGGCGTGGTTGCCGGTCGTGACGTAACAGACAACGATGAGCAGATTGCTTCACTGATGGCCCAGTGTTTGTAATGCTATTACAAATACAAGAAACACTTGCAAACATGAATGCCGAGCTGGCCGACTAGCGAAACAAAAATGAGTTTCAGCTGCAAAAAATACAGAATTATTAAATTGCTGTTGAAAAATAAGGCTAAGACTTATGGTAAATCTCAGAAAGATAGCGAAAGGTGAGGACGTCCTCACCTCCAAAGTCTTGTTCCTCTTCTGAAGATTCGGAAAGCGAGACGGCAGTCGACTGCATAAGTAGCAGTAAAGATAAAGAAGATGAGATTTTCCCTGCCCTTCCCCACGAAAACGAGCTACGACATTTACAGACATGGTCATTACACCAGAACCAAAATCAACACTGCTAAACCTACAAATGCACAACGTGCATCGCAAACACAAGAACCCAAAACAGTACCAATTATTTCTAGAGAGTCTCAAACTAGTCCCAGACACTTGGTATTATGAAAACACAAAACATCTCATACTCATTCGTGAAAAGGGTCTACTTTGGCATACAAATTATACCAACAACACATAAAGATCACAAACGATTTACAGAAGCATTCGCTGACAATGCACTAAAATACCACACTCACAGAACAGTTGAAACAGTTGAATGTTGTCATTAGGGGCCTGCATGGCCTTTCAGTTGAAGTCTACTACATCAAAATGAGGGAAGGTCTCCCAAATTTTGAGACAAGCATTCACAACATCAAATCTGTTTGCCACCTTATGCGCACTGTGGAGGCACAGCGTCCTTGAACGGGACAGGCTATGCACCACGATTGCCTATAATTTGGACATTATTCTAGAAACTGTCCTAGGCAGTCTCGATGGGTCAAATGCGATTTGCTTCATCATTTCTCGGACTGTCCAAAGAAAATTGAGGAGAAGCCAAAATGTGTCAACTGTGGCGGCGAATATCCAGCAAGCTACGGGGGTTGTTCCAGAAAGAAGATCATTTGCGCTTGTTGCTGCAACCCAATCCTCATGACCAGCATAAAACCAAACAATTCCGACAAAGACACTTTCACAAACACACAAAATTAACTTCACAATATGGGCTGAATGTTTGCCAACATACAGACACAAATTCAAAACATGATGCAAGAAATGATGGGAAACATGATTCAAACCATGTTCGCAGCATCTCAAAATATCGTTAATACTAAACACTAATGAGTTTAATGAGCCACGCTTCAATTCTGACGCTGAATCAGAATTCTTTACTTCAGCATACTGGTGAACTACATCAATTTATATTTGTTCATAAGTTTGACATCATGTAGACAGGATTGAACCAGCAGACTTAGACAAAATCAAGAACATTATACAGGCGCTCAATAAACATGAAGCACCTGAAGATGACAGCATTGTGTTTATAATGATTTGTTGTCTACCGGACAATATTTGACAAATACTTACTGACATTAAAAATGCAATATTCCGTTTGCAAAAGTATTCCGAAATATGTAAATCAGTGGTTATTATTGTTTTTCCGAAAACTCAAAAGGATCCACAATTTTCATAAAACTGGAGACCCATCAGTCTTCTCTCATCGCGATCGAAAATTGTGGAAAGGGTGATTCTGTATCGACTCTATGAGACTGCATCCAACAAAAAAATCGTACCGGAAGAACAATATGGCTTCAAAGCTAAACTTTTTACTGAACCCCAGCTACTTAGACTGGTCAAACACATCAGAACAGGGTTAAATTGCAGGAGCTCAACAGGCCTAGTTATGTTTGACATAGCTAAGATCTTTGATCAATTCAATATGTCACTGCAACTCACTCAAATTATTGGCTCCATCTTGGAAGGCCGAACATTCCGTGTCATAATAGATGAACAACAATTAAGCCTGAGAGGAAATTATGCTGGAGTTCCTCAAGGCTCACCCATCTCACGGGTGCTATACAATATATGTACTGGCAGATCTTTCCTCTCTGCTTCTAAAAGTAACACTATCACTCTATGCTGATGCTACCTGTATATTTAATACAACACGACAAGCAAAAGTCATCACTTCAAAGTTGCAACGATCAATAAATATTTTATTGGAATACCTTCGTCTATGGAAAATTAAGATTAGCCCTGACAAAACACCAGCACTATTTATCACAAGGAAAAAACTACAAACTTCAAAGAGACTTATCGTTGACAACGAAATAATAGACTGGAAACCCATGGCTAAATGCCTTGGACTTACGTTCGATAAAAAAGAAGTCACATGGAAAGAGCATATCTAAAACAAATGAGGACAATGCATTGCACTTCTTTCTTCTCTATACGCTCTCATTAAACCCAAAAGACAACGTTAAAAATCGATTCCACATATTGTAATGAATCAGCCCTACGCCACTGCCGCGTTTTGACAGTTGGCAGGAAAAAGAAGTGCATTAAGTGTTTCCTTCTGTTGATTAGTATCTACAAAAGTCTAGTTAATCAATTAGTAAAAATAAATTCACGATGAGTGGTCTTTTTAACCTCACATCTCGTGTTGTTAGTTTACTGTTCAAATTTTCCTACAATGCCGATCCGAAAACCCAGCAATTGAGGGGATGCACCAATGTAAATAAAGAAAGCGTAAAATATTAACCAAGGGAATGTCATGTTCTATCAGTGCGGATCAACTTACGGCGGTCATGATGAATCGGAAAAGTGATGGAGGATGCCTTGTCGAGGGAGGTGACATGGTATAGATAATTATATAGAAGGATATTTGGAAGTTAGCAAATAAGTTTTACGATGAAATATCGGCAGTGCCCATGTCATTAATCTAACGGAATAAGCTCCGGAGCAAGATATGGTTTGCATACAATCTCACCATTAATTTCATACAACAAATTAAATCTAGTTTTGGAAGCGGTTTCCAAAAATTCCATCACAAATCACATATGGTGGTGTTAAATACCGTTTGAAAGAAGATGACGATTAAATGACAGCAAAGGAAGACTTGACTTCGAAATTGAATCAAATTAATACTTGGTTAAACAGAAGACAAATATAAAAAAGCATAGGATTACTGATCAGGATTTTAAAATAACGGGATAGTACGTTATCAATGCTTCTATAACGATTGATCGTTTTAGCTAATTGAAAATATTGAAATTTTAGGAATGCACTGAAAATTCTCTTTAGCTTTAAGCGCTGCCATCTTACCCAGGCGTATAAGGAAATCAATTAACGTACCTGACGTCACTTCCCGTACCGGAAACAGCTGATCAGTAGCTCTAAATTTCGATAAACAGCTACTTTCGGGATTGTCAAATATGACATTTCTCAGATGAAATTTAGCCGAAATGATACAAACGGGATCGAAATACATATATTTACGCGCTAATGTCTTTGACGTCTCATATTTAAAATAAATCGTTGACATAGTACTGATAAAATTTCAAACTACGGTCATATGTACTGTCAAAAAACTTCAAAAAATTTGTTTGATGTAAACAGCACTAGATGGCGCTTATTAGGCTACTCGAAGAGGTTAGTTCGCGACGTGACGCGGTGTTTCCGTTTTCGGGTTTGGGTAAGAAGGCAACGCTTTAAGTCATGTTTTTGGGAAGAGCTATTGTTTTTCAGTGATGCTTTTGGGCGCTCACTCTGAGCTAGTAAGCTAAAATAATTGCTTCCAAGCTAACTGAACTGCAACACCATTCGCCACAACATGAACGAGTAAAGTTGGGCAGACGACTTTTATTTTAATTGTAAATAATAATTTTAAATGATTCGCGTTGTGAACACTGTACGCACGATTAATTGATAAAATTTTAATGTATATCTTCACCTGTGAAAAGGTAGGAAGCTTAACAGGTCGAAAGTGTCTACTAAATGTTGAGTGGAATTATGCGCAAAACTAACGGAAATCGGATTTTAAAAAACATTGAAGGAATTTCTTATATTCACTTTAAGCTAGGTCTGTGATTGAACCGTTTTAATTAATATTTCATTATATTTTCGATCGGTTTCAATAAAGAATGCAAATGAGAAATCATTCTTGTCCAGCCACAAAACTTAATGCATCTGAAATTCAGAATATCCTGAGTAGACGCCAAGTAGTGTAAAGTCGGTAAGTCTAAATCAGAGTCATATACATATTTTATAAACAATTAAAATCACATCCCTATTAGAAATCTGTGCCCATAGTCGGCAACTGACGCCTGGAAATCGTGCATATCTAAGATCAATACAAGAAGTAACCAAAATTGTATAGACAAAGAATCCTTGGCGAATTCTTAGCATGTAAAACAAACAGAAAACACACATCAAAAGGCAATAATTTTCGTTTTTAAGGGTAAACTCATTTTTGCTACTGTAATAGATATACAAAAACTGAAATGTACAATGGTGCTATGTCCCTTTAAAGAGTAAATTCAGATTAAGCTTTTGTTCAAGTTGAACTTTTTGTTGAAAGGAATTGATTTTTGTACTTTATTTGATTATTAATACAAAAACAATGAAATGGGAACCTTTAAAATTTAGCATTAGAAGTTAAACGAGTAAAATTAGGGGAAGAAAGATCAATTTACTGTTTTTATCAGATTTTTTATGTACTTATAATTTAATGAAGCGTTGATACGCATGTATGAAGGTTGTACCTAAATATCCTTGCCTAGTAGATATTATGACTTCAGGGATAGTACACAACGGTTTTTAGAGAAAATTAGCAAAGTATTTCCGTTCATATTTGAAATTAGTGTTGGTATCTACTCGTATATCCTTTCATAAAAGCAAAAATTATCTTACATTAGGATAAGAACAACAAACTTCATCTATTTTTATTGCACGCTCAACTCATTCTCTGCTCAGCTCGAATTAGTATTGTTTGCTTAGGATATCTAAACAGCTGAACCCTTAATTTCGAAATGAGGATTTGTGTGCACAGATGTTGAGTTTCGCGTCCTTATGATAGTTTTTCTTGTTGAAGAAGAAAATATGTTAAGACTGTAATGAATTTCTCCTTTCAGATCGAACGCGGAACCGACCTCTCATCGGTTCTAGACGTTAAGTCTGAGTAGTGCCAACGGATGGTACCAACAGGTCAACCAATCCGTGCACCGTAATCCATTCACGCGGTGACTGCTTGTCGGCCAGCTAGTTCGGAGAGGATTTCGGTCGCGGGTCTCCGAATGGATTACGCTCAATCACAATATTTCAGTCACCTGAACTTGCCCGTTTTTCAAACGCGTCAACAATTACTCATCCAGAACGAGAAACCTACATTACGTTAGTTCTGGATGTGATCTATCCACAGATCTCAAATCAAAAACGCTACAAAATCCCATAGGCGCGTTACCGATTCACCGACGCGGTACCGAAAAATATACTACTCGAACTTAAACCGAAGAAAACTACTCTAAAGAAATGGCGAAACAAGCAAAGGTACCGCGTACCGCGCACGACGCGAAACCGACTTCAGCGGATTTGTCGAAACCCTAACCTCGCGACGGCATACTTACCCTACACTCTCTGTTCCCACTGAAAAAGAAGAGTCACTGAAAAGGAAAGTCGTGGGTTAACTTTAGCAATTCATGTTGTTATATATTTAGTTCCTAACAATATGTATAATCTTTCTATTACTATTTCTATTTTTATCTACCCTTATCCTGTAAGCTACTTCAATTAAATATCATATTTTGTCGTAATCTGTATGAGACTTTTATACAATTAATTATTCGTGTTTATTATTAGGTTTAATGATTATTGAAAAATACGGTTAATAGCCATTTTACTAATCCTTGTTCAAATTTGTTGAAATTGATTTTTTTTCTTAATAATTCAAAGGTTAAAAGAGTATGGAACTAATGAACATAACTAAGCTAAAGTGACGTAAACTAAGATAATGCAAATTTTGAGTACAATGCAAACAGGAAATGCGCTTGAAATGGACTCTTGCAGATCGATTTTGTTTTATCTGCTTGGCAGTGTTTAAAATTGAAATTAAATTTGAAAATGTTTGGTAGTAGTCAACCAAAAGGAATAATATTGTGAATATGATTTCCGCGACAATCAGGTGGATCGTTCTTATTATTGCTTGCTACAGTTTATAAAATCTCCGTAATAAATATTTCTTATTTAAATTTGAATAAAACAATTAGTAATATTAGCAATATGAAAAAAGTTAACGACCCAATTGTTTGACATTATATTCATTTTGCTAAAGAAAGATGAAGCGCATTGAAATCAAAATTTCAAAGGTATTTCATGCAAACATAATTTTAAATTTTTACTGCTTTTAATAAAATTGTTAAATTTTTCTATTTTTTTTTTTTTTGGCTTATACTTCTATAGAAAAATCACCTCCGTTAAATCACTTAGCAGTAATTTGCCTTAGAGTTAAAAGTTTTTCAAATGGACTTTTACAATTATTTTAAAATCAAGAAAAGTTTAACTATAACTGACTTTGAAACAAGTGAAAAAAAAAGAAGACAGAAGGTACAACGTAATGTTAAAAACTTATAAATTAAACCCTAAATGTAATTATTTTTAATGTAGCTTAATTTGATTTATAACTATTTTACTCAAAGATTCATAGTTGCTCAACGTTTTAGGTGAACGCATTCTACTTTCATTACGCTCCAAGAAGCTGCATATAATAATATTAAGGGAATTTTACTTTCGACTAACTCTCTTATCTCGCTTGCAAATTTTCGAGAGAACTTTCTTTAAATGGTCGGTATTCATCACAATTTAACGCTATATATTTCAAATTCTTTGAATGTATTATAAAAAGGCCGTCATGACGTCTTTTAACAAGTATTTCAACAGATTATCAATTTTTTTAGATTTATTTATTTATCGAATTTTTTTAAAGCTTTATTTTACACGAATTTTTAGTAAGAGTTTTCATTTATCTTTTTGCTAGTTCTTCCTTTTAAAATTTATGTGATTATTCTTGTTCATAATCTTTTTTCTTTCGTATAGCATTCAATGATGAATTTAGGTAAACAACAATGCGATTATTAAAGTGCAAGTTTAAATTTTATTTTTAGTTTTTGCATGAATAGAAAATAAATTATTATAGTCTGGTGATTTATTTATTTATTTTTTATTTTCCTAGCCGTAAACAAATTCAATTTTGTTAGATAGATTGTTTACTTTATTTCTTGCCCACTAAGGTGAATAAAGATAATTTCATTATACCGTATAAAATATATAGAGATTTACTTTTTTTTTCTTGTACACTTACTACCTTAGCATTTCAATTAAATAACGAAATATTTCCGTGGGGATGTTTTGAATCGAATGAAAAAAAAAATATATATATACATAAGTTTTTCTTTTCATCTGTGCGTTATTGTTGTTAGGCTGGCTCTCTGTTATGAATTAATTTAGAGGATGCCTTTTATAGATGGGATTCTTTGCTGCTATATGGATTCAGTATTTAGAACGTGTATTGTATGGGTCTAAAAATCCTTCTGATTCAGCGATAAGTGCATATTCCAAAATAACTCGTCCCTCTTTATATTTTTGGGAGTCTTCTGTGGCGAATTCATACATCCATCCTAATTTGGCTGAACAGTTTTTTGCACATGACGTCACGTACCATGTGACGTCCGGTCAACATTACCCGAACCTGTACGTTGCTGTACGTCAGATTCACGACGCGTTTAAAAAGATACGCTCGGCCTGTCACTCGTTTTGCGTTATTTCCAATGAATAATTCGATCGAATTTGATCGATTTGGGCACTTTTTCCCAATAGCAGCCTTGTCACGTATCAGCTGTTCGTTGTTTTCCTGTGGCAACTGTGGTGTTACCTCAACCTCGATTCCCGCATCAACAATTGTAAACTCGTCGACCTCATTTGTTACTATTTCTATAATTTTTTTTACAGCCGGCTGCATGAAAGCCCTCACATCCGCCAACAATTCCTCTTCTGGAACTTCTTTTTTGATACCGACTGAAGGTTTTATCGAAGGTATATTTCCACTTAGTCCGCAGTTCACGCAACGTTAAAATTGATGAGGTGATCAGCCGCTGCATAGCTTCGCAATAATAGCAGCAAAGCTCTAGTGGATCACAATACCGAGTCAGTTCATTGTCACAATTGTCACCACTTTTCAAAAAGACATCAGACCCTTCAAGAAAATTGTTTGCAGATGTGAAAACTTTCATGCAACCAGCTGAAAACAAAATTATCATACGAACGCAACAATTTTCGTTCAGGATTCTTGCGACTTTCTATCAAGAATGAGGTTAGAGACGGAACTCGGGAGATATCCGTTAGCAGACTTACCTTTCTATAGATTTTCGGCACAAACGAGCGCGAATACCGGAATCTGCCGCACCCCACAATTAGCAGCTGCTATCTCTGATTACGTTCGATATTTCGCGACAATGGACACTATTAGAAGACGACAGCCACGAAAAACCAAGCCGACATGTGGCTGTCAAAAATTGCGGTTGTCACCTCGGACAAAACATCTGTGTGTGGAATGGCACTTCATATGGCGGCAATGTGCCTCTCCAGATGTCGCCAGTGGCATAGTTTTCTCGATGGCCATGGTGGAGGGGCATTTCCAGATGGCTATGTCTCGAAATGTGCCGGGGTTGGATTAATTCTATATTTCGAATATTTATATCCACGGGTCTAAATATTTGGACAGAAAAAAAAAAATATTTTCTGCACAACGATATCCGCACAACAGATGAAGTCCGCTGGCACTTCGAGGACATATCCATCTGGCAGGTTACAAGGGTTCGGGATCGGAATCACCTCGATTCCTGGGCGTAGGCGTCACATTACAAGACACATCTAATGCGTGCTATTTTAAAAGGAAATATATTCGGTTATAAACTTGAACAAGAGCAAGACGTGTTTTTCTGAACGTGGACGTTTTCGATATCCTACAGGTTATGGGCCCAGTTCACGCGTCGGTTGAATCGTACGTAGAGGATATTGATTTGTGAAAAAAAAATATCGCATTAAAAATTATTTTAATCAAAAATGAAAAGTTGCAAATAAAATGGAAGGTGCAAGTGTGAAAAGGAACATTAAACCCTTTGATGGGGAGAAATATAGTGTGTGGAAGTTCAGAGTGCGTGCTTTATTGACGGAATTAGACGTTATCAAAGTGATTGATGATGTGGCACCAACAGATGGAACGGAGGAATGGAAGAAAGCTGAGCGCATAGCAAAGAGCATTGTAGTAGAATATTTAGCAGATACTTTTCTTGGTTTTGCGAAAGCCACAAATACCGCAAAAGATATTCTGAACAGTTTAGATGCTATTTATGAGAGAAAAAGTCTTGCCACCCAGTTGGCTTTGAGAAAGAGACTATTAGGATTGAAATTACAATCTGAGTGTACCCTGCTAAAACATTTCAATGTCTTCGACAATTTAATCAGCGAACTACTAGCAGCCGGTGCAAAGTTAGATGAGACAGATAAAGTCGCACATTTATTGCTGACACTCCCAAATTCATACGACGGTGTTGTAACAGCTATAGAGACGCTATCAAATGAAAATATAAGCTTGGCATTTGTTAAATCGAGATTACTAGACCAAGAAACTAAATTAAAAAATGAAAATCGTGATACGAGCATGAAAATGCTAAATGTGGAGTGTAGAAGTGACAATAATATTGAAAGTTTAAGAGCAAAGCACAGTGGTGATGTGAAAAATGATAAATTTAAATCAACTAGAAACAATTTATTCAAATCTAATAAAAGGTTTAAATTAAAATGCCATCAATGTGGAAGAAAAGGACATAAGAAGATTAACTGCTTCTATTATAAAAAGAACCTCGATTATAGAGGTACCGAAAGGAAAAGAACAGTGCAGACAGTTGAGTTGGTAGATACATCAGTGCCAAGATCAAATGGGGAAACAACAGCTTTTGCTTTTATGGCTGGATATCATCATGAAGAAACAGATAAAGAGGAGGTAATCAATTTTATATTAGATTCTGGAGCATTGGACCACATAATACACAGGAAAGACCTGACAAAGAATTTTGAGAAGCTGGAAATACCTGCTAGAATTGCTGTTGCAAAGAATGGCACATTCGTTGAAGCGACAATGAAAGGCAAAATAGATGTTATCAGCAACCTAGGAATACGAGGAACTTTAGAAGATGTTCTCTTCTGTCCAGATGTGTCATATAATCTGCTGTCTGTGTCAAAAATGCAAAGTTCAGGAATGACAATCGTTTTCAATGGGAAAGGAGTAAAAATATATAAAGGTGGTAAGATAATAATGATTGGTAAGTTCTTCAACAATCTTATTTCAGCAGACTTTAAAATTGTTTTTAAAATTGAAAATTCAATTCAAATATTTAATAGGGTGAAAATAAATTACGACATATGGCACCAAAGACTGCGTCATATTAGTAAAAATAAATTTCAGGAACTAAAGAACAAACGAATGATTACAGATTTGAGGGAAATTGAACAAATCCAACCAAATGATGGTTTATGTGAGCCTTGTATTTAGGGCAAACAATCGTGTCTTCCATTTAATAGAGGTAAAGACAAAAGTTATATAAAACGTCCATTGTTGAATATACATTCAGACGTTTGCGGTCCAATCACCCCTACTGCAATAAACAATAAAAATTATTTTGTTCTATTTGTAGACGAGTATACTCACTATTGTGTTACGTATTTATTGACACATAAATCAGATGTATTCTCTTTTTTCAAAGATTTTGTAAATAAAAGTGAGACACATTTCAACTCCAAAATAGTGAGACTGTATTGTGACAATGGAGGAGAATATTTGTCTAAGGAAATGAAGGAGCTTTTCGTTCAAAAGGGTATTTGTTATCACTTGACAGTTCCACGAACCCCACAGTTACATGGTGTATCAGAGCGCATGGTAAGAACAATAACTGAAAAAGCCCGTGCAATGATAGTTGGTGCTAATTTAAGTAAAGTTTTCTGGGGCGATGCTGTTCTTACTGCTACATATTTGATTAACATAACACCAACAAAAGCTCTGAAACAATGTAAAACACCATATGAATTGTGGAAAGGTAAAAAGCCACAAATTAAAAACTTGAAAATTTTTGGTTCTACAGTCTATGTTCATAACAAGACCAGTAAAACAAAGTTTGAAGAGAAATCTTGGAAAGGTATACTGGTAGGGTATGAACCAAACGGCTATAAAGTGTGGGATGTGTAAACTGAAAAATATGTGATTGTAAGAGATGTGATAGTAGATGAAGTTAATTTTAAAGCATCAAGACCTGTTTCAAAAATTGAGAGGGTTAATATGGATGGCTCTTCTGAGAAAACTGACCCATATTCAAAGTCAGTAACAAACTCAGAAAAATCTATTGATGATAATCGTAGAGATACTTCACATATGGAAAATACTCGAAACGAAATCGGTAATGCTCCTACACAGAGTAAAGAAAGCACACAAAGTGATAATATTCCATCCCAAGGCAAAGAAGATAGGAAAAGAAAAATCCCAGAACTTAGAAGAAGTGAAAGGATTAAACAAATTCCTTCTGTGTCTTAAAATCAAGAAAATATTATAGACAATGAAGATTATTTGATGTGTGCTCAGTCAGTTGTCTGTAATATTCCTACTTCGTATCAAGATGTTCAGAATAGTGACGAAAAAGATAAATGGGAGAAAGCTATTAAAGAAGAAATAAATTCTGTTTTGGAAAATGAAACCTGGACCTTAGTAACAAGACCCGAAGGTATAAACATTGTTGATTGTAAATGGGTATTTAATATTAAAAATGATGAATTTGGCAAACCCATTAGATACAAAGCCCGTCTTGTTGCAAAAGGATTTAGTCAAACATATTTAAAAGATTATAACGAAACATTTGCTCCTGTTGCACGAATTGGCAGCTTTAGGTTTTCAATAGCTTTTGCCAATCAATTTAATTTATTGGTTCATCATATGGATGTGAAAACTGCATTTTTAAATGGTAAATTAAAAGAAGATGTATACATGAAAGTCCCTGAAGGGATAGATGTTAAAGAAAAATACCAAATATGCAAAGTAAATAAAGCTTTATATGGCTTAAAATAGGCTGCAAGGTGTTGGTTTGAAGAATTTGAGAAAGCTCTAAGAGAAAAGTCTTTTCGAAACTCCCCTGTCGATCGCTGTATTTTTATATTAGATAGGGGAAACATGTTTGAAAATATTTATGTAGTTCTGTATGTTGACGACCTTGTAATTATATCAGGTAGAAAAGATACAATGAATAGCTTTACGAATTATCTCACCAATAAATTTAGAATGGTTGACTTGAAAAGTATTTGCTGGAATACAAGATGGCAATCGTCAGTTGCAGCTTCGTCCACTGAAGCTGAATACATGGCTCTTTTTGAGGCAGTAAAAGAAGCATTATGGTTAAGGTCATTAGCAATAAGTATGAATATAAATATGTCTAAGCCCATAGTAATTTATGAAGATAATAATGGTTGTATAGCCATTGCTAATCATCCAACAAGCCACAAAAGATCAAAGCATATTGATATTAAGTATCGTTTTTCAAGAGAGCAAGTAGACAAAAACGTAATAAAATTAAATTATATTCCAACAGATATACAACTAGCAGATGCGCTGCCGCAAGATTTCAGCAGCTCAGAAGTGGAATGAGTCTACAGTAAAGGTAGTGATATCAATAATTTAATGTTAAATTTGGTAATTTAAGGAAAAGTCTGATTAAGTTTTTCTGGGTTTTCCCTAATCCTACGCAGCGAATGCTGGACTTTATGTAACCTCCAAGAAAGTACAAATTAGATGTGTCTATTTTGTAAGAAGTTAAATAATGTATATGTTTGAATACTAATGTGTATTGTCCGAGTACAAGACAATTTTTGATGGTTAATTTTTGAGAGGGCGTGTTGGTATCTATATCCTTTCATAAAAGCAAAAATTATCTTGCATTAGGATAAGAACAACAAACTTCATCTATTTTTATTGCACGCTCAACTCATTCTCTGCTCAGCTCAAATTAGTATTGTTTGTTTTGGATATCTAAACAGCTGAACCCTTAATTTTGAAATGAGGATTTGTGTGCACAGATGTTGAGTTTCGCGTCCTTATGATAGTTTTTCTTGTTGAAGAAGAAAATATTTTAAGACACATCTAATGCGTGCTATTTTAAAAGGAAATATATTCGGTTATAAACTTGAACAAGAGCAAGACGTGTTTTTCTGAACGTGGACGTTTTCGATATCCTACAATTAGTAAATCGTTCTTTCATAGTTCATCCGATGAGAACTTCCTTTCCTCGCCCTTCTTCCCAAAGTTACAAGTATTCCTGTCATCGCTTCTTTTTTTTCGTTATAATTAGCAAAGGATTTGATCTGATTCATATTTTTTTTATATATGTATATTATATCTCAATTTAATATTGTTGTTATTTATTAATTAAATTCAAACATATGAAAAATAATTATTCTAAAAAAAGAAAAAACAATCAAGTCGCCATCAAATTCTTAGAGATGTCAAGTAGATTATGAGGTGGTTTTTTTGTAATTATTTAAAAGAAAAAAATGAAACTGAAAAGTCATAAAGTGTAATTGCAAAACTAATATTTAAGATTAAGTTTAAAAAGTGAAAGAAATAAATTAAATTTAAACTTTGAATGAATTCAAACTATGGTAGAAAAAATAAATAATATGAATTGCTGAACCTAAAAACGTCTTTCCTTTCCAGCAAACCCTTCGTTTTCAGCAGGAATGGCAGCGAGTGGAAAGTATGCCGTTACGAGGGTAGGTTTCTAGAAATCCGCGGATGGCCGGTTTCGCTTTGGGTTCGGTACGCGGTACCATAATTTGCTTTGCGGTTTTTATTAGAGTAGGTTTTTCCAAGTTCGAGTTAGAGTAGGATATTTTTCGGTACTGCGTCGGTGAGCTTTTGTTGTTGGCTGGATTATGGAAGAAATACGGAATAAAGTAAGAATAGGTTTCTTTTCCATATGTTAGTGTTTTCGACGCGTTAGTAAATCGGGCATGTGAGCCGGTGGCTGAATTTTTGTATTCCGGACTTAGTCTGCTCGCGCAAGACTCGCGACCAAACTCCTCTCCGAGCTAGCCAGCAGCCACCTCGGAGTAGACTAAGGGTGTCCGGACTTGTTGACCTGAAGGGTACAGTCCGTTGTCACGTTCCAAGACTTCTCGCCTAGAACCGATGAGAGGTCGGTTCAGATTTCGTTCGAGCGAATTTTAAACTAAACTCATTGCAATATACAAACTGATTATATAACCGACGCTACTATACGGTAGTTTTGCTTTCTAACAGACGACAGAGACTAACAAAAAAGCACTCCAGTCCTTCCAAAATAGAATTGTTAGAAAAATTTTAAGAATTTCATGGTACATTAGAAACACTGTTTTATACAAGGACCTAAGAATTGAGCCAGTTAAAAAATACGTACGTGATAAGGCGCTCAAACTTTTTGACACCATTGACAACCATACTTACAGTACCTTGGCATTCCTTCCAACTTTACAAAACAGGAATGGATTAAGCTTCCCAATTATTCGCTAAGTAACGCTTTAAAAACTATTTTTGAAATCATATAATGACTGAAACTGGCTCAGGAAGGTAGATGGCTACTGAAGTACTCACAGATATGAGGGGCTTAAGGTGCTAAATCGCACCAACTCCACACCCCCAACATTCCACGTGACAGTAAATTTATTTCGCAGACCACTCACTGATCAATATTTGTGCTAATTTAGAAGCTATTTTTTACTTTGCAATATTTCCTGAGTTTAGATCTAACAGTTTCTAAAAACAGGTGTAACAGACAAAAAAATGATTCTCTATGATTCAAATTGTTTTTGGGTAAACTTTTTCTCCCAATAGTGTTTGATTTGAAAAGTTTTGTTAACAAAGCAGTATAATACAATACATAATCGATATTATAATGTTTTTCTCTATGAATTCTCTTACTATTTTACTTCCTTTGACATTTTGTCAACAATTTAAGCCTGAAAGTCATCCTGTAACGCATTGCTAGATACACCAAGTCATTAAATGCGACCAGTCAACTTTATCGCTTATAACATTTAATTACTCTGCTACTTCCGTCTTCGTATGTCATAAATTTAAAGTTTTCAAACTTTGTAACTAATAATTACACCTCTCCAACGCGCAAAAAGTATGATTGCATAATACGGCAATTGAGGTCTTAGATCATGCTGCTCATTAAACCCATTAATATTTAACTCTAGCACTCCTCTAAAATAATCAAATCAACGATTACAATTTCTTAATGACTCACTCGATAAGAACAGTGACTTGGATATAAATGACTAACAAGTGGTAATAACTCGTTAAGTCTTTTAACAATCCACCCGCCGTTGCTGCTGCCGCACACTCCTCCACCAAATCGGTGGTAAATTTTAATTGAACTTTCAATTTCTGGTGTCACGAAATGTATACAAAACACCTCAACACATCGACCGAAATTACATGTGTGGACTCATATGAGCTCCTTGTTATTATTATTCCCCGGCGTATTTTAGGTGCAACACCTGATATTATATTCTACACTCGAAAGTAAACATTGAGGTCATATTCAATTATTCGATTTGATTTTTTTACGAGTTTCACAAACGTTATTACTCCACTACTGATAACACTCAACCGATAAACGTTTTTAAACACGGTCTTAATGCGAAAACGAAGTATGGGTTGAGAAGTAAGGTAAATAAAAAACTTAGCGTTTACCACAAAGCATTTATTTTATCATTTATTACTTTTTTTCTTATTGTAAATTTTTCGTAACGCCACAATCGTTGCAGAACCGCCTACGCACCGTTCCAACGACCTTCACCTTATCACCGGCACTTAATTCTTAATTGTTGTCGTTCTGGGAATTATTAACACTTCGGTATGCACCTTCCACGGCGTCCTCAAGAAACACCCGCTCCGGCGCGACAATATCAACAATTTAACTGTTTCAGCGAGTTGAAATGGAAAACCAACCGCCAGACATACGATAAACGTCGGAATGGAATCGAATCCCATACTATGCATGCGGGGCTGAGGAGCTTTCCCAATGGTACCATAAGTGGTAAACCACCGATTGCACTATGAGAACGCACCGAGACATCAAGTTACGTTGACTTTGCTATCAGGGTCTGAAGTATCGATAATAATGTATGTTTTATCTGCGATTCGCGGTGAATATAATATATTTAGCTGTATACAAGGTCTATGAAATATATCAGTTTTATTTAGGATTGACTATAAATATTTCATTGATACTCCCAACCAGCGAAAAATGCTGGATAACAATTCAATTTTTAGAAGTAATGTATGCGTGATTGTTTTATCTTATCTGATTCAGTGTGTTCTTTTAAGTTTTTTTTGCCAATTTTATATTTTTAAAGAATTTTATACTGAAATTTTTCACTTACAAGCTTGTCATGGGGCTCATCGTATTGAACACACCCACACCCTTATTTTCCGCCGATGACGCTGTGTTGGAATCACGAAACATTCGCCCTAGTACCAAGGGTAAAAAATTGAGAATTCTATTTAGATGACTACTCAGCTCGTAAGTATGCTGATCATTACGTCTGCCATGCTTCGACGAAGACCTCAGCTTGGCAAGCCCCCAGTGTACTGGTGGTTCCCTGAAATTGCTGAAAAGTGAAGAGAACGTCGCAAGCTCCAAAGAAAGGCCCAGCTGGCATTGACTCGGGAAGAGGAATGTGCCAAATTAGCAGCTTATAAGTTAGCTAGGAAAGGCTTTCGCAAACTGATCAATAGCAGTAAGGCCAGCTGTTGACAAGACCTGATGAATGACGTAAAGAGGAATTAGTGGGGGTTAAATTACAAGCTAGCCACGCTGATGCTCGACACCCAGATGTTACCCTGACATGTTGTGGCTTATTTGTAACTCGAGTTATTGAATAAAACGTGCTCGGCAGAATTAAACCTGTTGTCTTTAAGCCGCTGGTTTGAAATTTGAGCAACTGTTATTATATTCTCTTTTATTTGCTACAAAAAATAACGAACATTTTTCAAACAGTACTATTTATAACCTTACAACTAATACTCTCATATGACAACATTGTATTTTTTACGATGGGCCATCTCGTGGTGCGCTCGAACGTAACTCTGCTTTACCATCTTAAATCAATTATCAACATCCCCCCCCCCCCCCTAGATTGACCCGGAGGGGGACGATTCACCATCTTCGGATGAGGTCTCGATAACTAGAACTGCCAACTTTAACACTGGTCTCCTTAGGATCCCTGTGCTCGTGCTCACGTCAGCTGGACGCACCACTCCATCATCAAACTTCGATGGCGTTTGTGTAGAATTTGTGGAGCCAAGCAAGAAATAATTCGGGGTAAGGGGCTCCGGTGCTTGCAGCGTTACAGGCAGGTGAGTAAGTGGCCGAGCATTGACTATGTTTTCAGCCTCGATCAAGAATCTTTGCAGCTTGGAGATTGTTCAGCCAACATTACTTTGTTCACATCAAGACTCGCTTACAACACAACCGAGGATACACTTGCCAACTACGTAACATCGAAGCTTGGTTACATACATGTCTAGTATTTTCAGATGCATAAAATTAACAAAAGACAACCTTCCTGACCAGGTTATAAGTTCATTCAAGCTGACAGTTCCGGCTGAATTTTCTATCCTACTTAGTCCCGATTTTTGGCAAAAGGGGACACTTGTTAAAGCATTCGATACAAGGCAACCTAAGCGGCGATTTCGTCCCGAAAAAGGTTCCAAACAACCTCAGCAACCTTCAAGGATCATCTAACACTGAAAGAAATTCTTCCCTTCCTAATCGTTCAACTATTTCTATTTAATACCAGAATGTTCGTGGCTTAAGAACCAAACTTGAGGACTTATTACTCGTGTCTCAATTAACTAACGATTCTGTTATCTGTTTAACTGAAACGTGGTTGAACGAAAATATTTCAAACGCGGAAATATTACCTGATTATTTAGTCTACAAAATCTAATAGTCTAATAAATCTAATGGTGGGGGAGTCTTGGTTGCAGTCTGCAAAACCCTTAATAGTTTACTTTGCGCTGACTTCGGAGTTGCTCGTGCTGTTGAGTGTGTAGTTGTGAAACTCTCTCTTCCTCATAACGCCTGATTATTAATTTCCTCTGTGTATATCCCTGTAATTCTCCCTTAACTGTGTACGAAGCCTTCTTCGATGAACTCTCTGCCTATCTTCTTGCTCGTCATCCACATTCTAAAATTATAATTTGTGGGGGCTTCAATCTACCGGCAACAGAATGGGACCCCTTAACAACACCTGGCATTTCCTCAACAAATAATCCTTCTTTGTTACTTTCTTCCTTTCTTTCCCTTTGTTCATTTTCACAGTTTAACCATATCCGTAGCCCTAATGGTCGTCTTTTGGACCTTGTCATGTCAAATTTTCAAACTGGGTGTCTATCAATAGCTCCTGTTTCACATCCTTATGTTCAACCTGATCTCCATCATCCACCTTTGTCTCTAGCACTAACCGTTGAAACCCTAAAACCCCAGAGAATTGTCTCAGTTTATTGTTACAACTTCTTTCGAGCAAATTATGAGGCAGTTAAAACCAACCTGGACTCGGTCAACTGGTGCACCTTCTTCACTCGTCTTCATTACGATAGTACTTTGATCAAATTTCACGGCTACCTTAATAATTTGATTGCACTTTATACTCCACTCCAGGCTCCTCACAAAGCGAAAATGAAGCCTTGGCTTACTCGAAGGGTTCTTTGTGCCTTAAGAGCCAAAGACAAGGGGCATAGGCACTATAAATTGACCGGAAATGTTGATGCTAAACAGAATTTTTGTAGACTGCGCTCTTTGGCTAAAAAAGAGCTCAAAACGGCCATGAAAAACTACTTTAGCAGTTTATAGAGTTCTCTCCTGACAAATAACGCTAAACCCTTTTGGTCATACATCCGATCCTTTAAATCTTCCCCTTCCATCCCGCATACTGTCAAATGGAATAACACTGAAGCCTCCTCCCCTCAGGATATTTCTAACCTATTTGCCGAATATTTTTCCTCTGATTTTTCCTCTTCTGATATACTACACTCCCCCATAAGTTCAATTCAAAATTATCCAGCATCAAGTACATCCTATTCCACTGATCCTTCTAAAGTTGAATCCCTTATTAACTTACTTGATCCGGATGTTAGTCCTGGTCCCGATGGATTGCCTAATATATTTGTATAGTCACTTTGTTCCTCTTTGTGTCATCTCCTCTTCTCCTTATATTCAATCTCAATCTTGGTACTGGCATCTTTCCAACGCACTGGGAAGATGCAAATGTTTTCCTATCTTTAAAAACGGCGACCCATCATCTGCCTCAAACTAGCGTCCCATATCACCCCCCTCCTGTTTCTCTAAGCTCTGGAACGACTTGTACACAACAGGCTTCTTGCGTCATTGAGTTCATTTGTCACACCACAGTAACATGAATTCTTAAAGAGTTGTTCAACTTTCTCGAACTTGGCTGAGTTCAAACATTATATTGCAAGAGCTTTAGATAAACAGCTTCACGTTAATGCAATATTCACGAACTTTTCCAAAGCTTTTGACTCCGCGAACCATGTTCTTCTCTGTCAAAAGTTAGCTTTGCTCCACATATCCGGTTCCCTATATTCTTGGATTTCATCGTATCTACCCTCCCGTTCATATCGTGTTAATCTCTATGGCACAATCTCCTTTTCATTCAATCCTACATCTGGCGTCCCTCGAGGGTCAATCCTTGGACTGCTTCTTTTCGTACTGTAATTCGATGCCCATATTTTTAGCATAATTACCAAGGCATCAAATGTTTCGGGTTTTGTTATGCGACATTTGCACAAGTTCGCAAATATTGCTACCGCTGTTCGCTTGTTCACATGTCTTGTCCATCCACTTCTTGAGTACTACTCAGTAGTGTGGTTTCCTAGACATTTATATCTTGTGAACTCACTAGAAGCTGTTCAGCGCAAGTTTACCCGTATTGTGTTCTTCAAATTCAACCTAGCTTATGAGTTGTATGAGCGTCGTCTATCCATACTTCGTCTCCCAGGCATCAAAAGTTTCGGGTTTTGTTATGCGGCATTTGCACAAGCTCGCAAATATTGCTACCGCTGTTCGTTTGATTACATGTCTTTTCCACCCATTTCTTGAGTACTACTCAGTAGTGTGGTCTCCTAGACATTTATATCTTGTTAACTCACTAGAAGCTGTTCAGTCTAAGTTTACCCTTATTGTGTTCTTCAAATTCAACTTAGCTTATGAGTCGTATGAGCGTCGTCTATCCATACTTCGTCTCCCTTCTCTGTCGTCCCGTAGGACCTCCTTAGATCAATGTTTCCTTTATAAGTTGTACCACCAACAAATTGCTTCCACTCTAAGCGAAAACTTGCACTACAGACTGCATGCGCGAGATTCCGTACGCCCGGACAGATTTATATTTTCAGTCAATCATGCCGCAAATCATCAGAAAGCATAACAGCCTCGAGCTTGGTTCTCTATCCACGTCCTACTTTGTTTTTAAAAATAAACTAAAGACGTTACTTTTTGCGAATAGTGATTAATGTTTCCTTATCACTCAATTTTTTCAAACTTTCATCTAGACTCTAACTTCATTCCTTACATGTTTTAATTAACTTTTTTCTGCTTGATCTTATTGTATCAATCTGTCTTACTCTAAACTATATTTAACTATATTTAATTGTCTAAGTCTATTTTGTAGTTGGATTTTTGTCTGTTAAATGGATTTAAATAAATAAATTACCCTTAACGCCTTTTTCACTGACTGAAGCATTCTTTCCCATATTCCACCTTCACTCGGATTAGAGGGGGTACTGAATTTCCATTCGATTCAAAGTGGACGAAACTCGGCTTGCATAAGGTCGTCGTCGAGAAAACCCTGAACATCTTGCAACCCTTTGCTTATTCCGACAAAGTTAGTTCCATTGCCACTGCCAATCAGAACCGGAACACTCCGTCTATTCATAAAATTTCGAATGCAAACAAGACAAGCGTCACTTGAGAGATCATTCGCAAATTCTAAACGGATAGCACGAATGGTTAGACAGGTAAATAGTGCAACCCACCTATTTTCTCGGCTACGACGAATTGTCACATTTATAGGGCCAAAAAAATCTAGCCCCGTATACGAAAACGGTCGAACGTACGGAGTCAGCCGCTCCACAGGAAATTCACCCATTTCTGGCTGCTTAGACTTTGTGTTACGAATTTTGCAGAATATACATTGCGATTGCACTATATTCACGAAGCTCCTCAATGCAGGAACCCAAAAACGCTGTCTAATCTCTGTTGCATGGTTGATGTGATGAAGTTTCGTATGAAAATATTGTACAACCAGGAAAGTCATCGCATGACTTTTAGCTAAGATGATCGGCTGCCTTGTGTCTTTTGGTAACACTATCGACCTATTCTTCCATTTACGCGAAGGATACTATCCTTGTCAATGCGCGGATTCAATTGCAACAATGGACTGCTCTGTTCGCCATGTTGTAAGCGCACACGTTCGCTTCCAAAAGATTGCATTTGTGCCCAATGACATAAATATTTTTCGTCTGCAAATTCTTCGGGAGATGTCAGCCCTCCATTGATTCGTGGTGCTTGTCGTATTTTCCTACGCAGATTATCGAAATACCGAAATACCCAATCCACCACTCGTTTAAGTTTGTTATATTTGGAAAATCTTTTGATATCTGGTACAATCGAATTTATTTGCCACGCTGCCAAAAGATAATGTTTGGCTCTTAGTTCTCCGTCGCTTTATCGTTGATGCAATCTGTCTAAAATTCTTGTGGCCACTGCTCTTCCTCATTTTTCAAAAAATCAGGCCCATTTAGCCGAATTTCATTTGCTCCGTAGTTTCTTGGAAACTTTGCTCTCGTTGCCTCATCAGCTGGGTTGATAGAACCCGGACACCGTCGCCAGTCCTCGACTCCACTACCACCCAGCATTTTTGGACACCCGATTCGCAACATAACGTTCATATTTTCGGTGGTCTGATCGGATCCACCTAATCACTGTACTTGAGTCAGTCCAAAAAAAAAAAAATATGTTTATTTTGACTATATGGCACTTCACGATTGTTTCCTTAAGCCTCATGCCCAATACTGCTTCTTGTAGTTCCAGCTTCGGTATAGTGTGATACCAGGTGGGTGCACACGAGCTTTTTCCTGCGACGAATGCTACTTTCAGTGTATTTAAACTTATCCCTCTCTAATACGCTACCGCAGCCTTTGCCTCCTCGCTTGCGTCAACAAAGACGTGTAGATCCACCTGCATCTTTTCAAAATCTAGAAAGTAACATCGTGGTACTCTGAACTGGCTCACTATTGGCAGCTCTTCCATCTAAAGTTTCCAGCGACGGTATAAGTCGTTAGTTAAAGTTTCGTCCCACTGCGATCCTGCTTTCCACACTGGATCCATCAACACTTTTGCTGGCATCAACAAGTCAGCTGAAAACTCGAATGGATCGAAAACGCATATATTCACACAAAGCACTTCGCGTTCTGTGGGCTTTCTATTAGAGTTCAATATTTCTTTTGGCAATTTATGGAATTGCAACTTGAAAATAAAAACATCTGGCAGTGACAGCCAGTGCATGCCTAGGATTCTTTCCAATTCACCTTCTATGTTGGCTGTTTTTCTTGAGTCACCAGCAGCTTTGACTTTGTCCGAGTTAGAAACTATGTTTCGTAATTCAAACCCACCAGCTCGGTGTATTTTGATGACGGCTTGTGTTACATTTATGGCATCGGCTTCTGACTGGAAACAATCCACAACGTCATCAACATAATGTCTTTCTATGATTGCCTCAACTGCATGGGGAAACTCCTCTTCGAAATTTTTGGCATTGATATTTTTTATATATTGCACTATTGTGGGCGAACATATGGCACCAAAAATTAAACACTCCATCACGTACACTTCAGCTGGCTTAGTCACGTTACCACCTCTCCACAGAAAACGCTGACTATCCTGATCTCTCTTTAAGATAGCCACTTGGTGAAACATCTCTTTTATGTCTCTGCAGACTGCCACTGGTGCCTGCGTAAATTTGAATAAAATTTTAATCAGTGGCTGGTTTATATCAGGACCCGGAAGAAGAGCCTTGTTTAGTGAAATATTATAAGCCTCAGCTGTGGCATCAAAAACCAGGCGTAATCCTTGTTTGTTTGGGTTTTTTTATGCTAAAGTACGGCAAGTAAAAGGTTTTCTCTGACCATTGAGCTGCTTCAGCGATAGTTAGTTTACGGGCGTAGCCTTTTCTTATATAATTATTGATTTTAATGCAATATTCGTTGGCGTATTGCGTATCTCGAAGTATTTTTCTTTCAACGCCTTCTAATCTTCGCATGGCCATTGAATAAGTATCTGGAAAAGGTGGAGCAATTTTTTTCCAAAGGAGTCCAGCCTCATATCTAGCATCGAGTCTCATCGTTGATAACTCCAAAATATTTCACGCTCTTGCGTTATCTTTTGAAGCAATTCTCTTTATATTCGGCTTCAGACCAAAATTTTCAGCATCATAATAATCCGACATAAGCTTGTGCATCTCTGCTAACATGTCATCCGCTCTTCTATAATGTAGGACACGTCTTGTATCTGACTTGAGCTCTTTAATTTCTGTCGGTCCATACACCTTCCAACCTAAACAAGTTTTTACTGCTATAGATCCAGCGGACAATGATGTACGTGGTGCTTCAACTGGCATAGTAAGAAAGGCGTGAGCCACACTTATAATTATTTGTAGTTGTATATCGCTATACTCCTGTATTGGTAACCATACGAGATGCTGACAATTCTTTTCATTTAAATCACTATACTTAAAAGTCTGCGTTGGCAACGCTAACGTCCACTCCGCTTATACGTAGGTTTGCTATCTTCATTCATTGCAACGTTGTTTGATTATTAAGCCACTGCAATTCTAAAACATTATGTTGTCCATGGATAGCTAATCATCGGACAAGATTCTGGTCCACCATCGAGACGTTTGCCCCATCATAAACAAATGCGTATGTGCTGATGATTTCAAAGGGTCCATGTATCTTCACAGGCAGTAGTTGGAACAAAATTTTCGCACTTCTTTCGTAACCGTCTGCATGGCAATTGTGCCCTCCTGGAACTTGCAGCACTATGCGAGATGTGCGTATTGCTGGTACCTTTTGGATCTCAATTTGTTTCTCTTGCTTAGCATGAAGTAGCTGGTGGTGTCATCTCTGACATCCGTCGACTCCGCAGCGACGCCGCTGCCTGCACTTATTCATCCGTTGACCCTTCTTCAAGCAGGAAAAACAAACTTGATTTTCTTTAACCTTTGCCCAATGATTATCCACAGTTTGCTGTGAGAAAAATTTACAATTATTTAACGTAGGGCACTGCTCATCCCAGGTGCAACATTTTGTTTACGCTACGCTTACTCCGGCAAAGTGCTTTAAAGGGTTAGTAGGCTGCTTACGATGGTTTCTCGCTTGTGTCACCAAGGATGACCACCATCACCATATTTGCCAGGCATCGCAAGCATTTAAGCCACTTACTAAACTCAAGCAACGTTGTTGGCCGCTCAACAAGATACGTTTTTCAGCCCACTGCATTTATCGTGAGATTGGTAGTTTTGCGACGAGCTCACTTAACAACGTTGGATTGGCAAGGTGATGTTCGCCATGAGCGCTCCGTAAAAATGCTGCCATACTAACCATCTTGTTTGCAAATTCAATCAAAGCGTTCAGATTGTCTTCAAGTAATAGGGGCACAGCTTGTATCTTCTCAATTTGGCTTTTAGTTAGTTGATCCGGCCTTTCAAAAGTTTTCCTTAGTGTTTCCATAATTGCAGAGACATTACTAGAGATGCAGAGTAAAGATTCAACAGTATCTCTAGTGCGGCCTCTTAGTGATTCATGTAAACGCATAATATTATGTAGTTGCGAGTATACAAACTCAGCAGTAGTCGTACCAAATGCTTCGGTAAACGTCTGCCATTCCTCAGAATAACCTGAAAATGGTGGCAGTGAGTATACTTTTTTCTCTCTGTATACTGTTTCGGGTAAGGTAAACGGAGTAATGTGCTGCAATTGTTGCGGTGCAATTGTTGCGCAGTTAGATCAAACTGAGCTGATTGTGTTATTGCTTGAAGTGGCTTTATCATGGATGGCCATCAGGACTGATGTCATAAAAGAAGACTACGGAACGAATTGTGTCGATTGCTGCATTCAGCTTGACAGCTGCTGCATAGGCAGTTAGATCAAACTGAGCTGATTGTGTTATTCCTTGAAGTGGCTTTCTCATGGATGGCCATCAGGACTGATGTCATAAAAGAAGACTACGGAACGAATTGTGTCGATTGCTGCATTCAGCTTGACGGCTGCTGCATAGGCTGTGATTGCTGCTCCACGAGCTGTGATGGCTGCTGTATTAGCTGTGTTGACGGTTGTGACGGTTGCTGCATCGGTTGCGAAAGCTGCTGCATCGGCTGTGATGGCTGTTGCGTTGGCTGTGTTGGTTGCGGTATACGTTGTGATAGCTGCCGAGTCGTCTATGATGGCTGCTGTATCGGTTGCGCTATCTGCTGTAATTGCTGCTGCGTCAGTTGTGATGGTTGCTACATCTGTTGTGATATTTGCTGCGTCGGCATTATATATTGACGCATTTTTTCTCGAAGATTACTTACAGTTCCTTGTAGCTGCTAGTTATTTGAGATGAGTATCGCCTGTATGGCATGCATTTGCCGGCCAAACTCGTTTTTCATGTCAAGCAACTAACGATCGTATTCCCTTGATATTGCATCTAAATTAATATCACTGTTTTCAAAAATGGCGGCTGGCATAGTAGAGGCAGTTGCGTTGTTTGGTGACGTTAGCGGTTCTTGACTAGTTGCTTCAGGCGTTTTGGATGGGGAACGTTCAATCGGCTTGTTGGTGAAATCAATAAATCGCACTGGCGGAACATCTTTATTCTTTACCTGGCTAAATTGTCTTAAAGACTCTTTATCGGTCATCAACTTGTAGCTTGTTGGGCAAAGTAAAAAGAAAGTGTCAATTCAAGGGCAGCGTCTGAAATTCAATCCTACAAGGGATTTCTAAGATAGAATAAAATTTGCTAGCTTTTTTTATAACTCGAGCTATTGAATAAAATGTGATTGGACGAATCTAACCTGTTATCTTTAAAACGCTGGTTTGAAACTTGAGCAACTGTTATTTTACTCCCTCTTATTCGCTCTATCACTACTACAAAAAGAACGAACATTTTTCAAATAGTACTATTTATAACCTTACAACTAATACTATTATATGAAAACATTGTATTTTTTACGATGGGCCATCTCGTGGTGGGCTCGAACGTAACTCTGCTCTACCATCTCAAATCAATTATCAACACATGGAAAAGACAGAAGAGATGTAATAACTTGCGGCTTGGTCTCGGAGAGAGATCTGGCGTTCGGCACTATAGCAGCACTAATCGGATGTCGACATGCGTCTGAGTGACATATCTCTATCTCGAGGCTGCAACTAGGGAACCTGGCAAGTTGCTTTGCATATCCGAAATGAGATTTCGAGAAAATGGAAATAACTTTAGAAACGACAAATGGATGGACCCTTTCATCTCGAGTACTGAGTAATTAAAAAATTTCATTATTTAAAGTTTTGATTCATAGGTTTGCGCCGGTATGTGGACAAAAACAAACAGCAAATATAATAATCAGCCATCGTTCTGTTGTTCGTGAGTGTCTAAAAAGGACCTATAACAGATAAGTTGTCCGCATTGTTTCGCGCAAAACTTCAACTGTCGCGCCATGCCGTGCATGTCTGATTGCAGTTATTAAAAAGTAACGGAAATCTGCAATTTAAGACAGAAATCAGCCGCTAGCCGAGTATGTAGACAGTGAAAAACAGGTCGTTCACAGTTAAAGATTGTCACTGAGCGTAGTCGTTTTGTCTACGGCCCGAACATCACTCGTCCGATCCGTCAGATTTTCCCAGAAAAATATCTACTAGAACTGTATTCGGTCATGAAGCCAGCTCCACGCACCAAATTTAACCAGAGAATCCAGCAAATTAAAGTGCAGATGTAAACCTGGCATTGACCGTACACAACATGTCTTTCGCCTGAGATTGGTCAGGCCACAACAGTCTAAGATTAAAAGGCGATGAAGGATCAACTTTCCATTACTAATGACTCGCTAAGGAATGAAGAGTAAGCAGCCATGACCGATAATTCACTCAGCCGCAATACTTATGCAATTTACGTTCCTTTAAATTTTTATTTTACGTTCCTTTAAATTTTTATTTTACTTCTGTTAATAATTAATACTAGCACTCTAATTAGTTGATTTGGTGCTTTGATTGTTGGTCCAAATGCGTATTTTGTCATTTGGTTAGTGATGGTAGCTTCTGGTGCGAAGATATTTTTATCAACTACCATCAAAACAATCAATACATCGCATAAACATAATTATTCATTGTGCGCGCATTTGTCGATCCGCTTATGAATATCCATGCGTTTTAAATAAGTTGTAATATGAACTGCTAGTGCACGTGATACGTTAATAAAGTGGGTTGCGGCTCTTAATACTTATACCTAAAGTGTAAGTGCACGTTTTTATTTACTTAAGTTCGTCAATCGACCTGTTGTATTATGAAAAGCGCAAATACGTGACCTTGACTACTACAAGAATCGTTAGCGCGTATCTGAAGAAATAATGCAAGCACGCTTTCTTTTATTCATATACTTGGTGTAGTTATAATCTTGACCTTGAATTAGTGGTTTCATAAAATTAATATTAAAAAAAAAACTTAAAAATTAGAACAATGAGTGTGAAATGTTACTTGCCAAACTGCCTTGTATTTGATAGTACTTTTAAATTTGCGACCTGCAGAGCATTTTGCGATAGAAAATTGCACGGAGCTTGTATGGATGCTCCGAGGGGCTGGTATAATCCATACATGGATATGCATTTCATTTGTTCCAATTGCCAGGGCTTTGATATTATTATAAAAAAGATGTATGATAAAATAATCAGCCATATAGATGCAACTAACGAGGACAAAACCAGTTAATTTCAAAGCAGCAAAATCAATGTAAAGCTAATGACGAAAGTTTTGTAGAAAAAGCAAGAAGCTTTGAGAAGCTAGCTGCCAAACTAGTCGACAGCAACAAAAATGTGAGCAAATCACTTTAAACTTTCAAAAGCTATTTAGCATCTATTCAAAAGATGGTATCTAACAAGCGACCATGTAAAGGCAACGATCCCTGCAATAAGTCATCACCAGTTGAAGAAAACTTTCTACAGATTTTACATAAATATGGTGTTGTTCTGAAAACATTAGCTTCGTCTGTGGGTAGATCAAGTGAGCAGAACGACATGCAGCAAGTTTTAGCCAAACTCAATAACATCGAAAAGATCTGCAGTAACATCAGGATTGAACAACACCTGCGCCAACAGATGAAGACATATACGGAGTAGAACACAACTAATATCAACCATTCAACACCCAATGATTCAGCTTCATTATGCGCAGAGAGTCCTAGTTATATTTATAATTAGGATTGACAGAATTGAAAGGCTCAAATTAAGGAATTCGTGTGCTGATCAACACTCTGAAAGAACCGAAATCAACTCTGATGCAGGCTCCAAAATTTCCTATATAAGAGGCAGCCACAGCGCTGCCCTCAGAAAATTCTTATCCAGTGGCCTTCCAGTTGACCTCATTAAATTCAAAGAGCTTCGTGCCGCGGCCAAGAAAATTGCCACTTCTGCACTTCATGCATATGTTTACCACATTGAAACTACGTTAATGTCGAATCAAACTCATGCATTCTGGTTGTACGTAAAATCTTTAAGGACCTCTCATCATACCCCTGATAATTTTAGTCAAATGCCGTGATATCGTCTTCTCCTCAAGAATCTTGTGAACTTTTCGCTTCTTATTTTTCTTCCTTTTTTGGCAGGGCTAAGCATTCCCCTTCCTTCAAACAATCTTCTTCCGCTTTTTCCTGTACTAATTTTCGTACAAACCCCTTGCAGGTTGAGCAACTCTTAAATAATCTTGACAACATCACCAGTGTGGCCCCTGATGGCATTCCAAATTTTCTAGCAAAATCTTTGTCTTCTTCGCTTTGTGTTGCCCTTTCGATTATTTTTAACTTGAGTTTATCCTGTGGGGTTTTCCCCACCCAATGGAAAATTGCCCACGTTTTTCCTATTTTCAAATCTGGTGATCGTAATATCGTCTCAAACTATCGTCCTATTTCCCTTCTTCCTTGTTTTAAAAATGCTTGAAAAGATAGTTTTTGATTTGCTATATACACTTGTCCTCGCATCTTTAGCAGACCAACAGCATGGTTTTGTCAGAGGCAGATCTACCCTTACAAATTTACTTTCTTTTACCCATAATATTGCAGCTGCCCTCGATCAACAACAACAAGTGGACGTTATTTTTACGGATTTTCTAAAGCCTTTGATTCAGTGGACCACTCTCTCCTATTTGAGAAACTTTTAGGGTTCAATGCCCCTAGTTGCCTCTATTCTTGGCTTTTCTCCTGTGTCCTGAATCGTCGATGTGTAGTCACTTTAAACTCTTGCTTCTGTTCTTCTTTTCACCCGAGCTCGGGAGTTCCGCAAGGTTCAATACTTGGCCCCATACTATTTTTACTTTTTATTCAATGATCTATCTTCTGTGATTACATCCCCCTCTCTCCTTTATGCTGATAACTTCAAGATTTTTCGAGTTATTGATTCCCTGTTAGATGTGGATATCCTTCAAACCGATCTTCAGCGTCTTAGTGACTGGCGTGGATCAAACCATCTCTCCTTAAATGTTTCCAAATGCCATCAGATGACATTCTCCTGTAAAAAATGTCCTCTTCTCTCAACGTATAGGCTTGTTGGTATCCCTTTGAGCAATGTAACCTCCTTTAAGGATCTTGGTGTGGTTTTCGATTGTAAACTGAAGTTTGATCTCCACATTGCTCTAATTATTAAGAAAACCTCTCGCTTAATTGGATTTATTTCACGATCCGCTTCGTCATTTCAACATATCACATCCTGTATGTATCTTTTCTTCTCACTAGTACGTAGTCATTTGGAGTGCTGCTCCCAAATTTGGAGTTCGTATCACAGGAAGTACATCAATGCTTTTGAGTCAGTTCAATGCAGATTCACACGATCCCTATTCTTCAAATTCAACCTTCCTTACTCCCCTTATGATGACCGACTTCATACTTTGAACCTTCCCACCCTTGAGTCTAGATGATCTTTCCTTGACGAATGTCTTTTGTTCATCATAGCCTTTTACCTCAAAATTTATGCATTCAAATAAGTACATTCGACGCGGCTCGCCCTTATAGATCCCCGCTTCAATTTCAGGTTCCATGTGCACGTACTATCACCTTCTTCCACTCTCCTTTGCTACGCTTACCTCGTATGCACAACCAGCAAAGTCTTGGTCCTCTACCACAGTCTCTTGGCATATTTAAAACTTCAATGAAAAATCAAATTTATAAATAATCCTATAAATCTTAATTTTTAATATCGTATTGTATTGTGATCTTTTTTCTTTAATTTCTGCCATATTTTGAAGTCATATGTTTGTATTTATACAATATATTGTATTACTTGACTTGTAATTGAACTACTAGTCTGTAAGTTGATTTTCTGAAATAAATAAATAAATGAAATAAATAAAAGTATAAAAAAATTTACAACAAAATGTATAAGCATTTAACCCTTTCAATACAAAATTATGACAAACTTGGAAAAAAAAAATTTTATTTCACGTCACGGTTACTGATTGTCAAGGTTGTACAAAATAATGTACAAATGTACTCAAAGGCATATTACCGAAGTTTAAATTTGTCAAAATAAATTGCAAATGCACTCAAAGTCATGTCAAATGTGGAAATAAAAATAAGACAAATTTTAACAATAAAACTCAATAAAACAATTTTTTTCCATCTTCAAATACAAATGCACATTGCATTTTGTGGAAAAGCGACGAGTTCTTCCACCGCATCCCTTGTTTTTACATCTGGTGGCCTCTTTTTTTGCCCATGTCTGGGAAATGACTGTAATGGTCCTATGCTACCATCGCCACGGGTCAAACCTCTCGAATTGCTGTTGAGGAAGGAGGTGACGGTGGAGGTCTAGTGGAGGGAGAACACTCAGCGGACTTTAGTAGAACTTCAGCCTACCCTTGTCTAAAATCTAGCAGGTCAAGTCAATGCTTCGGTTCACCTTGATATTTCTTGCAGCACATCAGCCAGCTTACTGCAGCAAATATCATGCGTAGCGTCTATTTATTAGATTTCAAAATAACCGATATAATGCAAAATGCAAAAAATCTACCTTATCAACTCCTCCCATAGACGTGTTATATTTTTTATTATTTCTGGACGGCTCATTTCATCATATTGTTTCGTTTTTTTGTTCCAACGCTTCCAAAAATCGGGGTTACCTTCGCCTACGAAATTCGAGGCCATTGACACAACTTTGTTGTCTATCCATTTAGTTGCAACGACGTCCTGTTCTTTATTAACAAATTGTTTGAAATGGCCTCTTGTTTCCTTCTTCAGTAGAGAATCTACATTCTTATTCAATTCTTTTCCTGAAAATTAGTCCATCCCTTTTATGCATGTAGTCCATATTTGATTAAAAATAAAATAAGACGAAAAATAATAACCAAAAAATAACATGTGCCCAGGGGCTTGCAGTCTTTTGCTTAATTGAACCACGATTGTAGCACTTTGACCTAGTTGACTCACATAAGCTGGGTTGATTTCGGTTGTTGCTCCCTGGTACAGCAAGAAATCCAACATTAGGTCACTAGACTCACTCAAAATGAACAATTTGAATCCCCAAGGATTTAGCTTTCCCTTCATATATTCCTTACAATGATGATGACCCTTGGATGGAACAATTTGCTTGTCTATACAAACGCATTGGTCGAATGATGTTATTTCCATGCACCTTTTCTTAATAGTTTCGTAAATGGGCCTAACTTTTAAGAACTTGTATGTATTGCCATTAGGAGTTTGTAAATTATTCACTAGATCTGTTCATGGACATTGTTTTTTTGACCAGTGAAACGCCAACAGAGCTATCCCAATACATCCGTACTCTTGGATATTGTAAATTACCCATAAGAATGTGGAGGCCAATGAATTTTTTTATTTCTTTGGGGTTGGTAGCCATAAAATTGGTGCCTCCCTGGATCGCATAAATATTCGTGATTTCTGACATTGTATCAAATAATTGTCGGGACTATATTCGTGAAAATATTTCGATGGATTCATAGCACCAATATCTTCACCGACAGTAGGTGGTGGATTGCAAAATATTTGTGGCTGAATAAGCAAATGTTGGTCATTCCATTCTATTTGGGTTTTTTAAAAGATTTTTTTAGTGATAATATTTTCAGAGGTGGATCTCCAGCTTCATTATCTGATTTATTTGCATCGTCCATTTCTGCTCCAACTCGTCGCATCAAAATTGCTTCAGGACTGGATTCATTTAGCCCCTCCTCGCCAAGAAGCTCAATTTTGGACAAATTCCCATCTTCTAAGCAATCTAGAAGTTCTTGTTCTGTCCAATATCTACCGTCAGGTTTTTGAAGAGTATCCCGTAAAAAGTAAGCATCAATAATAAAGTAACCGGAAATATAAAGCTCAAAATTCAAAAACTAAATTCAAACCATCTCTACATCTGTGAGTACTTTTGTACATTGCAATGTACACAAACATTTTCGCCTGCAGATCACTATCATAGCGATAAGACTTAATTGAACATGGTTAAAACTAAATAATGCATTCAGTTCAATTATAGCAAAAATTCTGAGGCGGAAATATGTAAAAATGTTGGAGTAAATAAAAAAAATAAACTCACCAATTGAACACGCCATGACAACCAAGGAAAACAGATGCAAGAAACTGACATTCGGCAATCTATTACCAACAGCCTTGCCAACTGATGAGTGAAGCAGAACAAAAAAGGGCTAGAATAACTAATAGTAACGACTAACAATCGATAGTGTGACACCAATTAAAAACTTTACGCGCGCCAGCCAATTGCAGTTTGAATGATAGAATCAACTGCTCGGATCGTCTTGGAATGAATTCCGCTTGAGTGCGCATAACGAAATAAATGAAAGAAAAGTTTTGATCGTGGGGAAGGTAATTAACGTGGTGAATGTATCTTGCCAAGGAACTGAGTATCGGAAAATTATCTTTTCAAACGAAACATCAACGTATTTACTTATTTGATTGCCGCGAGTGCCGTAGGAAATAATAAATGACTTTTCCGAAGCAGTATACCGTGGTTGTGTCAACCATGAAGGTGCAGATCAAATTGAGCTCATGCTGGACGCGGCACGTCAAATCAAATGCCTGCATCAGGCAGCCAAGGGAAGTCACGAAAACGGCAAACTACAACAGTCTGGTCACAGAAGTGCAACAGTTAGCGGAGTGCCGGTTCAACAAGCGGGGGGTTAGTTCGTACGAATATCAGGTCTTGAAGCAACTACAAGAACATTCATTCTTACTATTTTATCTATCAACCTGTTGAGGACCTCCTTTTTTTGTGTTTGCATGATCAATCTAACTAAGACCTTAATTAACAATATCTTGTTGAGAGTTTTTTCTTTCCCAAGTAACTATAACGTTTTAGTCATATTCAATACTGTTTTTGTGAACTTGAATGAGTTTGCAGACCCTTACCCCCCAATAACGAGTGGGTATGTACCCTTTTGGTTTCTTTTTTCATACTATTTTATATAGCTTTTGTATCTTTTTTCCCATTATTATACATAATTTTACCAAAAATCGAGCTTTTTGCAAAATATGTCAAGACTTTAAAACAAACCTTCAAGCGGATGTAAGCACCTTACCATTTTTTTGAATTGAAGTATCGTATCTTCTGATATTTTTTTATATAACAATAAAATAAGGAAATGAAAAGATAAAGAAAAGAAAAACTCGGACTTTCCATTTCAGTTGTCTCCTGACTGGGTAGGTGACCCGCCACGTGGGCTGGCCCCTCCACTCATTAGCTAGTCACCTCTCTCTCCCTTTTCTTTTATTATGGCAGGTGCTCTTGAAGGGTAAGGTGGCCTTCCGCACAGGTTTCTTATTCATGGTAATGTTTTACATGATTCGGTTATATAACACTTTAACATAAATCTGAAACATTTTTATTTTTCATTCAAGGGAAAAGTTCAAATGAATTACCTTTGTATGCATTTTTCATTTGAATGAAAAATAAAAGGCTTTGTCTATAATGGATCTTGATCTGGATGGGGAGGATGCGAGGGGGTACCGCTTCCACCTGGATACCCCACTCTTATTTGGGCGTCGTAAATGTTAGTTGTAAAGACGAAATCTTCTCACGCGCGTTAATCAAGCTCAGGTAGTTGCGTTTCAATAGTTCATCCCTTCGGTAGGTTACCTCGGCCTCGACACCGTCGAACCCAGACGTTTGTATCGTATAATTCGTGAATGTGGAATTTTTTGCCTGATTCCGGCGAGCACCGCAATTCTTCACTCGCTGAAACAGCAGTCCATCGCTGCAGCCCTTTACGGAATATTTTAAAAAGACTATACATGCATTTTGACGTCTTATGGTTTTATTTTTGGCTCTTAAAATATCTGATAACGTTAAAGTCTTCCTTTACAAAATATGATCCAAAATCAATGTTGACGTACTTGTTAGCTAACCTTTTATACATGCTTCCATTTACCTAAATCATATGGAATCATTTCCCTGATTTCGTCCATTTCCTTTTCCCCCAATATTGGAAATTACTGTGTGTATTTTATTTACTAGCTTCTTATCTGTTAATTTGGTTTTCTAGACCATAGGTCACCAGTTTTGGTTAACGTATATTTCGCGATTCGAAACTTATGCAATAATTACGTTACGAATTTCGTACGAATTGCAAGTGGAATCACAACAGTTATTTAATTCAAGTTTAAGATACTGGAACTAAAAGAACGTGTAGCTATGATGAATCTAAAATTAAAGTTTATCGAATGTAAGTATAACAACTTGAGTCCATGCAAGATAGCTTCCCATGATTAAGCAGCACCAGTTACCTATAAAATAAACTAAGCTGTTTTTTTAAAGCTACCATTGAAGTTTGTCAGCTATTTCTTTAAGGGTTTGAGAATTTTCCCAGGGAAGTCTTGTCGCTAGAATACTATGAAACCTTGCGATATTTTTAAAGACTTTTAACATGATTAAAGTCCTAACCTATATAAATGGGGAATATAATACTTTCGTCCGTATTTGACTGCGGTACTCAGCAATATGTTTTTAGGGGAGAAATTTTCCTTCTTCCCCCTCCCCCTACTATATATTATTAGTAATCGATACTTGCTTACTGCTACAAAACCCTGCATTTTATTTCAATCAAAGCGCGATTCCGTTTACGTAGGTAGTGATGCTAAGTGCGACAATGGGGGTATCTACACTTTTCCTTGTCGGTACATTTTTTTTTTGACGACTTTAGTTATTGTAATTTATCAATCAATATCCATTAACAAATATTCTAATCAAACATGCACACCCACATTTAGTAGATTTCCACTTTAATAATAGATGACCAACGTTTCGATTTCTTTACATTCTTCAATGCTTTGGAATTCTATACCTAAATATCCAAACATTTTAAGAAACATATTTATGGGGATTCAGATAGTAGATTCTCACGCAAACAACATTTCATTGAAGATAGTATCACGACCCGAGGGGTGTATTTGGTCAGGATGCCTTTTGTGTGTGACGCTTCTTTAACGTGGTAGATAGTGATGATGACCAGAATGTAGCAATCTAGATAAAAGTTAAGTGAGGATACAAAAATAGCATTCGAAGGGCGAAGATATATTCACGCCTCCATCACAGAACTTAATGGCTATAAGTAAGTATAGCAATTATCTATAACGAATAAAGTTAAGTTGAAGCTTTATTCGGGATTTATGTTCTATTCATGTTTGTGTGGAGTCGAAATGAGACAATTGAAGTATTTTGTCACGAGTTTAAGATTTTCACATAAGTTATTTTAAATAGCCTTGCACTAGTGAAAATCTTTGTTCATTATTTCAACCGGTTGAAATATAAAATTTGACAGAATGGGATTTAACATCTTATCAGAAAATTTTGAGACGCCAATAAAAAAATTTGTGTCCGGTTCGATAGAAAGCCCACATAATAAAATACCCATGCATTGTTGTTGCTGTGATGGCGGAAAATCAAAATGCTCATAACTTCTTTAATTAGGATGCGATGTTGATTGCATATTGTAGTGATTTTAATGGTTGTTCAATGTCTGTTAAGGACTGCAGCGGGGTTCAAGCGGAATCAGTACTGCGCTGGAAATGACCTTCTCTTCAGACGCCCAAGTGCGCTGGCAAGCTTGCTTTACGGCGCCGTGGGGTGGGTTATTTTCCAACAGCACAAAGGCCCACTACAAAATATTTTCGCACTTATGAATCAGAAGGTGACCGTAGTGAAAAAGCAAAATCGATTGGCTGGTGAAAAGGTGCCAATCACCGAAGTAACCTACCGAAAGGGATTACAAGAGAAAGTGCGACGGCGAATAACTCAACCGCGCGCAATACTCAAGTCGATTTCGTCCATGTGGAGGAAGATCATGGCCCACAAATGAAAGTGGGGCATTCAAGTGGTGGCGGTGCCACCACGCACCCGTCCCAACTAGATTGAAGCCTAAAAAATGCTACCTTGGCCCATATCGTTTGTTAAAGGCCAAGCTGCCCTGGGAAAGCACTTGCAACTATTAAAAAACGAGAGAGCTCATCCTATAGCTAGCTCATGAGTGGAAGGGCCAGCTAATGTGGCGGCTCCTATACCCGGTCAGGATTCAAAAATGAAAAGACCGAGTGTTACAATTTAAGTTGACATTATTTCCTTTTCTTTATTCTTTCTGAAAAAATTCAGTTTACATTCCATTTCATTCTTTCTCGATTCCACTAAACATACTCTAAGAAAGATGGTTTGTTGTATGCACTATTCAAATTATTTAGGAGTAAGAAAATGACTCTTTCTTACCAAACTAAGTGTATAACATTTTTTATCTCCTTTTTTTGTGGGGAAAACGGTCAATCTGATTTGAGGTGAAATAGATACAAAAAAAGCAGCGTACTTACCCACTCCATTCGATGAGTGCTCGTTGCTGGGTGGGGTAATAGAGCCTGAAATTTTCGTCCATTTGGTTAATGTAGATTCATAATTTCTCATATGCCACCTTCTCGTACATTTTCAATATTAATTGGAAAGATTTAATATTTAAATTTAACCGCGGCGCAAACCCTTGCGAGAGGCACTGCTTATTAAACCCACTAAGGGCCGAACCTACGCAGATGTCCTCCGTGAAATTAAAGCAGCGGTCAAGCCAGACGACACCAAAACTTCCATCAAAGCAGTTCGACCAACCCGGACCGGTGGCCTGCTGGTGGAATTCGGGTAAGAGGCCACAAACAAAGGTGCATTCCGTGACGCGGTTCAAAAGGTTCTTGGAGATGCGGCAACGGTTGCCTCGCTCGAACCAATGGCCACCCTGGAAATCAGGGACCTCGACTGCGTCACGGACAAAGCTGAAGTAGAGGATGCCATTAGGAGGGAGTTCCCCAGCTTAAGTGAAGTCAAGGCAAGATTGACACGTGAAAACACAAGGGGGCAACGCATGGCTATTGTCGAACTAGCTGATAAAGATGCCCAGCAAATCCTGGCGAAGGGCAAAATTAAGATAGGTTGGGTGACCTGCAGGATACGGAGAAGAGCGATCCATATCCGCTGCTTCAGATGCTTCGAATACGGACACATCGCGTATGGCTGTAGGGGACCCGACAGGAGATCTCTGTGCTACAAATGTGGTGAAACGGGGCACAAAAGGAAGGAGTGCACGAACGAGGCAAAATGCATTTTTTGCAAGGATGCTAAGCTAGCACCCGGCGACTTCAAACATGAGCCGGGGACAGGGAGATGCTGGGTTTTCAAGGAGGCCCTAACTAAAGCCAAATCGACACTCAAATGATCCGTATCCTGCAGGTCAATTTGCACCGAAGCACAAATGCCCAGGACCTACTTGAGCAGTTTGCGAGGGATAAGAAAGCTGACCTCCTGTTGCTGAGCGAGCAACATCATAACAAGGACTCGCAAGCGTGGTACCCTGACAAATCTGGTACCTCGGCCATCTGGGTTCGAGACAGCGCCCGCCTTCAGGTGCAGGGCCATGGACGCGGGGATGGTTTTGTGTGGGTGCGGTGTTCAGGAATAACATTTTTCAGTGTTTATCTGACGCCTAACGAGGCAATGCGATCTTTTCGAACCAAACTCAATGCCCTGGAGGACGCTGTCTCGAACACAGAGGGCCACATGCTGGTCGGGGGAGACTTCAACGCTAGAGCCATTGAATGGACTATGCCACAATCCGACCCAAGGGGAAAGCAAATCTTGGACATGGCGGCCAGAACAGCGCTTTTTGTCCTAAATACTGGTAACACCCCTACTTTCCGCCGCTGGGGTTGCGTAGGAACCATACCCGATGTGACACTCGCTTCGGAGTCCCTGGTACCTAGAGTACACAACTGGCGAGTACTAAAGGACTACTCGGCTAGTGATCACCAGTATATAGCTGTTGAGATTCACGACAGTGCCACTCTGCGTGCATATGCCCAAACTTCAATCCTCGGATGGAGGACTGGGAGGATGGACGTCGAGAGGTCCGCTGACGCGCTTACGGCAGGCGCACCGTTGCTGGGAGCTCCGCCAGGGAGTGGAGGGCCTACAGCCAAGGACTTGGTGAACTCAACTATGAGTACCATCATAGCTGCTTGCGAGTCTTCCATGCCCCGTCGGAGACCCCGACACGGTAAGCCTCCAGTATACTGGTGGTCAAACGAGATCGCCGAACAAAGAAGCGAGTGTCACAAACTTCGGCGAGAGGCCCAGCGGGCGCGAACACGGGAGGAGACAGACACTAGGCTAGCAGCATACAGGTCCAGCAGGAAATAACTTCGCAGGCTTATTAACAAGAGCAAGGCCCGATGCTGGCAAGACCTCGTGGATGATGTAAATAGGGATCCGTGGGGCCTTGGCTACAAGCTGGTCATGGGGAAACTTGGTGCCCTACGGAAGCCTTGTATAAATGACGCGGAAAAGATGGACGCGATAGTGCGGGGACTCTTCCCCGCCCATCCCGTCCGTGTTGACGCTGTCCATGGTGAAACAGCAGTCGAGTGCCCACTCTTCACACAGCTGGAACTGGAGGAGGCAGTCCTCTCCCCGAAAGCGAGGAAGGCTCCAGGTCCAGATGGTGTTCCAGCTGAGGTTTTGCGGCTCGTCTATCACCATTGTCCTGACTTGCTGCTCAGCACATTCAACGCTTGCCTACGGGGCGGTGTTTTCCCGGTACGATGGAAGGTGGCGAGGCTCGTGCTGGTCAGCAAGGGGAAGGGAAATCCCGAATCGCCGTCTGCATACCGCCCGTTATGCATGCTAGACACGGCTGGGAAAGTGCTAGAGAAACTCATCAAGGGAAGACTCACTGACGCGATTCGTGCTGCTGGGGACTTATCTCCTCGGCAGTACGGCTTTAGAGCAGGACGTTCTACCATTGATGCGATTGCAGAGGTGGTGAACGCGGTCCAAAAGGCAGAGGCATACAGTCGCACCAAGCGACGGATCGTCCTGTTGGTGACACTCGACGTCAGGAATGCCTTCAACTCCGCTAGATGGGTGGATATTCTAGACACGCTGGAAAACTCTTTTCAAGTTCCAGAATATCTAATGCGGCTTTTGAGGAACTACCTAAAGGACCGAAGCCTGCTCTACGACACGACACAGGGCCAACGAAGGATGGAAATTACATCGGGTGTTGCCCAGGGATCTATCTTTGGTCCAGACCTGTGGAACGTGTCTTACGACGGGCTACTGAGACTTGAGATGCCAGATGAGTCGCGCTTGGTCGGCTATGCGGATGATGTTGCGGCTCTAGTCACCGGACGCACCGTTGAACAAGCGCAACTTAGGCTAGGTATGCTAATGCGCCGAGTGAGGGACTGGATGACTGCTCGCGGGCTCAGTTTAGCACTGGAGAAAACCGAAGTGGTCATCTTGACAAAAAAGAGAATCCCTAGAGTAAGGATGATCAGTATTGCGAGATATACAGATTGAATCGAAGCCAGCGGTGAAGTACCTGGGGCTACTGATCGACTCTCTGAGCAAATCAGGGCAACGGCTGAGAAGGCTGCTTCGGGAATATCGGCCCTGAGTCGACTTATGGCCAACGTAGGGGGACCCAGCCCATCAAGAAGACGCCTCTTGATGAGTGCTGTAGGGTCAGTGCTACTGTACGGAGCAGAGGTATGGGGCGACGCTCTCAGCAAGGAGTTATACCGAAAACGATTGGCACAGGTACAGAGAAGAGGAGCACTGAGAATTGCATCTTCGTATCCAACAGTCTCCGACTCGGCGGTGAGAGTGATTGCAGGCGTGATACCAGTCGCCCTCCTTGCTAGAGAGTGCCGCGCTATTTACCTGCGCCGAAACGAGGATGCGAAGGAGATGGTTGTCCGCGAGAAGAGACAACGGTCGCTCAACGATTGGCAGTAGTCTTGGAGGAATTGCACGAAGGGAAGGTGGACTACGTGCCTCATCCCGGATGTGAGACCGTGGCTAAATCGAAGGCATGGTGAGACTGACTTCTATCTGACCCAGCTTTTGAGCGGGCACGGGTGTTTTCAGTCTTACCTGCACAAGATCGGTAAGTCACGGTCTCCCAATTGTCGGTTTTGCCCAGGAGAGGAGGACAATGCCTGCCACACATTTTTTGCGTGTACCAAATGGGCCAGGCTGCGAAGGGAACTCTACAGGGAGACGGGAAAGCTCACCCCGGATAATATAGTTGCGGTGATGCTCGAATCGGTTAACAAATGGAACCAGGTGGCACATTATGCTCGGGCAGTCCTAAAAGATAAAAGGGACTCGCAGCAGCCGGAGGTGCTGGGGCTGGGGGATCGCTCTTCTGGCATTTCCTCTTCCCCTCTCCCCTCCCGCTAGGAAAGGGACTCCCCAGCTTGAAGGCGCCCCACGGCGTAACAAAACGAGACCTGGCCCGAAGTAATGTGTCAAACGGTTCCAGGCTAGGTTCTCAGATTGACAGGGGAGGTGTTTAGTGGGTAATCCAAGGGTTTCCTCCATGGGAGTCCCACACTGCCAGACTCGGCGGGCGTAAATGCCTTCACCTCCCTACCACAAAAAAAAAAGTGAAAACTGCAGTGACTGATTGAATGGAAAGTCCATAAAATACCAAAATCATGTGGTATTGTTGTTGTAATTGGAGAAATTTCAAACGGCTATAACTTCCGTGTATATCATTCGATTTTCATCAAACTCACAAAGTTTAAGAACCCTTAGCAAGACTACGGAAATATCGAATTTCGTTCAATGTATGCGATTTTATTGGGGAAAACGTGAAATTCGAATATCATACTATTTTTGACAATGTTGAGCAAATTTCGACTTCTAAGGTATTTATTGTTGTACTCATAAACACTTATCACCATAATTTTTTTCAGATTTTCCGGATCACAGGTATCCAATCGCGAGGGGCGCGAGAGGCACAAATTTTTCGTGTATTTCCCCTCCCTGCGCATCCCTCGAAGCAAAAAGTATCAAATTAAGACCTGTTTTGAAAAGTTCGCATCAAGACCTTTCATTTGATACCCATATCGGCTACCTTTGATGAAATTATTTTTTTTCAGGGGCCACTCCCCTATATGGGGAGACCCCCCCTTAAATACCTTATCAAATTTTTGAAGTTGAACTTTGAAGAGAGCACCACTGTACACCTGTTCACAAAATTTGATGTTTCTAGCTTAAGTAGTTTGCAAGAAAAAGTGCTGTGACACACGGACGGCCAGACAGGTCGCGAAACTAGTAGGGTTTTGTAAAATTATTTTACAAAACCCTGAAAATTTCAACAAGGGCTAAAACAAATAAAACTTAGTCTGAGGAGATTGACAATATATTGTTAAGCGGTACCTCGTTTAGTTTCTCTACGTTATCTAAGTGAAGTTTATGTAAGAGAAGGTGATCTAATGTAGTAGTTCCCTCAATCAAATTAGGGTTAAGGATTAACGGTAGCACTTGAAGTATCCTAATCTCGCTACTAAAATACACCCTATCATCGAATCAGATTGTATCGTTCTGAAAGTTGATGAGGTGTGTTCGATTTAGAGCTCTAGTAACATTTTCGTGCTTAAGGCTTCCGTTGAAGTTGGTAAGATAAACAATATTTCCCTCTATAATCTCGATTATTCGGTCATTTCGATATTGATAATCGCAGACTGCATCAGAGCCCTTTAGTAATTGGACGATGCAGGCCGATGAAGATAGACTAATCAGTTGCGATTCCTTACATATAGTTATGTCCTGAATGCGACGACAGCCATTGTTTAGGGCGAATTTCCTGGACTGGGCCAGAAAGAAGTTGGAGTGCTCGAGATGGATCATTTTATGGTTCCTTATAGTGGGGCGTATAAGTTCATGATTATAACCAATGTTACTTGTTTTAGGGAGACTTATAACGTACGAGAGAATGTACCCCTTTATAACTTCCATGGGTTGGGCAATTTCAATCGCCTGAATTGTATTTGCATACGGAAGGGTCTCAACTTGAGCTAGTAACTCATTAGTCTCAGAAGTGTCTTATAGTGAATTATATGTTTCAAAATGTCCGTGAAGGACTGCAGCGATGGTCTGCCGCCTCGGCAGAAGAAGATGGAGTTATCTGCCAAGAATGCCCTTGTCTGGGGACGCGTGAATGCGCTGACAGGCTAGCATTGTGGTGTCGTGGGGTGGGTTCATTCCCCCAGCACAAGGACCTACCACAAAAAATTTCGTACTCACGAATTTCTTGGGGTCAAACAAAGACAAGGCGACCGACGTCGCAATAAGTGTAGGTAACTACACATAGGACAACTGACTTGTTCAAGGAACAAGAGTTACAAGTAAAAAGAAGTGGAAGCAGAGTGACCTCGTCCTTACCCGGAGAGGCTCATGGCCTACAAATCAGAGAAGGGCAACCGGGTGGTGATGGAGCCCCTTCGCACCCATCCAACCGGATTAATATCCATATTTGTTGCAGTGGCCAGGTATTCCTCTTCTGAGTGGAAAACTCATACAACTCAACTTGCATAAGTCTTCCCATCAGAAGAAAAGTGCCCCGATGACCAATTTATGCCAGAGAATCATACAATTCGATTGCATAACTCTATGCCATTAAGCGGCACTCTGCTTGGGCCACTCAACCTGCGACGTCACCTGAAACAAAGAAGATTATATTGTACCCGGCGGCTGGCTCATGTTTTATGAGAAAAGCCTGCCACCGTACCGGGTCCTATACCCGGTCAAACAGGACAAAATGAAAAGACCGGCGTTCAAATCTAACAATCCATTATTATTATTTCAGTCTTTCCATAAAACTCTACAAACATTATAATTCTGAACTATCGCGACACGATTTCAGTGGCTTCAAGGGCCCGTATGGAATGTATATTAGGAAAAACTTTAAAAATATATATCTTAATAAAATTAAAACAAAACGTATATCTGAATAATTTAAGAAAATGAATATAAAAATTTGAAATATATATGAAAAAAATTAAAGGCAATAAAAGGGTACTTACCCCACATGGTCCGTCGAGCGCTCGATGACGATGCGGGTGTCCTCTAAAAATTTCATTTAATTGATTTTCAAAACAAAACATTATAAATTTATATCATAATTAGAGCGAGAGTTTCTTCACGATCAGTTGAAGATTTAAATAAAATTGAGATAGTTTACTTTTGAGAATTTTCAGCAAATCGCATTGGTAAAACGAAGTGTTTATTCCAATTAACATTCTATTATTATGTAAAAGACCTCTTAACAATGTACGCTACTACGTATTGCAGTTGGAAGCTAACTCGAAGATAATTGTATTAAATTCCGGGCGCATCAACACAAACCGAATCAACTACCTTTATTTTATTGCCATTGAAGATGCGACACACATTCATAGATGATTTTCTTCTTGGACAGTGAATGATATACACAACACTTCCAGTCAGTGTCTGTTACATGCAAAATCTTTTCCAATCCTTTTTTTTCACTGATAATTGCGTCGCTTTCCGAATATTCTTGAATCGCAAATTAAAGGAATTTCCTTCCGCAAATATTCCACAAAATACAAACTATTCAAATCACTTTCGTTTTCGCTGCTCTTCGACTTGAACAAAACAATCACCCAGTTGTTACACACACCCACAAGCAAAAAAAAGGAGCGCTTTTACAAGCTTCGCACACTCGGAAACGTAAAATTCAGACAATGTTGCAATCGCGCATTTCCTCGTAATTAAGACCCGAACACATTCGAATCCAAGAATTTTCCTATTGCAATTGGGTCTTTTCCTCTTCAAGAATCAGATACGATGCTTTTCTTCGAGCGGGGATGAGGGAAAATTGGGACGTGCCGTAAATCGCGGAATCGCTTGACAGACAACTAATTTGCAAAAATATGAAAAGCTTGGCGCCGCCTTTATTACGTAAACTTGACGCGTTAAATTGTAGTATGAGTATGTGAATGCTTTCTTTCTTTAACTCAAAGTTGGTAACGGGAAAATAGAAACTGCTTCGCGGAACACCCGTTCACCATAGTGATTCCACAAACGCGAATGTCACACTCCTTTTCCAAGTATTTCAAGCAAATCTCACGAACAATTTTCCGCGTTTCTCCCTTCAATTCGCTTGGCGTTCTCCTCTTCCTTCAATCTCACCGACTACAAGTTTCTTGTCGCTGGCGCGCGGGAACTCAACTACGCGGCGTCCGCGCTGTGTGGCGGTTTCGAGCAGACTCCCCCAGCTGGTATAGTCATTTCAAATAAAACAGTTGGTTCGGCTTTACGAACATGCTCCTGAATCTTAGCCATATTACCGTAATGCGTTCCAAGCAAACGGAACTTCTCAATGACAAATCCATTAGGGGAAAATCATATGCAGCATTGTGAAGGGCCATTCTTTTTCACTCACTCCCGGAGGTTTCATAATTTTCTTATAAGCGTCGAAGTTGCCGTTGCTGAGTTTGTTTGAAATGTGCTTCAATGTGTTCGTGTCGAGCGGCGAGCAAAACTTGCACGTGGGACATTTGTACATCATTCCCTGTAGGACAGTGCACGGCATGTTCTCTTTTACGCCATGTTGTCGTTCGCAATGCAAATTCCAAGAGAGCATATCATGCATGACCATGTTGCAAATGTTGCATTTGAAGAATTGCAACGGCCTGCTATGCGCGGTGAGTTGGCGCACATATTCTGATGTCAAAGGTGTGTATGGTGCGTCTGGCACTGGCCATTTATTGGAATCTGTTGCATGTGGGGTATGTCCGATTTTGTAATGCTCATCCAATTCCGCGATTTGGTCAAATGAGAAATCACAATGTCCGAACTTGTTTTCGTTCAGAAGATCACGAGTTGCAAATTGTTCCGTTGAATGTTCGAGGAAATGATGGATCGCTAGTTCACGATAATCATTGGTTACATAACATTTCGAGCATCTTAGGCACCTTGAAACAACAAACCATGGCGACTGACCTTCTCTCACCTCGGTGGCGGAATTGGGATGTTTTTTCTGCGCATGATCGCTAATAGCAGATACTATGACACCACCAAACGTGCATTTGCTGCACTGAAATCTGTATTTGACTTGATGTTTGTTGGTGAGATGTGTCGTCATTTGGCCTTGGGTGGCAGTTTGAGCTTTACATAGGGTACATTGCCATTTCATAACTGATTTGTGGAAATGAAGATATCCACATCGTTTGCAATGGTAGAGATTTGTATCGTGAAACTTCATGTGATGAACAATTTTGTCAGCGCATATTTTGCTGTTGCAAATTAGAACATTACAATGCGGGCAGGAGAAGTTCCGTTCATTCGGATGGAGAGAGTTTATATGTTGCTTATACAAAATCTCTGTAGAGGTTGCAAATTTGCATTCACCAACGTTGCACATGAAACGCTTTTGACTAGCAACGAAGTCTAGTATAACGTGTCCTATACGACGAAGTAAGCCATCTGTGGCGTCTGTACTAAGTAAAGGCAAGGGTGAACCTCCTGTTGTCCCCGGTCCATTTGTAGCTGGTGGAGGAGGTTTGTTTGCATGAGAGCTGCATGCCAAGTTTGTCATTTAATCAAAATGTTTTTCGCGAGAGTTCAGACAAGGAACTGGATTTACAGGGTCTAAACTGGCCACATTCACTTCATTTTTGTGGAACAGAAGATGCCTGTAGAGATTAGTACGCACTTTTGTTCGGTACTGACATGTCGCTTAGTACAGCTCATCGAAGAAAATCGCCTGACGCGGTAATCGCTCGATTTCATCTGGTGTGAATGGTTTTTTCGTTGAAGACCATTTCTTCCGCTCCCACATTTTCAACAATCGATCACCAAATCCAATCACATCCACTGCTTTCACGCTATTCGGGCACACGAAGAAGAAATCATTTTTCAGATTAACACTACCCTTTATCAAAGCATACGTAATAATCGTTGATTTGCCTTTCATCGAATGTACTTTTCCCATATGCGAGGCTAGGGCAGCGGCCGATCGAGACGTGTTAAAGCATAAAAAGCAGAAATAACGATGTTGTTCATGCTGAGCATAATGATTGAAACATTCTGTCGGCGTTCTGAACGTTTTCTTGCAATGATAGCAGTTGAATGGTGGCATGTGTCACTGTTAAATGTAGTTTAAATCCAGTCTGGCCGTTAAATTTAAAATTTTCAGCGCCACATTTGTACAATTCACTCGGATGTACGCCTGTTTCTTTGTGGTATATCCATGGCTGCATTTAGACGCTTTTCATCTTCTTCAAAAGAGAAAATTAAGAATTTGTCTTATTTTTCCTTAACGATGGAAAACAATTATTATTATGAGGCCGCATGTGCAACAAGTTCGGAAGAAGCATTTTCGAAACAATTTATCAGTTCTGCATAAGTGACAATTAGGACCGATTTCTACAGTCTAGCAGATGGGAATTAACTATTCCGCTCTAAGCAAACAGGCAAGTTAAAACTATTTCATGAATTTCGGTTCTAAAGATTACCATCTTATTAAAAAGAGATTGCTCAAACTTATCATGTTAAAGGTATTGACTTCCTCTACTTTTCAATTATAATTATTTGTTAGCTGGGTTGACACTTCACTCATAGAACGGTTTATCTTATACTGCTTATGACTATTGGCGATCATACTGTTCTGTAACTTGATGACATTATCGCAGTCTGTGGCGTCTGGTTTACCTGCCACCCATTTTTAGGCTGATCCAATCCAATTAATAGAACAAGGAACTCTTTCCTTATTACTCCCCCGCAATTGAACTAGCAAAGGTTCTATCTTGTCAAGCTGCTGGTGAGCCTGAGGTACGAGAATACTGGACTTATTGATACGGTGCTGCACTATATATATCATATTAACCATAAACTCGTCGAATCTACCCAGGTCTATCGAATGAATTATTTGAAAATCCCCATTCACGATTCTGCCAATTCCACACCTTAAGGTAACCATCGGCCCCGTATATTCATAGGTATGTACCGAAGCCCACGCCGATCCCACGATTAATCTGAAATAAGAGAGATGTTTTTCAGATGCGATTTGTGAACCCGATTGCCTGAATCAGCGGTAACAGTTACTTGGTTATCTTTAGCTACAACCATTTTCTTAAAAAGGGGTTCGTTTTATGTTTTAATCTGCTTATCCATTCTAAACACCACATCTTCTGCCTTGTACGCATTGGGTTACGGCCTGCTCTTATTTTGAGACCTAATTTGGTTCAGAGGATTTTGTGTTTGAGATCGCTGCTTTGTTTTGTTTTAAAGTCAACTATGTTTTGATAATTTATTCGCTGCAATCTATCAAGGAATACATCTACTAGTTTTACCCTTTTCATCGAGCAAAATGTGTTGTTATACCTATCAACTGCAATGGCAACAATTTTCTTCAGAGAAAGCTCTGTATATTCACTCTGAAGGCTCCTCACTATTTCTATTATTGTCGAGTGAAGTCTCTCTATCGGGCCATGAATTTCACTTTTCTGAAGGGTGGTCAGATAAACGTTTACCCCAAATGCTTCCAGCAAGTTCATAACCACTGGGCTCATGAACCCACCCTCGTTGTCCGTAACCAAAACCTTAGGTACAGTGATAGGTGTAGTGCTGATTTATTTTTTATTTGAAAAAATTTAGCAAGTTTACTGAATTTATCAACACAAGCTATGTATTTCTCGCCAGCAATTTGTATAATATCTATGTGCAATATCTCCGACGGATAATCTGGTACTAGTATTTGTTGCAGTTCGGGTTTAGATGGATGGTGATCATATTCATTAAGGTTAAAAATGTCGCAAACCCTCGTATACCTTTTTATTAGTTTACTCATTTAGGGAAATAATATCTTTCCAATATTTGGTCCTTGTTTTCCCTAAAACTCCTATGTGCATGACGGTGTTCTTCTTCTATAATACGAACCTTGTTGTCTTCGTTCGCGATATCCTCAACTACTCGCTGAGTAAGACGAATCTTGTGCTTCGTGAAATGCTCCCTATAGACATCTTGAAGTAATTCTATAAATTTCTCGGGAATCTTAATGACATTGATCACATTCGGGCTTAATGTTTCCTTTAAAACTCTGATCAATCTTTCCTTATCGATAGTTGCAACACGTATGTAATGCTTATCGAAGTCGGGATGAGAATGCTCATGAGCAATCAGTTGTAAGTTGTTTCCTGAAAACATTAATAGGTATCTTGCAATATGGTATGAGTCCCGAACTATCCTCGATAGCTCTATGCGCAGTTCCTGAAGATGAAATAAGAGTGTTCACTTCCAGCGGCAGCTTCGAAAGAGCATCTGCTACTTGGTTAGTCTTACCGGGCCTGTAAATCAGTTCGTAGTTAAACTCCTCTATCGCTTGAGTTTTGCGTTGTGATCGATACTGCTCAGTGAGAAAGTTAGTCGCTAATAGTCCGATAAAATTCTCACTTTCTTCGCAGCATATAAGTAAGCTGTCAACTTGTCCAAAGCCCACACGATGGCCAGCACCTCCCGCTCATTTGTGGCATAGTTCTCCTCTGTTGTATTTAGAGACCTTGAAATATAAATAATCGGTCAATCTCTACCGATGTCACCTTGCGATAGTACCGCTCCAATCGCATGCTTGCAAGCATACGTAGTTAGGTTAACCAGTTATCCAAAATCTGGACACGCTAGCACCTCTGATGAAATAAGAAGTTCCTTTAACTCGCTAAAAGCTTTTAATTCGAGCTATCCCACTGAAACTTCCCTTTTCCTTGACTGGTTAGCTTTGACCTGCGCATTGTCGCCCGTAGTTAGGTTCGTCAAGGGTTTTGCTATACTTGCAAAGTCCTTGATAAATTTCCTGTAGTAAGATGCAAAACCAAGGAACGCTTTCAAATCTTTCGAATTTTTAGGAGGTTCAACTCTAGTTATAGAGGCAATTTTTTTGGAATTAGAAAGATACCTTCCCTTGATATAATATATCCCAAATACTCTACTTGAGTCTTCAAAAATATGGATTTCTCCAGGTTTACCTTTAAGTTTGCACACTCAAGCTGGGAGAGTATAGTTTCAGTGTTTCGTAAATGTTCGTCCTTCGTTTTCCACAAGATCGTTAATGTTGACGAAACACAGCCACTCGATAAAAGGTTTCAATACATCGTCGATCATCCTTTGGAATACGGCTTGTGCATTTTAAGGCCAAACGGCAGCCTCGTTAATTAAAATTTCTCGTTTTCGGTAGAAAAAGCCGTTTGTCGAATATCCGTTTCCAGCATTTTGACCTGATGAAAACCGGATGTCGAATCAAGAGTAGTAAAATATTGTCAGCTACCAAAGCTGGCAAGTGTATTTCTGATATCCAGAATTGGGTACGTATCCAATATTGCTACCGCGTTTAACCTTTTAAAATCTATAACTACCCAGATTGGAGAATTATAAGGACTCTTTGAAAGTCGAATGATCCCATCCTGCAGCATTTTTCCTATCTGTCTGTCAACTTCTGACCTCAACTTGACTGGGTAGCTATAAAATTTCGTTAAATTAAAAAATAAATTGGGTCCGGTGTAGATGTTCTAATTTCAGCCCTCACACTTATTTCGACGACCTCTTTGCCACTTATCGGTGCAAAAACCCTAACGTGTTTATCCAACATGGTCTGTAATGTCATGCTTGTTGTATTGAGAAGATGATCACATCTTACTTCCACATGGTTAACTTGCTTAGATTCCTTTGCCTTTAGAGGAATTTTAACATTTGGCTTGATTTTCAGAATGCTGTTCACCCTGTCAATTATTGGGTCCAATTCTCTGAGAGTGTCGTCTCCAATAATACTGATCTTAAACCTGGCAGTACATAGAAGTTAACTAAAGTATTGTTGCCAACACTTTTGAAGAACTTCCATGATACTTCTTTCCCTATTGATATCTCGCCCGTAGCGGACTGAATTTTGAAAGGATTAGAAATTGATTAAGCGTCAGAAGCACGTTTAGTTGCGATAAAACTTTTATTGGTACCGGTTTCAATTAAAAATTTCATGATATGACCATCGCGTGTAGTATACTCTATGTATGGAACGCTAAAGAGGCGTCCATCATAAAAATTTAGATAACCTTCTTCCGACTCATCAAAATATTCTTCATGTAAACCTCCGTCCCCACTCTCAGGATACTCCTGATGGTCGGAATTGTAAGGAAACTCTGAATTGGACTTGACCTGAGCTCGCAAGTTATAGAGACGCTGCGATTTCCTAGGGAGATTTGCTGACTCAGGTGAGCGCTTCTGGCCTGGATAATCGGATGGCCGATTCATGTAATCGACATGCCTAATTTGGATAGATTTATCAATATCCATTGGGGTTGGTGGTTTGGGCTGAATGGGCCTAGATAGTGGCCTGTTAAAGTTTAATGGCACGCTATTTTGAAATTGGTACATTTGGTTCTTTTCGGCCGAACTCAACTGTTGATGGGGTACAAACGCCTCTGGCTTGCTGTGGTCGAAATTAGAGTTGAAAAACTGGTTGACAGTATTGTTGCCCTGGCGTGGATGAACCGAGAAATTCATAAAGTTCAAATTCTGATACTCTAAACAAGATGCGTAAGCATCCGGAAGTGTTTGGTGTTTTTGGATAGTAAGCATTTGCGAAAGATCACCATTTAAACCCCTTACAAAAACCTCAAATGCTTTATTCTTATAATTTTCCTTAAGCGCGGCGATAGATTCCTGCGATCGATCCTTTGTCTTAATTTTATTTATAAGGAGCCATAATTGATGGTTTACCGCCGCGTAAACTTCATCAACAGTTCTACTGTGTTGAGACATTGAATATAGCTGATGCTCTAGAGTGCGAACATCCCGTTTATTAGCATAGTGAAGTGAGAGGCATTTTTAAATACAGGACCAGTCATTATAAAATATGTTGTATGATATCAGGGCAGCATCATCCAGACCCCCGATTTTCTGCCGAATATGGCGAAGTATGGCCCTAAATATCGACTTATCACGCACTATTTCATAATCACCGAGGATTGTCTCCGCAGTATGCACTCATGGCAAATATTGGATCGGGTTGCCGTTAAATGTTTGGAGATGGAACGGTTCAGGATAGTTGTTCATGTTCTACCCGGGAGCCAGTTATGACTATTTACCGCGACTATGTCAAAAAAATAACACTTTTTATTATTTCACAATTTACTTTTAACTTGTATAATAAACTTATTCACTCAAGATTTGCTTTCTACTTCTATATTTACTCGTCTGATGGTCATGGACAAAAGCATTCAATTCAAAAACTCTCTACTACTTACAATAAAAGTTACATAGGTGCATTTGCATTGTATTGTGTACCAAACTTCATCATTGCACTCACCAGCAATTAAACAATAATGTAACATATGGTAGAATGATGGTAGAACTGCAATTATTGCCATCAGCAATATGTGCATAATTAATTAGGTCAAAAAATTAAGAAATGCGTATGAAGCATTCACACGAATGGTAAGTTATTACCACGAATGGTAAGTTATTACATGGAAGTACAGTTCCCAAACGTGCCAACATTGTTGGAACTTCATTAGAGTCAACTTATTTTAAATTTATTTTACTTAGAAGATTGCAGTTGGTATAGGAAGTTCCTCAAGCAGTATAATCGGCAGGTGCTTGAAGCAGTGCTTGCATTGTACCACGTCAGCACTAATATTTCTGATATTCTGGCAAACAATGCTTGATTTGGGCGTTTGCGGCAACCTTTTACTTTGCACTCACTTTATTTACTTTCAACGTCTGCCTTACACTTTGCTTACGTTCAACGTCTGCACTGCACTTTATTTACGTACGTTCGACGTCTGCACCACATTTTATTTAGGTTCAACATCTGCACTACACTTTATTTACGTTCAACGTCTGCACTACACTTTATTTACGTTCAACGTCAATTAAACAACTGAGAAGGTAGGATTTCCTTTCAGGGGGTAACAAAAATGCGATGCAAAGAATCGGACAAGAATCGCCATGAAAGAATCAATTCCACTTAGAATCGAGCGAGTGGGTATGGAGTTCTTAGTATCGATCTTTCGGCAGTAAGTACCCGATTCTCCAAAGTATCGATTCGGTATCGGCCGTCTCTACTACCCAGACAATGTTCAATACATCGGTATTAGGTGAAGGTGATTGTGAAAAGAATTATCATATCGAATCATCAATCGTGAGCGATTTTTGTGTTCGTTAAGTTTGAATGAACCAATCATAATTAAGGAGAACTTTTATGTTTTGCACAAGTTTGGAAATTCCAAAATTTCGTCATGCTATCATATTCTAACGCGTTTTCAACAAATTTTCACCTACATATGGGTTGCAGCGTAAACATACATTTAATTCTCACAAATACATTGAATACTTTATGTAGTGGGTTGTTTACCGTTAGAATGGAAAATTATTAACTGTGCCAGTGCAGCATTTAGTGTAAATGCCCTGGATCAAACCTTGCGCTACAACCAAAGCTCACGTAACATGGCAAGCCATATGGTAGCAATTTGCATATGCGTTAGTCGGCCTACTATTGGACAAGCGTCCGTAAGCTGTCAGCCAACTGCGGCACAGGCAAATGCTTATATCGCGTAATATATACTATTTTCCGAATGAAAACGAACGAAACGCATTTCGTGCATGCTTAAAATTCACCTTGCACTTCCCACTGTACTCCTACACTTTTCAAGACGAGCAAATGAAGCACATGCTTTGCATTTTTCACTGATAGCTACGCTTTGAGAAGTAAACAAACTCCTATTTATCTTACTTTTTATGGAATTGTTTGCAGCTACATATAAATGAGTTGCATATTTTGAATAATAATTTTTCTGAAAAATTATTAGAGAAGAAAAATGTTAGAAGAAGGTGGTTTCGACGTGTGCACTAATTCTCCTCAGGCCATCACTCTTAGATACACACCGGTGATGGCGACCACCATGCTCAGAGGTGAGGGAGTTAATTTTTAATTTTTCTACTTATGCAAACACAATATGTTTTTGTATCTGCAAGTTATATTCAAGGTAAATTTCTCTTGTAAGTACTAGTATAATATGCAACTCATTTATATGTAGCTGCAAACAATTCCATAAAAAGTAATTTAAAAAGCTATCGGAGCCATCCGAAAGAGTGATCGATATCCGCGCGACGTTAGATAAGCTTCAAATGTAGAGCAAATTTGTCGTATAGATTTACATTAAGTTGATGTGAAAAGGGTGAAATGATCCAATTAAAAAAAAAAGTTTAGCTAATCCTATTTATCACTCTGGAAGGCGGTAAAAATTAATCGGATACAAGAAATTATATAATTTTCACTTCACTCGGAGCGCTATTTTTTTCTCCGCAGACCATTTGAATTTCATTGTAGAAATCCATCTCGAAACCGTACAAAACCTTGGATTTTCGTTTGGACCTCCATAATTCTTAATATACCGCCATGTAAGCTATCGAGCGAAGTCGGCCTACTAGTGGTCATGAATGTGGTAGTAACAAAACTGACGTAAGAGCTCACGTCAGCTTAGGGTAGTAAGCAAAAATGACGTTAGATAGGAAGCCATATGGTAGCAATTTGCATATGTATTAGTCGGCCTACTATGGACAAGCTTACATGAGCTGTCAGCCAACTGCGGCACTAGCAAATGCTTATATTGCATAATTATACTGTTTTCCGGATGAAAACGTACGAAACGCATTCCTTGCATGCTTGAAATTCACCTTGCACTGTCCATTGTACTCATAAACTTATCAAGACGAGCAAATGAAGCACATGTTTTGCACCTTCCACTGATAGCTCAGCATTGAAAAGTAAACAAACTCCTATAAATTCACTTTGGAAGGCGATAAAAATTAAACGGGCATAAGAATTGAAATAATTTTCACTTCACTGGGAGCGCTATTGTGTTCTTCGTGGGCCATCTGGATTTCACTGTAGAAATCCGTTTCAAAACCGTACAAAACCTCGAATTTCCGTTGGCACCTCCATAATGCTTCATATACCGCCATGTAAGTTAGCCAGCAAAGTCGGCCTACTAATAGTCATGTGTGAGGTAGTAAGCGCTGCTGCCATATGGCTTCCTATCTAACGTCAGCTCTGGTAGTAAGTGCTGTTGCCATATGGCTTCCTATCAACGTGAGCTGTGGCTACAACTCGAATGATTGGCTTGGCTGACGGCTTGGCTGCAGAGGTAGGATAATATCTTCGCTAAGAGTAATATGCAGAACGAACAACAGATGTCTCTACCTTCCCGGTGCTGGATGCATTCGATTTCGAAAGTTTCGAAATGTAGCATTGACAGATGTTTTGAAAACTGTCAATCGCTGCGAGTTGATATTTGTTAACGTTCTCAAATTGCTGTTATTTCCATACGTTGCACGCTAGCAGAAGTCTTGATATTGAATTGTCCACTTGACAGCTTTTATTTCTCACTGAACATTTGAACATAATCAGTTTAGTACCTCAAAATTCAATATTTCATCACTACTACGCAATAAGGTTATATTTACATTGGTTTCAAGCTCCATAGCGGGAAACAAAAATGTTTGGCAGTTCAGGGTTAGGTGCTGGTAGCACCTTTGGTCAAACAACTACTGCAGCAACGCCCAATCCTATGAAAGATTACGAAGTAGTATCGCCGCCTGATGATTCTGTGTCATCTCTCGAATTCAGTCCAGCATCCATTCCTCAGAACTATATTATAGCCGGCAGCTGGGATAGTAGTGTAAGCTCATACTTTTGCTTTTAATTAGCCAAGAGTTATCATTCTTATCACTTCTTTAGGTTCGTTGCTGGGAGGTAGAGCAAAGTGGCAAAACAATCCCAAAATCGATGAAAACAATGGGAGGTCCAGTGTTGGATGTTTGCTGGTCTGACGATGGCACAAAAGTTTTTATGGCTTCCTGTGACAAACAGGTGAAATGCTGGGATTTAGCTTCCGATCAAGTAGCGCAGGTTGCAGCGCATGATGCTCCTGTGAGAACGTGTCATTGGATCAAAGGCTTAACCTATACCTGTTTGATGACAGGATCGTGGGATAAAACACTCAAGGTGGGTTGAGCCACTTATAGTCTAACTGTTGAGAAAACTGATAATATTTTTTCAGTTTTGGGATACTCGATCACCGAATCCAATGATGACTATTACGTTGCCTGAGAGATGTTATTGCGCTGATGTAGATTACCCCTTAGCAGTGGTTGGCACTGCAGGGAGAGGTTTGATTGCTTATACATTGGAAAACACACCAAAGGAATTTAAAAGACAGGAAAGCCCGCTAAAATATCAACATCGAGCAATCTCTATTTTCAAAGATAAGAAAAACGCGCCAACCGGTAAGTTCTGGAGAACAGTACTAAAATTTGAAAGATTGACTTTTACACTACATTTATGTTGATCTAGAATAAACAACCAAGTCAAAAAGAGAAAATGTCAATACATATAATCCTAATTGACCCATGAATTCTATTTCCTTTTTCAGGGTACGCTTTGGGTAGCATCGAAGGTCGTGTAGCCATTCAATACATAAACCCAGTCAGTCCTAAAGATAACTTCACTTTCAAGTGTCACCGGCTAACGTTGAACGGCGCAGCAGGCTACCAAGATATTTACGCTGTAAACGATATCGCTTTCCACCCGGTGCACGGAACTCTCGCAACCGTTGGTTCGGATGGAACATTCAGTTTTTGGGATAAGGATGCCAGAACGAAACTGAAGTCATCAGAAACCATGGATCAGCCAATCACCAAATGCTGCTTCAATGCAACTGGCCAAATTTTCGCATATGCTGTTGGTTATGATTGGTCTAAGGTTAGATATGAAGCACACACACAATAATCCCTTCAACACTTGCATAATTTATTTACATTTTAGGGACACGAATATTTCAATCCTGCGAAAAAACCGGCAATTTTCTTGCGACCTTGCTACGAAGAATTAAAGCCTCGGAGCAATTAATTGAAAGTGATCCAATTTCGAATTACTTTATGATCGTCTTAAATTTTAAGAAAAATACAAATAGTCCTATTAAATTAACGGTTATTTTTATTCCCCTACTAAGACGAATCACCAAAACTTTACAAGCAGTAATTTAATGTTCACCGTGGCCATGGCCGTGATCTTCACCTTTGAATGCGTATTCTAAACCAATTGTTGCCAGGAAAGCAGCAAATCCAAGTGGAAGTCCCCGGAACAGGCATTTGACTAATCGTACCCCATGAGTGCTGTGGTGTTTCGGATCATATCGCCATACTTCGTTTCTAATAACACAATAATTAGATAAGGTCGCTTGATACAAAAAGTGGTTCTCACCTGAGCCATGGATCGCGTAAACCCTGCCTCGCCAAAGCGTCCTGTACCTGTTTCAATTTGGGAACATCTTCAACTTTGTAGATTGATGGATCTGGAACTTTATATGCTTCATGATGATGTCCACCCATTGTTCTTGTCTGGAGTATAGAAATTATGATAAATGTTGATACAAAACCCGAAGAAGTCACCGATTCCTAACCTAAATATTACATAATTGTTTGTAAACATATATAAATGTACAGTGAGTATTTAATGAAGTCGAGCGTTTGCAAGTCAATTTGAACGAAATCATTATAAAACAAAGAACATTAAAGGAAAACTTACTAAATTCCTCAATTAATGGACACCAGAAAGTTCAGATGTGCCACTGACAGCTAGGCTTTGACATATGCAAGTGACAGTTGGCAATTGAAAGGATGTGTACATCACTGCCATGTATAAAATTGGGCTGAATAAAACTATAATCCGCTGATAAAATTTTCGAACTCTCCACACTGTTTTAAATGTATGAAGCTGAAATGGAGTGGAAAGCAGCAATACAAATAATTTTTTTTTCAGCGTTGACTCTTCCTGGAAGGAGAAATAAAAAGTTTCCTTTTAATTTTGTGTGTTTTATTTTTCTCGAAATCGATTTTTGATCGTAATCGTTCGGCCTTCATCAGCGATTAATTTATTTTGGCTTACATTCCTGCTTATATACTGTGTTTAAGGAAATTTACTTTAGATCATTTTCAGATAGAAAAAGGTAATTAAAGAAATTTGCTTAAGCTAATAAAAAGTAGGAAACGTAATTTACAAAAGGGTCGTTACAAAAAAAAAAATTGTTCTTACAAAATTTAGAAAAGATATTATTATTTAATTGATTCGAGTAACCATGATCTGCAGTTTCCCTCATCCTGATTCATCAGCTTTTTCCTTTCCCGGGTAACGGCCAGGTCAGGATCTGTAGAAGTTCAAGAAATCCCTGGACTGGTTGTCAACAAATAGAGTATAATTTTTAAAGAAAATGAAACACGACTACTCAACATGGGATAAAATTACGCTATAAAACCATCAAAAATACGTCTAGAGGACATGAGTAGGCTACCGGAAGCACAGAAAACGATGGCAAGGAATGATATAGCTACAGCTATGAGGGGAGCAAAAAAGGTAGTAAACAGTGAAGAAGCGAGCATAGTTGTTGAATTGGAGGTGAAACCGGTTCACTTTGTCAAGACAGATGAAGGAAATACAGTGGTAGTGATGGATAAAAGCAAGTATGATGAGGCGGTTATACGAAGACTAAGCAGCTGTAATTTCTTCAAGCTACGCCGGAGCCCGTTAGAGGAATCTGTGAAAAGATTCGAAAGGACAATTAAAAGTTGAGAGTCATTAATTAGCGAATTGACGAGGGTTAGAGTGAGCAACCCTACTTTGCATGCGTAAAGAGTTTGCCAAAAATACACAAAGAGGGGAACGAAATGCGTGAGATTATTTCGGCCGTGAATGCACCGACCCAAAAATTGGCAAGATGGTTGGTGAATGAATTTAAGGGAATGACTCAAATGAATAGTAGATCGATAAAAAATAGCAAAGAATTCTCTGAGAAAATTTGAAAGTTTGGCCCACCAGTGCAAGATGAAATTATGGTTGTTTGTGACAAACATGAAAGTTAAAATTAGATGAATTGACTAATACATAGCAAATAAGTATAATGTTAACATAAACGTCAACTATTACGCAATCTCCTTTTTATTCTTAACTATGAACGTGACAATACGTGTTAAGAGCTGGTAAGTTAGATCTAATTGAGTTATTAAATTAATAAACATATTTTCATATCACGAAAATATTGTTATTTTATGTTACTCTAACATAAAAATGGTGCCGAAACCAAAAATATTGCTTTGCAAAAAGAGTTAGTGAGCAAGGGTGTGCATATGCATTTTAATATCAAACATAATCACAATCAAAATAAAAAGGCACAAAGGCAAATCAAATACCATATCCACTGCGCATCCATACTTTACTTCATTGGCATTTCAACTGCTTGCCTACTTCACATACCATCGATTTGGTCAAGTGTCAAAATCTTATCATCAAAGTGACAATGGCGAAAGTGGAGGAAACAAAAGTCAAAGCGCAAATTGCTTCTTGCGAGAGCGGCAGAAAGACCTTTAGACAGGGAAGCTGTAAAGTTCAGGTTGCAATATCTCGAAAAAACATTAGAAAAGATAAACAATTTTACAGTGGAGCTATCTATTTTGAATAGTGGTAACGATGAAAATACAAGTTTGGAGGTTGAAGAGAGATGCTTAAAAGTCATACCTGAATTGCGAAATATTCAACGAAGATCACTGCTACCACAAAATGTTGATTCTGGCAATTTGAATGCAAAAAGTGCGATGAGGTTACCACGTATTGATATCCCCGTATTTGATGGAAAAGAGTACACGAAACATAAAACATTCATTGAACTATTCAATACTGTGATCGACTGCAACGATAACCTCCAACCGGTAGAAAAATTATTTTATTTGAGAAAGTTTATGAAATGCGAGCCATTAACGCTTATAGAAGGATTGCGAGTCGTATAACAAAGCAATAAAATTACTTAAGGCTAGGTATGATACTAAGTTTAGCCATATTCGTAGTTTGCCAGATTTTCCACAAATAGTGAAAGGGACTGCCAGTAACCTACGAGAGTTTATCTCACACGTCCGTTAGCATTTAAGTGCCCTTGCAACTTTGGGGCAACCCACCGAAGAATGAGATATGATAGTGTTACTAATCTTACTAAGGAAAATTGATCAATTTTCATATAGAGCATATCACAGTGACCGAGATGAGAGCAAGTTGACAAGCTTAGATGAATTCTCTGTTTTCATTGAGCGAAGAGCTGTAATAATTTGAACTGGTACGAGCGTTGATATTTCCCAAAGGAAATCTGAACCGACTTCTCATCGGCTCTAGACGTGAAGTCTGAGTCATCCCAACGAACGGTACCCAATCGGTGAACCAGTTCGTGCACTCACTCGTTGGCCAGCTAGTTCAGAGAGGATTTCGTTCGCAGGTCTTTTAAATGGATTACGCTTGATTACTTTGATTCAGCCACCATTACGTGCCCATTTTAAATGCGTCTAAAACGCAACCATATGGAAAAGAAACCTATCTCTACTTTATTCCGTATTTACTTTCCATTCAGTCAAACAAGACAAAAAACTTGATCGAATCACGCGTTCCCGAAATTTCTTTCTCTTTTTCCCGACACGGTACCGAAAAATATTGTACCCTAATGCGAACTCCGAAACAACCTATTCAAATAAAAAAACTGCAAAAGAAACTATGATACCGCGTACCAATCGTGACGCGAAACCGGAAATTCGCGGATTACAAAAACCTTACCCTCTTAGCGGCATACTCACCGTTCGCCGACATTGTCCTGCTGGAAGGGAAGGTCTTAGCTAAAAAGAAAAGACGTGATTAGCCTAGCAATTCATTTTATTCATGGTATACTTCGATAATGAAATGTAAACAATAAATTCAGATACACTTCAAATTAATTATAAATAAATATCAATTTTAACTTAAGCTGCTTTTACACTAAATGGTACAAAATTAAGTTTTGCCCTTTATGTATAAATTATAAATATTGAATTTTACGCCGTGTTGCCAAGTATTTTGCTTTGAAGATACAGAAAAGAGAAACCAACTGATTTGGCTTAATTTATTTTGCAAAAGAAGAGAATTTCGATTACAGTGTATGTTGAACGTGGAAGTAAATATGTTAAGGACTCTCTTTTTAAAATGAATAATAATTTGGAGAAAGAAAAGGAAGGAGCTCCGGTTTCTCATATTCTATTCATACTTGTAATTATAGTACCATCATAAGAATCACATTCATTTTGAGTGGTCAAGTTGGCTATCAACCATGGAGTGGATTAGGTCGGGATAAATACTAACACAAAACCACAGGTCGAACAGTGGATCGTTAATAATGTTTGATACAAAGTTCATTTTAATCAAGTTGTAGAACGTAAGCACAGGCTTCCCCTTCCTGATAAAGTGCTGGTGTTAACTTTTCTTGTTATATATTATCAAAAGCTATCACTCTCTAATTTTTCAGTTTATTGATTATTTTGAAGTACAAAATAACTACATTTATCAAATATCTTTGAATAGTTTTTAACATATATTACAACTTCCAAGATAAAAAAGAACAATAGCTTCATTAACTGTGTGGTTTTGTTCTATTCCGATTCTCATTGGTTCTGTATAAGCATACATTTTATTCCTAACTTCTTATCTAAATGGAAAAATCAACTGAATTGATGCCCTCGTTATTGTTGTAGTGTCGCCAGCTGGTATGATGGCGATGGGAACTGTTTGGGTTGGATCTCCAGGATTATTTTGTTGTTCCTGCTGTTGTGGAGGCGATAGTACAGTCCCAAGAGCCGGCGACTACTTCAAAAGTATATTCCCATTGTGATTGCTGTCGCGACGTGTTTCGACAGTGCTGTTGTTTCCTTCATCGCAACGCTGGTGCTCAACTCCTGGGACAGATCACTTCTGGCATTTGTTTAATCTCGGTAACTAATTCCTTTTCAATGTAATGCAAATCGAGACGATCCTCATGTGTGCTTACCTTGATGGCAATACCCAAATGTCCGAAATACCCGGAACGCCAGTACGATGCAAGTAAGACTCAGCCATACGTGGGAAATCGAAATTAATATCCACTCAACTCGTGCAACGTGGAATCCTACACGTCATCCTTCCTTTTCCCTTTTGATAACTTTCAAATCGCGGTGCAGTGGCAGCGAGTGGTAAAAAGGTTGCTCTCAAACCGCCAACGTCAATAGCGTAGGATATCTGGGTTGGCTGATTGGCGTCAGTGGCGTAGGGCTAATTTATTACAGACCTAACAGCTTCGAAGAAAGCCAAAGGAGTGAAGGTAATAGCTTCACCAATAATCCTATCTTTTCTGATAATAGAAACAAAGTTATCAACCTAGTGAGCAAGGCATTATATTCTTGTAAGTTTTGTTCAAATTGTAGTGTAAAGGTAAAATCAAAAGACCGTAAAGGACTGCAGCGATGGTTTGCTGCCTCGGCAGAAGAAGGTGTCAGTATCTGCCGAGAATGCCCTTGTCTGGGGACGCGTTAATGCGCTGGCAGGCTAGCATTGCGATGTCGTGGGGCGGGTTCGTTCCCTCAGCACAAGGATCCACTAAAAAGAATTTCGCATTCACGAATTTCTGGGGTCGAGAAAAGCAAGGCGACCGAAGTCGCAAAAATCGTAAGCAACTGCACCAGGGGCAACTGAATTGTTCATGGAACAAGAGAAACAAGTAAAACGAAGTGGAAGCAGGGTAACCTCATCCTTATCCGGAGAGGCTCATGGCCCACAAATGAGAGAGGGGCAACCGGGTGGTGATGTAGCCCCCGTGCACCCACCCAACCAGATTAAAATCCATAATTGTTGCAGTGGCCAGGTATTCCTCTTCTGAGTGGAAAACTCATACAACTTAAACTGCATAAGCCTTCCCATCAGAAGAGAAGTACACCGGTGACCAATTTATGCCATAGAATCATGCAATTTGATTACATAATCATATGTCATAAAGAGGTACCTTGCTCGGGCCACTCAACCCGCGAAGTCACCTGAAACAAAGAAGTTATTGAATATGTACCCGGCGGCTGGCTCATGTTTGATGGTGTGAGCCTGCCACCATACCGGGTCCTATACCCGGTCTGGCAAATCAAAATGGAAAGACCGAAGGGTAAGTTTTAATGCAACATTGTTTCTTTATTTACTATCATTTAATTCTGATGATGATTAAGACATTTGCGGAAAAGCTCACAGCCTACTATTACAGTTTTAATTTCACTTTTCTATATTCTAGTGGATGCAACCAATTTTCAGCAATAAAATTTACAAAATTCTTTCTCTTTTTTTCTTTTTTTTTAAGAAGGGTTCCCTATTTACTTCTGATTTGAAAATTCTAATTGGGAGTGTGAATTAGCAGGCCTGCAATCACATTTGATGACTGCAAATAGTTTCGAGTGTAACAAAACATCATCGTTATTACGGTTCATAAAGTCTGCTGAATTAATAGACAACCGCAAAAAAAAAATCCTCTACAAAAATTGTTAACTGCTCTATGTTATGAACAATAAGGTAATTAAGAACATGTAGCGCCCAGCACCGAAAATTTCTCGACAAATATGACACAGCAAATGAGTCTCTAATTCAGCTGGTAGAGGTTTTTGTAAGCGAACAATGTTGTTTCAAGTCATTTCTCCATTTGCTTCATTAATTATTGAACTCTCACTTGGACCAATATAATTTTTTTTACACAATTCTGATCTCAGTTTAGTCTTTTGTTAAAGTCTTATTGAAAGAACAATTTAAATTTACTTTGGTAACTCACTCAATAAAACGTCTACTCGAGTATGATTGATTTCTCGATACAAATTCATTACGAACGGAACACGACTAATTTCTTTCTTTTCTGTTTGTACTCCTTCTATGCTTTTTTTTCCCCGAATACTCCTTTGATCATAAATAATCCGCTAGTAAATTTCCGTGCCTTGCCCTTGATGCTTAAACAATCCGCTCGCACACAATCGTCTACTAAATCCCAATATTGCTTCACATCCTTGATTACTGAGTAAATAACCGATATGTTGCACTCATTGACATGAAAGGTTACGAGTGGCAACTGGAGATTGATTTTTTCAATTCTATTACACGGCCACTTTGAATGCGTCTCGTTTTCCTCGTAATATCCCACTGCTCTGAACTTCCTCTGCCCAGCCCTACGCCATTCACAACATCCCCCTATTCTAAACATACCATTTCTAGCTAAATTGTACAGCTGTCCAAGCCAAAAGGGAAGTTACACGTTCCAAAATTAGTTACCGGCACTTTACCGTTGGAAGATGGACACGATTTAGTCATCACGGGTGCACAATCATAATCCTACTGATCACACTCCGCATCCACGCACGAGCAAGAAACGGAATTTGACCACTTTCTAGCCCACACTAATACCAAGTCGATCACGATATAATATCCAATCAAGTATCTATTTAGAATCCCCGCTAAAACAAGCCGCAGAACAACGGAAAAATCGGGAGAAAAGATATCTGTACTGCACTTCACACTAATATCGGGATTAACACCGAATCTCTAATTTACTCGCTAACTAGTATCAGAACCGCAAAACTGTATTCCGAGGTTATATGTACTAATCATCACCCCGAACCGCCGCGGCGTCCACGCTGGTGCGCAATCTCGAGCAGACTCCCGTTCACGAGCTCCACACAATTCCCATTCCGATGAGCGGAATCGAGAATCTCTAATTTCCATGCTTTCTAGTCATAACCGGATTTTCTATATGGAAATGATTTCTGGTTGTGTAGTGTATAAGTTGATCTGGGATATATTATGCATGAATTTCTTTTAACCCTTTGCCGGCGCCGAATTCTGATTGAGCAGTTTTAGTTATGCTGAATATACAAAAAATATAAAATTTAAATTCTACATGAAATTATCAAATAATTTAAAGTAATAAAATAGTAAATTTAACTAACTGCTCGATTACTACAAAATGCGTTACATTAATTGTGTCAATACCATGCTTTTATGAAATGTTCCCTCCTTGAAAGAAACGAATTAGTATTAGAAAACAAAATATGTTTGAGCAACCAGAAAATGAAATTTAATTCCATTTTAAATGTTCCCAATGCATCAACAAAGAGCATAACTCATTGTTGCATTGCAATTTAGAAGAACCAAACATTTCACTGTATAACAATATCAACAACTCTAGTGTTGCTGCCGACAATCAAAGCTAAGATTTTATCACAAGATGATAAACATAACATAATTGCTCGAGGATTGGTGGACAGTGGCAGTCAGGTGTCCTTTATAACCGAAGATATTGTTGAACTGCTTCAATTAAATACCTGCGAATATAACCTCAACGTTTCAGTATTAGGTCAGGGATACCAAAAAACCTCAGAGACCACTGATATAATTTTAATGTAGCTTCAAAGCAATTTTAAATGTAATGTGACATGCTCTGTTGTCGAACAAATCACCACAAAATTACCGCAATAAAAGCTAGATTTTCAGAGTGTTGCTCTTCTTGAATCGGCTCAATTATCTGACACCGGGTGACATATCTTTTTTACTATCTGCGGACATATCCTTTTAAATGATGCTACCAAAAAAAAAACTAAATTGCCTATCAGCAACATTTATTTAATAGGCACGAAATCTGGTACTATCATCACGGGCGAATAGAATAATGTAACTTCAAACAAACCAGTAAAATGTTTTTATGCCGCGAGCCCTGTAGGCAAAATAGACATTGATGTTGATCATCATCTAAAAAAATCCTGGGAGACTGAATTAGTCCCGGGATTGAGCATGGAGGCTGCAGAAAGGCAGAATATTTGTGAGGACAACTTTCAAGTTTCACCTCCATTTAAAAAATCTTTAGATCAGCTTAATTTGGGCAACACATTTCCCATAGCAGCCAAAACATTAAATTCAATTTTGGCAAGGCTACGAGTAACTACGGATTCTCAATTAAAGGAAAAATATAATACATTCATTAATGAATACATTCGATTGGGGCATGTGATAGTTGTTCCTTTGAGTTTTTCTGACATAAAAAAACGTTATTCCATGCAACATTTACCTGTCATTAGATATGACCGAAGAACAAACCCCGTGAGAGTTGTATTTAATGGCATCACAATGGAGAATTCCCTTCGCAGCAGTTTAAATGATGTTCTTCTGATCGGCCCCGAAGTGCAAAAGGATCTTTTTAACATATTAATTCAATTCAGGCAGCACAAATATGTTATGCTAACCGACATTCAACATATGTATCGAGCAATTTTCATTCAACCCGAGCATATGCATTTTCGGAACATACTATGGAAGAGTAGCGATGATAAAATAATAATCTTAGAACTACAGAAACGTCACTTATGGGTTAAAAAGCTCTAGTTATTTAGCCACGAGATGTGTAGAAGAGCTAGCAGACAGGTAAAGTGCAGAATTCCCACAGGCTTTTGAGGTTATTTGCAACGCCATGCATGTTGATGATGCCTTATTTGGAAGTCATTGCATCGAATCAGCCATAGAGTTAAGAAATCAATTTATCTCGCTATTATAGCGAGCGGGTTTTCAACTCCATAAATGGGCTGCAAATGACCAACAGCACTGGGTGTAACTTATGACATTAAAGCTGACGCATTAAAAGTGGATTGTTCCAAAGGTATGACACCAGTCTGGACTAAGTGCTCCGTCTTAAGTTCCATAGGAACATTTTTCGACCCTCTTCGCCTGGCAGGACCAATTAAACTTGGAGCCAAACATTTTTTACAAAAATTATGGAAAGAAAATATATAATGGGATTCTCTCTTGCCAGATTTATTTATTAAAGATTGGACTTGTTTTTATCAACAATTAACAGCTATGCCTACATTATCAATAAATAGATATCCTAATATATCTAATGCACAGCATATAAATTTATTAGGGTACTGTGACGCATTCAACATTGAACATTGTTTATGGATGTTGCATTTACATAAAAGTACTGGTCAACAACACACCAATAGCTACCTTACTGTACAGTAAATCAAAAATAGCCCCATGGCTTTTGGCTAAATTGTACAATAATGTAATCAAAACCTACTCTAAAGTTTAAATAGATGCTTAATATTTGATTTCGGATTCACTATTAATATTATGTTGGCTAAAATCTAGAAAGGATTTACCTTCTTTGTAAATAATAGACTTAAAATAATTAATTCATTAACAGAGAATTGTAAATGGATTCACATTGATGGGGCATCCAATTTAGCTGACTGCTTATTAAGAAGCTGTAATCCAAGTGAGCTATTCGATAAATTATTGTGGTGGAACAGTCCTCCTCAGCACTCATCAGCCAGCTACTTGCCAAATTCATCATTACTTTGCAATCATATATTATGCCAAAAATGGTCCAAATCTATCGACCAGAAAGTTGGATTGAATGTCACCCGATATGCACCCAAATTGCCTGACTATCTTACTAAGTTCTCATTATGAAATAAGGTTGTAAGAGTCACAACTTGGGTGCTGCAATTTATTGATAACTATAGAAAACAAAAATAATAAAGAAACCAGCAAATTATTGTCAATACCAGCATTGAAGGATGCTTAAAATAAAATATTCTTCATGGGACAAAGAACATATTTCTGTGAGGAAATAAAACGTATAAATGAAAATTTATGCATAAAGTCAAATTTAAAATCACGGTTGCCATTTCTTGATAAGAATGATATACTTAGAGTCTCTGGGCGCTTACAAAATGCTAACATTAATAATTCGCAAAAACACCCCATAATTTTGCCTAATTGAAATTTTGGAACAGTTTAATGCCGGTTTTCGGGTAGTTGGCTTGGGCAACTGCTTGATTATTACATCTGTAAGTTGCAGTACTAGACTTTTAATGTACAAATATCTTATTTGTCAAATTATTACCCATTGTTTTCTTCTTTGGCATTCTGTTTCCTCAACTTTTCCTCATGAAATTCAAATTTTTGAACGCAAAATCCTTAAAAAATGCTTATCAAAATATAGCAAAAAATATTTCAGAAACTTTACGATGAGACCACAATTAGACCAATTCTATTTTTATGATCGAGCAGAGTATGAAGCGCTTAACCTCTTGGGGCTCTCATCCTGACCCAGTTTTAAGGGAATTATTTGATCGAAACGTACCTGTGGAGAATGTTAATCGTTGTATCTCACCTATCAAATCACTTTGTACAGATAATCCTTACTACTTACTCCTTCCTCATTAGATCCACACAAGCCGTTGTTTTACTTGAATATTGCGCATTTGATCGTGGTTATTAATTTAGTTCTTATCTTTTATTTATTTTTTCCTCTTTTCCTCATTGTTTTAGTATAAATACCATTTCTTAAACTTTTTATAGTATACGTTATCACTTGGTTCTGGTTTCATTAACTTAGTTCATTATATTAATTAATTATTGTTAAATATCTTATCATATTTTGTGAGTTCAAAGTAAATTCCTTTCTTGTTGTTTTTTGCAAAAAGTTCTCAAATGTATTTTTCAATTTATAAGCCATTGAGCACTGATTTAATTCTATTTTTATGAATCTTTCAATTACATTGAATTGGTTACGATAGAATCTTGTAATAATTGCTGTTTGACTATAGTGGCGTTATTCTTATTATGTTAAAAATGTTTTTACATAAAAAGACTCAATAAACTACCTTTCTATCGATCTATCATCTCGGCAGCTATGTGAACAAACACAACTGCCGTATCTGGGGCTCGGAAAACCCAAGCATCCCCAGCGAGTGACAGTGTAGTTTGGATTCTGGAGTGGTGGCATCATTGGCCCGTTTTTCTTTGAAAATGAGGCTGGAATTACTGTTTTGGTTAACCGGGAGTGCTACAGAGGCATGACAATGAAATTTTTGAGGCCGAAGATTGAGGACTTGGACTTGACTGACCCTTGGTTTTAACAGGATGGTGCATCATACTATACTTTTGCGATAAAATCTCGGAAATCGTATAATCAGCCGCCTTGGCGATGACAATTGACCAGCTCGAACCTGCGATTTGACACTGTTAGACTTCTTTTTATGGGGGCACTGTGAAAGATCGATGTTATGTGGAAAATCTACAAATGATTCAAACACTGAAATTGAATATTGAACAAACCATTGCTCAGATAGGGCCCGAAACCATCTATAATGTCTTGAAAAATTATACTGAGAAAATGGCCTACTTTCACGCTAGCCGTGGCAGTTATATGGTTTAAATTGTATATCACAACTAACGGAAAGGTATGTTCTTGCGAATAAAGCCAAAATATAAGAAAAATTTTTATTTTTGTTCATTTTATTGCATTTTCAAAAAGAAACTTGTATTTGGCCCACCCTATACTGTGTAATGAATCTGCGAATGTCACGTTGTTTGTCAAATATTTCGTTTATTTGATATCCGCAGGCAAATTCCTTTTTTCTTGAAACGCCGTCATATTTGAATCTTATTTCGCGTGATATGAATTATTTTGAGCTGCAATTCTACAAAAATCGAATATCTATTTAATTGCTATACGCGCTTCAAAACTTGGCCTCTGCGACAACTGGACAATGATCTAAAACATACAGCGCTAAACTTGCGGCTGTGGATCCTCCATATTTGCCCAGAATAACATAAAATGCCTTTTCTGGGTTCATACAATTCATTAAGAATTGGTTGTTAGCTTTAAAGAATGAATTGAAGGAGTGTCACATTATCAACCTCGAAGTTTTGCAATCTCCTTTTTAGGTCGAGTGGGCAACAATTTCCTAGGAATTAATGGAAACACTGGTGTGGTCGATCCCTCGTAGGCTCAATGCAGTACTAAAAGTAAAAGGACGTGTGACATAAAATTAGTATTTGAAAGAATTAATTTTTTATTAAAATGTTCTCCTATAAAAATACGAGTTGAAACTAATTGAAAATCATCACCGTTGAATTATTCCAACATTTATCGAATACCTAAAATTTCTTCCCTGAAGAAGTATCGAAAAGCGGAAATACATTCAAAGGAAGTCCCGGTTTATGAACGTTTCCTCTGATCTCGCTGCAAAAGCAACGAGATCGAGATGGCTTCAGCCATCAACTAGAACGATCGTGTCCATCGCTAATGATGACGGGCGAAAAAAAGCTAAAACAAAGATTCGATAGCAATGAAGAAAAACCGAAAAATTTTATCAGTCGTCGAGATCGAGCAGTCAGTCAAAACTAACGACAAAGCTGAGAGGTACGAAAGTGAAAACGAGGAACTCAAACTTTGGATCAAGTCGTTAGAAGAACTAGTTGGAAAATTAACGTTCAACAAAGGAAAAGAAACTATCAAGAACGAAAAAGAAGTAAAGTGATAACTGACCGAAGACAAAAAATCGAAGATACCACAACAGGAACCTAATCAAGAAGATGTCTTCAGCGCAGGTGGAGCAAATGTCAGTAGGAACTATAATGCTGTGCTAGCTGGGCTAGGCAATTCCATAAACGTTCAAGAGGATAAAAGTAACAAAAATTCTGAACATTGCATTTCTAAACCCACAATCAATCAATATTTTTGGGCAACCAGACAAATTTATGGTTCGGCTTTTGGCAGCCAAAAATAGATTAAATGATTTTGAGATCAAAAGAGTCAATGCCGATAAACTGACAATTAGAACTATGTTATTGGTTGATTTTTAGGCAGCAAAAAGTGTGTTGAATTCTGTAGAGTACTTTACGTATACCCCCAAAAGTGAAAAAACCGCAGCTTTTTATTGAAGGGTCTGGACTGCGGAGAAGACATAGTCGACCTCCTTCAGGTGCTTCAATAATAGAATTTATTGCAGTTAAAGACTTTGCAACAAGGAGATCCATTGTCCAGCATAAAAATTTGCCTTTTTAATTAGCATAGATTTCGAGCGAAAACAGTCCAAGTGCCCTTCAAGAATAAGTTACTTGAACTTCCGAGTAGTGAGGAGAGAGCGCCTCCAGAAAAGAGCGAGGTCAACGAGTGCTACAGAGGCCAAAGATTCGGTCATTCGGCTACCAATTGTGCCATAAAATACAGATGTGTAAAGTATAAAGATGTCCATGCTCCCGGCGAGTGCAAATTGGCTCAGGCGGAGCCAAAAGAAAAACTATATTGTGTGAACTGTGGTGTCTTAGGTCATCCAGCATCATATCGAAGATGTCCCCGGTATCAAGATGCAAAAGTAAAATTTACTCCAAAACAAAGTCTAGACGAGAGTCTATATCTTCATATTGAAACTTCTTCGGGATCATATCACAAGATCTGTAACTGTGAGTGAATTTCACCGCCGTTCCACCCTACAGACGGGTACATTGCGACTTGCCTCGCTACTGGCTTCGTTCCCCCAGAAGCATTCGTGTATTTGGACATTAATCGATATGTTTTTGATTCTGACGGTGTCCCAATTATATATCACATATATGTGCCACCGATAAGAAGAGAAAATATCCTCTGAGTTTGAGCTCACGAGACCAACAATTCCAATGGAGATACTCATTTATTAGATTCGTTGAAGCTGTTTGAGCTCAGACGTGTTTATTTTCAGTTTTGGTGTTTTTCGTTACTTAGTTTTTGAGTTTCAGCACATTATTGCAATATATAGCGTTGTTGTTTATTTTTATTAAAAATTAGGGATAGGTTAGGAATATATAATGTTTATTATATTACGTTTAGAGATAAGGTTAAACTTTTAGGTTAGGAATAGTGTGATAACAGTTTTTAGTATAAGATAAAGTTTTTTGATTGAAGTTTATTAGAATTAGGTTATACCATATTAGGTGTTGGACTAAAGTTCACTGTCGTATTTAATAAAGCGCTTTTGACTTTGGTACGTTGCCACTACACTGATGTAGGCAATGGATGATTGATTTAAATCGAATGAATAAGAAGGTACGAGTTCAAATTATTCAGAAATCAGCGTATAATCCGCGTATTTATAATACCAGTAATTGTCTTAATCTGCTATATTAAGTTTACTCGTGCATCAACAATTGTACATCAATTTAATTTTATATATATCAGCGTCACTAAGCCTATCTCGTTGACCAATATTAGCATTTGGATCCCTAGGCGAAATAGTATCAAAACCATTTTTACTGAAAATTTTCCGCCCATAATGGGTCATACTATCATAGTCGAAAGGTATACTAAAATTTGTCACTAAATCAGGATCCTGTTTATTAAAATTACTTATTTTACCACTTTGAATATTTTCCCAATTGATTGTAAGATAGTCATCACGATCGGGTGCATTGTGTTGATGATAAAATCCTATTGTATGCATCATTTCATGAATCACAACTCCTTTTCGGAAGCAGCCAGTATTGAGTGGTGCTATTCGTAAGTTCAATACTTGTCTCCCCCCGCGACGACCAACTTGGGAGTGGCAGCCATTGTTTTTACCCTTAAATTTAATAATATAGTTAGAAAATTACAAACTATATCAAACTATATAGTATGTATGTACTTTACCATTATATGAACATAGTCAATCGTATCGCCTCTCGTTGGTTTAAACTTAAAATAAAATTTCAGTAAATTTATTTATTTATTATTTATTTATTTTTTCATTCCAGATACATTGATCAAAAGGTCAAAGTTATCTGTTACAATGCTCTGATTAGACCAGTTTTGACGTATGAATGTCCGATTTAGTATAAGCAGAGTGCTAGTACAATCAAAATATTTTCAGAAGGAAATGTCTTCCCGTATGTACTGGTCCGTACAAGAAGCTTGAGATGGATTGGAAACACTACACATATATAGAATCAAAGAATTTATCAAATTGCCAAACTCATGAGAATCGAAACATTCATTTTAAAGCTTGTTCAAAATCATATCGCATACTCTGTAAATGAGATCTAAAATTCCTGGACTTTGCAGCTGTTCCACACTTCGACGGGTACATTGCGATTTTTCTCACCACTGGCTTCATACCATCAGAGATATTCTTGTATTTGGACATGTGCTGGTATATTTTCGATTCTGGCGGTGGCTTGATTATATTTCACATACATTTATAGGCGAGCCACCAATAAGTAGATAGAATATTACCCGAATTCGACCTCGCAGGAACAACGGTTTCAATGAAATATCATTTCCGTGGTATGTTGAGACTGAATTGGAGCAGTCTAGGCTTTGGTAGCTAAATGACAATTACAAAACTATTCGTGTTCGTTAGTGGTTTTTCGTTTTTGTTTTTTGTTGCAAGTCATTATTGCTATAGTAACTATTGTTGTAACTTGTTTGTGTTTTTGATTTTTAGTTACTAGAGATAAGCTTAACATGTAGGCTAGGAATATTATAGTATTGTAGAGCTCATCATCTCCAGAATCAATTCACTCCAATCATCTGAGCCCTGTAACCTCGTTCGCCATTTGATCACTCCCAGAATCTATCTGTCACCAGTTTCTATCGTGTCTTCCCATCAAGTCCTCAGTCTTCCAGCTAGAAGTCTACCTTGTGCCCTGAGCTTCCATATTTTTTTAGGCAGTCGGGTTCCTTTAGTTCTTTCTACCTGTGGCTCGTCAAAAAGTTCATACAACTTATCGTTGCAACGTAATACTCTGTTCCTTGTATCACGGGACCGTTAATTTTTTGGAGTACTTTGCGTTTCAATATGTCCACTGCTTTTTCAAATTGGCTCACCAGGGTTCATGTTTCACTTTCTTATAACAGCTCAAGTTTGACTAGTGATACGTACCTTATTTTGACAGTGTACAACTGTGGGCCTTACAATGAGAAGTACGGATCAATAGGCTTTATTTTTAGCGTTTATTTAACGCTCAGTTTCATACTTTTTGGTGCCTTTTCTATTCAAGTTCGCTCCAAGATGAATAAAGTCATCAATGCTTCTTTGGCATCTGAAATTGACCATGCCATAATACTGACATCATTAGCATATGCTGACATTCAACATAAATGTACTAGAGGTCTCAGCTGTTGTATTCCTCACGTCGTACTCCAGCGGAATACTAAAGACAGTCGGGGCAAGTTCGTCCACTTAGTTTAAGACTGATTCCATTTTGAAACTTTCTGGTAGTTCATCGCTGTCTTCAGCATTGGATTTTGTGTTTAGTATTGCAACTTTAACTAGGCAAACTAGCTTTGATCGTATGCCAAAATCAAGCATTATTATATACACCACATTTCTGTCGAAACTGTCGTATACTTGCTTGAAGTCTACAAAGAGTTAGTACATATCGATGTTAATTCCCAGCACTTTTCGAGCACCTGCTTAACTGAGAATATTTGGTCATTTGTAGTCCGTCCATTTCGGAAGCCTTCCTGTTACTGTCCTGTAATAAGTTTATAGTACGGCTTTCATTTTTTAAAAGAGCACTTTACATGATGCACATAAAAAAGCGATGTTCCTATAATTTTCACACATCAGCTTGCTTCCCTTTTTGAGTACAGGACATATAATACTCTGTGCCAGCCTTCTGATAATTGTTCCTCTGACCATGTTCTATATATTAGTGAGTAGAGAGGGTTACACAGCAGGGACCCCCCTCTAGAGCAGGTCTCTAGGTATTCCATTTATTCCCGAAGGTTTTGTGAGGTCCCGTACTGTTACCTGTACTTTGTCTCTGGTTGATGGTGAGACTGGGACCTCTTGTTCTGCTTGTGAAATGTAACCAGCTGAAGCCATTGTTGGGGATCTGGACATATGGTGCCCATCTATTTTTAATTTCGACTGGGTTACCGATGATTGCTCCTTGAGCACTTTTTTAAAGACTAGTCTGTGGATTGAAGCCATATTTTAGTTGTTCAATGGAGGCATACACCAATCTGACGTCATGTAGGGTCTTGTTTCGGTTTATCTGTTGAATTTTAGTGTTGACGGTCAGTCGTTTCTTTCTTTTACACCTTTTATAGCTTCTCCTTGGAGGGACTTATATTGTTCTTCTTTGGCCCAAGTTGGTCACTGGATGTATTCTCTGTACGCTTTATTTTTTTTTAGCTACTTCCTTGCATCCTTCGTTGTATCAGTCCTTCCTAGTTTTATTTGGCTGGCACCCAAGCATTCCTCGGCCGGTCTCCCACATGGTTTGTTGATACAAAATTCCAGCACTGACATGTATGTGGACGTTACTGAGCTATCATTTAGCTTGTGTATCTGGTACCTTGAGGTAACTGATGTTCCTTGCTTACAACTTTTGAAGATGCGGCACCGGAAATTAACCCTTATAAGGAAGTGATCCGAATCACTGACAGCATTGTGAAACAAGCGCGTGTCGGAAATGCTGATTGTTTTTATATGAGAACATAGTCGATCTGGTTGAATGCACAACCCTCTCGGGATGCCCACAACCGTCTTATGGATATTTCGATGCAGGAAGTGTCTGGAGCTTACTGTGAAACCTCTGCTAGTAGCGAAGTCTATCAGGCGTTGTTTGCTGTCACTGGCCCCTGCATGGAGGGTTTGCCCTCCAGTTCTATGTACAATTTTTCAACCGATTTTTATTGAAGTCACCCAGAAGAATGTGAGTGTCGTTTGATGGCAATGCATCAACAATTTATTTGAGGATACTGTAATTTTTTTTCTTAAATGCCTCCTCTCTTTTGTGGACGCATGACATTTGACCATTAAAGAATTTGTGATACTGACTGCACAGATCCTTTCATTAGTGGGCTTGAATTCGGGAATAATTTGTTTGAATGTCAACGATGAAAGCCATTTCAAACTTATGGCTTCCTTGTGATTTTCCGCTGTTAAATGCGGTGTGCGTTTGTACACAAATATGTCTTCACTTTGCCCTCTGGTTTCTCGTACTATGAGAATGTTGATTTTATATTTCTTTATTTCATCTAGAAGTTATCTAAAGTCATGACTCAAACGAGACAGAAAACTTTAGTTTGACAAAACCTGACTATAGTGGACTAGAATCTTGAAAGTGTGGATAATTTTGTTTATCTTGGAGCTAACCTGAATAGAAGAGGCGTAGAAAAGGATGAGATTCAACGCTGCATAAACACCGCAAATTAGGCCTATAACTCAGTAATTCCCACTCTGAGGTCCAGAGTTGTGCGCAGGCAAAATACATTTAATCTGTATTTACAAATCACTGGTCAAATCTGTGCTGTTATATGAAAGTAGAACAAGGACCCTAATGAGTGAATCCAAAGACAGTGTACGTATTTGAGTGTCAAGTGCTCTAGAAAATTTACGACCCAGTGAAGCAAGGAATAGAGTCGAGACAACATTACAAGGATGAGTTGTATGAATTATTTGACGATCCACCTATATCCGCTCATGCTAAGGTACGCAAAATGCTATGGGCACGCCAAGAATAAAGAATAAAAGAAAGCCGGCTACCCGAAAGAATATTAAAGGGTAAAGTACATGCGTTCAGTGGTAAGACCGATGAGTCGATGGGAAGACATAATAGAAGCTGACAGCAGAACCATGATGACTGTCATGCCATAAATGATGATGATGTGCATACCTCAAATCTAGCATATATTGCATGATTGCTCTAATTGGAGAAAATTAACATGGCTGTAACTTCCAGAAGCAGATTCCATTTTATTGAAACTTTTTTAATAAAAGCACCTTTTGAATCTCTAATTTTATTCAATTCAATGGTACAATGACAGTTACTTCAGCTCTAGCACGAGGGCTTCCGAGCTTTTAGACATTCTCGGAGAGCTTTTATTGGCCCCACTTACTCTGGATGAAGTTTGTTCAACCATTAAAGCCCAAAAGAATAATAAAGCGTCGGGCGTCGATGAAATTCAAGTGGAGCTCATCAATTATGGTGGCAGTGGTGTTCAGAAAGCCATCCATAAAATTTTCCAGCACATTTGACAACAAGAACATATGTCGAACAAGTGGAGCTAATCAATTGTATCCCCTATCCACAAACAAGGTAACAAGCTTCAGTGCGGAAATTATAGCGCGTATCACTACTTTGTATGGCGGGCAAAATATTTTCAAAGATCTTAGAAAACAAAATCAGATCATACACCAATAGTATTATTGGGGAGAATCAAGGTGGCTTTAGAGCAGGTAGATTGACGATAGACGTCTTTTACACAAATATCCGACTAAAGCAGGGAGATGGGCTGGCCGCATTGGCATTCAATTTGCCTCTAGAATATGTCAATAGAAAACTATCTGTCGATATAAGAGGTACGCTACTATACAAGACAAGCCAAGTGATAGTCTATGCGGATGATATCAACATTTTGTCGCAGTCCTTGACAACCGCCAAAGAACTTTTCCTGAAACTCGACAGCGATGTTAAATTAGTAGGGCTACAATCAATGAGAATAGAATAAAGCTCATGACGCATTTGAGGAATAATATCTCAAATGCCCAAAATATCACACTTTGCGAATGCAATATCGAAAATGTGGGCAAATTTGTATATTTAGGAGCCAAAATAACGAGAACCGGTAATGAAAGAGACGAAATACGCCGGAGAACACAGCTTACAAACAAAATTTTTTGTTCAGTTTAGACGATCTTGAAGACCAGCTGGATACATAGGAAAAATGATCCGTGGTTACAAACCTATGATGAGTCCTGTGCTATGCTATGGGTGTGAAACATGGACCCTAACTTAAGCAACCGCAAATATATTGAACGCCTTCAAAAGACGGGTCCTGAGGCAAATAATCGGAGCGAAGTTAGACGGGGACAAATTGCAGATTCGGTACAACCATGATCTGTACGAAATTTTTGATGAGCCGGAGTTCTAAACGACTGTGAGACTGCGGAAGCTGCAATGAGCTCGCCATACAAATTATATGGACGAACAATAGATACCCGAAAAGGACGCATACTGCAAAAGATATTTAGATCCATTAAGCATAGAGGAGTGTGGCAGATTCAGTACAACGACAAATCGTATGGTCTGTACTAGGAGCCGCAAACATTTATAATCATTAAGCTTAGAAAATGACATTGGAGGCTGGTAATGTCAAGCAAATGCCCGAAGCACATAGAGAGGTACTAAAAGGAAGATTCGAAGGGAGTCCATTATCAATAAAACTAATGACAAGACCGAAAACACTGGATACAATTGGTCCGGGAGGCCAAGATCTGAATTATTTATTTATTTAGGCTAGTTTACAGATCCATGAATCCAATTACTAAATAGATAATGGAATATAATACATGCAACAAAAACAAAGTGAGCAGCTTGAATAGAAACAAAAAACAAGAATATAAAATGCTAATAAACTATTCGAAGCTAAGAAGAATATTGTGTAATATGATTTTAGAAGCGTTTAAGGAATGTGGCAGGGAATCCAGCTAGAGTTCATTGTAATGACGTAATACACGTACTAAAAACGAATAAAATTAAATATAGGTTCGAGCAAAGGGCACAATGAATACAAGTATGTCAGTTGAACGCGTTCTTGAGATGGGACGTATACAAATCCTTTCCCGAAGGTTGGATGAAAGAATACCGTGATATATTTTAATAAGCAACACAGGTCTGAGAATTCTTTCCTTTTTTGAGTGATGGGGTGTTGAAGATCTATAAGCATTTGTAGAATAGAGAACGTTTGAATTTATGGTGTACAGTTTCAACAGCTTCCGATAGATTGATACAGTGATGAGACTATACTTGGGAGGCATACTCAAGGATAGGCCGGGTTTGGAGTACAAATAGATGGACGCTGGTTAAGATATTAAAGGACTTGCTGGAGGATCGTAAAACAAAGCCAGTGAAACGTAAAGCTCTAGTGGTTATGCATGAAATATGGATGTTGAATTTTAAAACTGGGTCAAATACTACTCCCAAATCCTTGAATTTGTCCACAAGTGCGAGCAGCGATCCATCAATCCATTATTCATACAGTACTGGACAAACTTTGTTGGTATCATATGATAACATTTACAATTAATAAGAGGAAGTAAATTACCTTGACACCAATTTCGGAGATTGTCAAGATCATTTTGAAGATATGAGCAGTCTTTGCTTGAGTTAATGGGACGATAAATTTTTAAATTATCGGCGTGAAAAAGACAATTAGAGGACAGGCACTGGGAAAGATTATTGATGAAAATTTTGAATAGCAAAGAGCCTAAAAGTGATCCTTGAGGAACACCAGATTTCGGAAAAAATGAGGTAGATGAAAAAAAATTATTACATGCATCGTTGTAGGAGCCATGGGATAAGAAGGATAAGATCCAAGAGAGGATTGAGTTGGAAACACGAAATGATCGGAGTTTGTTAGCCAGAAGGTCATGATTAACACTGTTAAAGGCTTTAGCAAAATCGGTGTATATGACATCAACTTGTTGGCTCTTGTCACAAGCAAGAGAGATGTTATTCATAAGTTCTAACAAATTGGTTATTGTCAAACGACCTTTAATGAAGCCATGTTGTTCATTTGCAAACAGGATACTGATGGCATCGTAAATTCTGTTATGCACAATTTGCTTAAGGAGCTTGCCAAAACAAGACAGCAAAGAAATCGGACGATAGTTCGAGATTTCACTACGACGTCAGGAAAGCAGGAGGAAGAAAGGCTAATATTGAAAATAATTGATAATGAGGTAGATAATGAAGAATATAATGACTTTACGAACAGATTTGGCATGCCATCAGGACCTGGACCACCATTTATGTCAAAAGTGAGCAGCACACTTTCAGTTTCATATTCAGAGTTCACGATGCACAATAGGGGAAGGAGAAGGACACAATGAGTATATAGTGGGGATTGAAACCTTAAATGTGGAGGGAAAAAATTGAGCAAAAGATCACAGATAGCGTTTCCATCAGAAGCTTGGCAGATATTAGGGCTAAGTGATGTTGTTTTCGGGGAACGGGTGTATGTCCAGAAGGACTTAGGACTATTAGATTGCAGTGATGTTTCAATCATATAATAATAAGATCGCATTGCGTTCATAATCGCTTTTTTGGCTTCTTTATGAAGCAGTCGATTGTTGGTGAGGTAAGTGTCAGAGTTGGAATACTGAATTTCCTCCAAATAAAGAGCGTCTGAGACTTCAGCCGAAAACCAGCTGGGGCTATTTTTCTGAGGGGAACGGCAGATAGGTATATGATTTATAATTATGGTACTGAGATTTATGTAGAAAGTAGAAAACGCTGAATTGAAATCTAGCAATAAATTCCAGTCAATATTATCCAGGTCAAGCTGAATGGCTGCATAGTTGGCTTTGCGGAAATTAAATTTTGGGGTAAAAGAAGTGCGTTTGGAACGAGGTGCGAGAAAAGATAACCGAACCTCAAGCGGAGGATGATGGGGATCAGGTTTTACATATTTTGAGGAGGATTTTAAGATCGAGGAGATAGAGGTAGGATAAGTAGTAAGGATGAAATCGAAAAATTGGTTGTTTGCATTCGGGATCCTATTTAATTGCAATAAGGAGCCAAGCGACAAAAAAGAAGAAAACAGAATAGAGAGATAATTGAATGATGTGAGAATATGAGAGCTTGTGTTCCAACTTAGGCAAGGCATGGTTAAGCCACCACCGACTGAAAAAGTGTATAGAGGGTTAATACTGCTGAAATAAGAAGAGAATTTTGAAAAAAAAAACGATTGTAAACGCGGAAAAGAGCATTGCAAGGAACGTACATGTAAAGCAATATTGTACTAACGGCTTGAGAGATATTAATGAAGACAGTGGTGCGTTCTACTGGAAGTGAAAGGGAAAAGTTAGGGCAGAGTTTGCTGTCTAAACATTTATGAATAGCGGTAAGTACACCACCACCATCAGATTTACCTGAAATCAAATGGTCTCTGTCAGTGCGGTAGACATATAGTGCAAAAAATTCACTGCTGATGATATCAAGAGTCAGCCAGGTTTCTGTTAAACAGATAAAGTCATCACCGGAGATGGAAATGGCTATTTTAATAGCCTCCAGCTTAATTCGCATCCCATGCACATTTTTATAGTAACGATTGAAGCTATGAAATGTGTTTCGAATATCAAAATTTAAATTACTATTTGAAAAAGGTTTAGGGTGAACAGTTGTCAAAGTCTCGGAAGAGAGCTCACCATATGACGAAAATTTCAGCTTTTGGTTGCCTCGGAAGGTTTAATTAAAGTTTTAGGAGGCCAGTATTCTGGGTGAAGAATTATGCTGCAGTTTGATGATACAGTTAGCTTAAAGGAAGCCATAACTCTTCCCTCAATGTTACCCTTTGACAGTTTGTGGCAGCTGAGGTCCAAATTTAGTTGAGACGTAATCACAGATGTCATTCGTTGATGTCTGATAAGCCAGACGAGACATAAATATTTGCTTCAACGGGACCACGACATGAATAGATGGAACTATTTGTGGCACTGGCAGAGTTTCAGTGGAATTAGAAACATTTGCTACTGCCGCTGGTTGAATATTTGCAAAGTTTGAAGTTTCTGTTACGAGAGTGTTGGATGATGTTGGCCCATTTTGCGATATAGCACCTCAGTGAGGAGATGAAGGCCTAGGTGATGATTGAAATACAACCTCAGAATCATTACTGGCCGACACTTTGGCGCTGATTTTTGTTGCAGGCTTAGCTCGTGACTTACTTCTTGTTATTATTGAAGGAGTTGTATCCAATGTGATTTTAGTATTCTCTCCCGAGGGAGGAAGATCTGATGCCAAAGGCTGCAATACATCGCGAGTATCCAGGCTCATCTCAGTTAAAGGATGTGCAGATATAATATCAACAAACCGGAGCAAGGAAGCAATCTCATTACACGCAGCTGGACAATTTTTATGTAAGGCACTCAGATCATAAGATAAAGATTTGACCGTTAAGCTAGCCATGTGGAGCCAAGAAACGTAGGCTGAATTTGAATAACGTCTGCAGGTCTTGCAGTACCAGTGGACACCATTTTCAGGTTTATTTATAATGTCGGCGACAGTTCCTTTGAAGCTTATGCAAGCTGAATGATAAGACCATTCATAGAGGCCGAAACATAGCACAAAAGGGGACTTATTATCAGGATCGTGGAATTTAGTCACATAGCAGGACATTTTTAATGCGAAAATTATCAATAAATACAATTAAAAACTATAAAGCTTTTGAATTGAACTGTAGCTCCGTCAAAAAGGAAGAAGAAAAGAGGTGTCATTGCTATTTCTGCCATTTCTGGGGCAAAACAATTTTGGAGTTACATTGCATGCTATAAAAGGATTAGTAAACCCTTCCCTTGCAATCTAGACCGGCAAAATGATAAGAGTGTGTAGAGAAGATTGAAGCATTTATTTGGCTTTCTATAGAAAGTATTGCTGCGTTTTGTTAACTACTAGAATTTATAGGGAGAGGAATTTGACGTCAACGAGGGTATGTCTTGAAAAGATCAATCGCAATGACAGAGATGAGAAGCTTGCTAATTTTTATCATCTACTGTAATACGGATCAGAACTACTCTAGATAAATCTTCAGTAAATATTAATATGCAATACCTTCCTTTCATAACATCACTTACCAGGCTAAAAAGATGCAGAAATCGAAGAGCAAACCTACACCAATCTTTATCGAGTTGCATTTTGAAGGAAAAATTAAATAAGGATATGGCTTTTTCGGCTATCAATATATTCGACCCATACGACAACGTATCTCCGATCATATTAATGAGCTATAAATATGAAGGGCATTCAAATATCAACGGGCCTTTTACAAAAAGAAATTTATTTTGTATTTAAGAAGAAAACACACTTTTTAGTTTTTCCTCGTTAGCTGCCCTCCTTAGTAATGCACTTTTTCCATTGAACAGGTACAAAGTTGGTTCATGCCATTTTCGTAAAATGACTTTGGGCAGGTATCTAATTAATTGTATACAAACTGTTCAACCCGTTTGTCGCTCGCAAAATACTCTCCTCTATATGCTTCCTTAGGAAGGGGGATCAAGCACAGTGCAATGCATTTCACCAATTTTTGGGTTGTTAGGGCTGCTGCTTGGGGTCTTGCATTATCGTGCAAAAATAGGACATCTCAAATGGGTCGACGACTTTTTTTTACGATATTCTGCTGTGTTGGGAGAAAAGGAAGAAATACATCAACAGACACACACTCATATATACATATATATATATATATATATATATATATATATATATATATATATATATATATATATATATATATATATATATATATTATATATATCACATGCCAATCATACATGAAGTACCAGATGGTTTGTCATCTAAAAAAGTCAGAGCTAGAGTTTGAGTCCAGCAATCATCGAGGCAGCATGAATCGAGCAGCAAGAGTTTTTCGGAGGTTTTCGGACGATTTATATGAATACTGAGTTTTGGAGGAAAGTGCGAATTCCAGGAGTTGCGGAGTTTTGGAGGAATTTCGGAGGAAACATTTGTTTGGAATTTGTGGAAAGGAGTTAAAGCGCCAGGGCAAGGCACATAATGTGAGCACAAGTAAAGTGGAGTGGAGAAAAGGAAATGGAGTTAAATTTGGGATTGGAAACAAACGAAAATATTATTATTAAGGCTTTTTTAAGTGTACTTTTTTTCTTTATAACATAATTATTTTTCTTTGTAGCTTTTTTATTTCTAGATAATAAGGGTCTCAGTTTCTACTTTCTTTTATTTTCCCGGAACAGTATTCCAAGTTCTGTCTAATGTATATCGGGAGCACTCGACCGCTAAATTTAGCTTCACGTGGAAGGCGAGAAAAAATTTGCCGCGTTTCTGCGAGAAAGGAGTTTATCCTCGACTTGCTTGCCAGTTGCAAGATGCAACTGCAAGTGCCGGAGGTCTCTAGTGACGTGGAGATGGACGAAGGTGGAAGTTCCACAAACAGTGGTGACGTGTTGGAGGCTGTCGTTAGGCTAGAAGCCCTAAAGAGGCCGATGGGGTCTACAACGCAGGAGCCTACATCAAAGGTATCAAGGACCCTTGAAGCGAGTGAGCGGGATTTTCCTAGCTCAAAAAGGTGACGAAAATAGTTTCCACAGTTCCTCGGGGACCATACCCAAGCCGGGTGGAAGGCCGGGCCTAGCGAGAAATAAAGGAAAATCGAAGCCCCAGCAGCCGAGCGTGGCTGCTACCAAAAAAGACAGGATGCCTCCTATAGTGTGCTTTAGGCTTGACCTGAAAACCTTGAGGGATCGCGTCAAAAGGGCTTGCGCACGAAACTCTAACAAGGAGCCAGAGTTTAACGTGATGGTGAACAGCTCCTCCCGAGCTTCGCTCCACCCTGAAATGGCACCGGCCTTTTTAATTTTTTGAAGTGTGTAAAGGTGGCTTGCTACACCTACACCCTCCAGGAGAGAGAAAATTGACTCTCCTTCTAAAAGGCGTGCACAGCTCATAAGACGAGAATGAGGTCGTGGCTGAGCAGAAGGAACATCTCGAAGAGGATATCCTTTCAGCAAAAAGGTTCTCCAGCTAATCTCTAGGGGAGAAAAAAGGACGTTTTCATCCTTCTAAGTCCAGTTCAAGCCGGACTTTGAAGTGAAGAAAGCAATGGACATAAAGTTTCTATTGTACCAGAAGATACAATGGGAGCGTCTGCAGAAAAATTGCACTTCCCAGTGCTACAACCGCCAAAAATTTGGCCAGGTCACTTCTAACTGCGGACTAAGTTAGATGCGTAAAATGCGACAAGCAGTATAAGTCCATGGAATGTCCAATCTCGAAGGCCGAAAAACGTCAACTACAATGCTAAGGAGCACCCTGCGAGTTTCAGAGGTTGTCCTGAAGCAAAAGAAGTTGAAGAGAGGAGGAAGAACCTCCAAAAGAAAAAAGAGGAAAGGAGGGATTTCATCGGTGCCTCGATAAAAAAACCTGTATGTGAAGGGGTCTCGTACTGTAGCCTTTTGCAAGGCGCAAAGAAGCAGCCTGTGCCACATCCTATATGGCAACAAAAACAGCAACTAATGCAGCAGCCCCAGCAGTCGCAGAATGACCGAAATACAGTTTTGAGCACTGACTGCCAACAGTTTTTCTGGTGTGACTTGTTCACACTCATTCGAAAAGTGGACTCTTTTATCCTCCATTATGAAAAGCTGCGTACTTAGAATTCGGCTTCAAAGTATGTTGTCGTGATGAGTTCCATTAAACTCTCCATCCTCAACACATGTTCACTAGCCCCACGCTATAAAAGGAGTTTCTTTCAAGAATACTTGAACGCCTATAACCCAGGCTTCTTGTTTATATAGGAAAAATGACTTAACGAAAGACACAGAGTGTACCTGGAGAAATACAAGATCATCAGGCGTGATGATCCAGAGGGAAGTCTTGGAGTTGCTATGGCTCACAAAGATAACCCGAAAGTCTAAAGGTACAGCCTTCCAAGTCTGAAATGTGTTGAAGCAGAAATAATAAGCTCCATGCTGGGAGGATGCACATTTGCGTTCATGGGGATCTATGTTCGACATGAATACTCGGTGAAGAAATTTATTCACGACTTGGAAATAGTACTTACTCTGAGCACGAAATTCGATTTCTATGCCATGGGAGGTGATTTTAATTCGAAGGAACTCTCCTGTTGAAATATTGCATCTAATGGCTATGGAACAGCTATCTCTAACTGGGTTCAATGAAATATGGATGTCATACTGATTGCCCCGAAAGAGCCTACCTTCCGCCGAAGCTCGTCTATTATTGACTTCTTCATTGAGTCTGCCAATCTAGTATATCTCTCACACAGTTAGAGGAATTTCGAGTGTGGAGCTTTGGCGGCCGAGTCGGACCATCTTTTGGTTGAGCTGACCTTAAGAGTGAAAAAGGGCATGAAACTCGAGACTGCAGATCCTCAACTTTTCATTCCATACAAGCGAATCGATTGGGCAGCAGTAATGACTGCCTTGACGGAAAGTTGAAGGGAATTTCGATCAATAGATCAAAACACCTTTCTTTTCCTGAAATCGATGAGGGAGTTCCTTGTATAAATTCAACCCTGGCTATGGTCATCTCAAAGATTTCCATTAAGAAATCCTCGACAAATTACTTTTATCAAAATTTACCAGAAGATACCCTGGAGCTTCATCGTAGACGTAGTTGGCTTAGAAAGCTACTCGCAAAAATCTACCACCGCAATTTAAATATGGTTAACTGGGAATATGACCGTATTCACCATATTGATTACGTCTCTAATCCAAATGATCTCGAGGAGAACCATGGCTTTTGCTATTGAGTGATTTAAACAGGCCCTGGAAAGTATCAAGCCATGTCTCTGTATGTTTCCTCATATCAACAGGCAGAAAAAGGCCACTCGGGGTCCTCACTTATGATGGATCCATGCTCATGGATGACAAAGCCATCACTGACTCTATGGCAAAACATTTTGCAAAAGTTCTTCAAGGAGAGAAAGCAAGTGAGGACTCTTCCGTTATTTCGTTAGTGAGCAGCACCACAACGAATTCCGACAGGGACAACGATCAATCGTGCTTGACTTGGTTCTCTGTTTCAAATCCCTCTGTTGCATCTACTGCCCATGGTCTGTTTATCAGTCCTGAGAGGCTCACTTTGTTGGAACTAGAGCAAAATTCCAAAAAAACAGCAGGGTATGATGGAATCTCCAATTATATGCTTAAAAGGCTTCCCCAAGTTTTCTTTGTTCTTCTCGTGATCATTCTGAATAATTGCATTAACATATGTACTTCCCTTATCAATGGAAATGTGCAAAAATATTCGCAATACGGGTAGTACTGACGTAGTCGATACTCGTCTGATTTCATTGCTTTCAAATATTGGTAAGCTTCTTGAAAGGATAATACTTAAGGGCATCCTACAATTTTCTGCCGGTTCAAGAATCATGCCGGGAAGACAATTTGGCTCGTAAAAAGCTCACCCCACGGTGGATGCTATGGCCGTGTTCCAAGTCGATATAACGAGAAGCTGGCGCAACAATAAGCTTGTTGTAGCTTGCCTGATCGATGTGGAGAAAGCCTTTGACTCTATATGGATCAATGGGCTTCTCTAAAAAATGATAAATTATTGGCAGCTTCATGAGGGTACAAACTGCCTTTGCGGTGGCTGGTGGAGCTAGGTCAGATCCATTTAGTATTGACTCTGGGTCCCACAGAGGTCTATATTAGACCCATTTCTTTTCAATATATTCACCTCTGACGTCCCGGGGGTAAGAGATGAATTTAACCCCGGAGTCCAGGTGAACCTCTTCGCTAACGACTTGTTAGTGTGGACATCTGAGCACAATTGGCGCTTTGCTAGGAGGCGGCTCCAAAGATGTTTGGAATCTCTTACTGCAAATTACCGGAAATGGGCAATCAGGATAAATCCAAAGAAAAGCGAATTAATTGTGTTCAAGGACCCTCACCAAAAATTCGGTCTTCGCGCAAGAGGCATCTGTGACTCCAGGACTAAGTTGAATGGGCAGATGGTGCACTGCTCTAGGCAAACGAAGTACTTAGGCGTAGTTTTCGATAGGAAAGCTACCTTCAGTGCTCACGTTGATAATATTTTGAAAAAAGTGACTTATGTGTACCATCTTCTTATACCTCTTTTCAGGAAACAATCAACAGCAAGCAAGTGAGTCAAGGTTTTGATTTTGGCCTATAAAGCCTTGATTCGTCCGATCATCACATATGCGGTGATGATATGGATTGGAGCTTCGAAAATAAAATGGGGCAAGATAGGATTAGTGGAGCGAAATTCTTTCGGGCGTACACAGGCCTATATAGACGGGAGGAAGGATGGTCTTACCCCAACGAGGTGCCGTACCTGGAGACAGGAATGGAGCCGATAGAACCGTATGCAGAAAAGCTGGTGGAAGCGGGAATCAGGAGAGCAACGGACAACCACTCAATGGATGCAGCGAATGAGTAGTTTTCAAGGTAGTCTTAAGGAATAATGTATTTAATTTTTAGGAAATCAAATTTTAAAACGAGTTGTTAGAGCAAATGATTTTTACAAACTTCTTTTTAATCTACTAATGTTTGATAATGTTGTGGGTGTCAACATTTTAAAGTTTTCTTTTACCAAAAAATTATCATCGCAATGTAATTAAAGTAAATTATTATTGAACTCCGGGAAAGGTCCTTAAGGCACAACCCGCATGTTTATTGTTACGTTAAGCTATTGATGAATTGTATGCATGTAAAAAATGAAAAATCACCAAATAAAGATCTTGAATCTTGGTTTGCCATGTAAATACTATCAAAGGTAAACTTTTTTTTTGTCTTCAGTGATCTAACACGAACCGGTGTGACCAGCATATGTAGCTAAACACTTTGACTTGAGGAAGATAGAGAAATACTGAATTCCTGTTAACACTCTTAAGTTTGCCATACTCATAGATGGTAAGAGTTCTTTAGAGGTAATAAATTGAAGGCGGTATAACGTAAAAGGGACGGCATACATGTCATGGAAACTAGAGACAGGTGAAGATAAGACATTGAATTACCCCTTTGGTATCTGTTTGGCTCCACTCTTGAAAATCTGAGCAAGGCCTCAAAATACTCTCCGAGTAATCCCTAAAGTTTTTCATTGGCATTAGCACGTTTGATTTTAATACTGAATGACAAGCTGGAGGACATAAAATGACCTATAGAAACAATTTAATATTTAATTTGCTTATTTTGATAAATGAATGACAAACCAACCCTAATTAATTTTAAAAATTGGTAAATAATTTGAACAAATTATCAGTAACTGAGAATATCAACTTTTGTAATACTTAGTGGTATACTGTTCCCATTACAAAGTGAAAAAATGAGTAAAATGTTTTTCAATCAACTGCATTAGACATCACTGACAATATCGTCAGGCTTGAATAAATTTTAAGATAAGCAAACATTTTTCCTTGTAGATCAATGCACAAAGCCAGAAATCACTTTATCACCTTCCAGCAAATCAGCCTAATTCGATAAAATTCAAGGGCAGATTTTCCAACGCCATGTAGTAATTCATAACAGCTTGCAAATTCCAAGTCACACTATCATTTTCTAATTAAATATCCTGCAAACAAATCTAATAATTACGACAATCATATAGGACAATCATAAATTGTTTAAAGGTCTTAGGATATAAAATCAGACTTATTATTTTTCCCCAATAATATTTTTAGAAATAGTAAGGCAAATGTATGCAATAAGTATTAATTTTTGACATATCAAAGCCATCAATTTCTTTAACAACGAACCATAAAAATTTCCTGAAAAACTTATCAATCACAATGGTACCAACCACAAAGAGGAAAAACAATAACGTATTTTTTAATTTTAAAATCGCATTAAATCGATCTTGCATAGATACTCACTGAAAATATCATCAATATAATAATAAATTATTCCATCTTTCCATCGATAAATTGGATCTCGTATGACACTGCGTGCTTGAAGGTTTTTCGGATGTTTTGTGGAAAAATATTCGTTATCGTCCCAAATAATATCATTATCAAAAATTTCACTTTCCTCTGAGTAATCAATGACGGGAAATCCGAAGCAAAATGTTATCAAAACGGAAGCAATTATGCATTTAATCATTTTAAAGGAAATTTTATTCCAAAAAATTGTAGCTATCACCATTAAATCACTGTTACACTTGATTTTACTTAAACTTATATTTATTAGCAGCTTTAGATAATCTTGGCGGCACTTTAAAAGTTTTCCTGTATCCAGAATGGAAAAAATAAGAAATATTCTTAGAATAATATCTTCACTGTGGAATACGTATATCAACGGTTGACTAGACGTTCGACGATCGATTGATTTTATTCTGCAGTAATTGTTTGTCGCAATTTCATTGCTAGAGGTAAATTGTATTATACTCATAGATAGTCATTTGGATTCATTTAGATTGGAATTCACGTGTCGATATTTATTGATATAGATTTGTATTACTTCAACTGCAAGCTTTCTGTAATTAACTACTTTCTTTGAAATGAGTAGTTGTATTCTAATGTTGAAAAAGTGCTTTTGACTTGCAAGATATATAGAAGGTATTTTTCGGAATCAGTTCTTCTACAAAACTATGATTTCAATATTAAGCATAGAATCCAGGTGATTTAAATTCTACTATTGATTTCCAAAGGATTATTTTAGGTTTCTCGGTTGGCCAAGCTTTAAAATCTTTGTAACTTTGGTCGAACCTCCTCCAAGACAAAGCTAAGCAATAAAGGGTAAAATTGGTAAATGAAGTGATAAGTTAGTAATATTACCGACAGACGGTCTTGGTCAGCCTACTATTTCAAAAGAAATATATGCAGCACTGGAAAATTTTTCATAAATTTTGCCTCTTCTTGAACCCCTTGATGCAAAAAAATGATTTTTTTCTTGCAGATTCTAAAAGCACTAATTAATACCTTTCATTTGACACCCTATCCGATTAAAGTTATTAAAAAAAAATTTTCAAAGACCACTTCAGCATAAGGGGACTCCTCTTAAAAAATTTTCAAATCTTTGATAAAACTAACATTTTTAAGAGGCCACCACTTCTGAAATTTCCACAAAGATTGAGCTTGCTAGCTTCAATAGTTGCTGAGGGAACTTGCTGTGATGCACGGACAGACGCAAGAACGGACGGATAGACAGAGAGGACGCGAAACTAGTACGTCCTTGTAAAATTTGTTTTACAAAGCCCTTACAAGACATCTATAACTAATTTATAATTAATTTACTTATGAAAGTTGTTGATTTTTTGGTTCCTCTTTCCCATCAGTTCTGGCCTATGCTTGTTTGACCTCGTTTAGAAATCGTAGGAAAAGATCATTTGCAGTAAAGTGTGTTGTGTAGTTGGTACTAGGGTGCCCGCCCTGTGACACCACTGATAGCTAGCCACTGTATACGTCCATAGGTCTTGTCATTCTAGTGGAGCTCCATGTTCTAGCTCGCTGAGACAGCATTTCATAAGTGCTGTTCTTACCGAACCTTTACCTTTTTTTAAGATCACTAAAATACTAAATCTCCCCTGGGTGATATTACATTTTCTGCAAGTATGTATATTATTACATGGAGTTTATATTTTGTCGGGATTGAGATGAGAGAGCTGCAGACCATATATCTCTTAACATGTTAATAATACATGCCTACTAAACATGTCGACAAACTCATTAGAAAGACTTACTTGCACACATCATGCCGCTGGGAACCTATCTCTATAAAAGCAAGGCCTTAGAGCAGGCGCTCTATAATTAATGTAACTATGGCAACTTTTTGTGTGGTTTGGAGGTGAATGACATTTACGCGCTGGGAGTGGAGGGCTCCCATGTCACAAGCAACTGGACTACCCACTAAACACTTCCCATGTCAATCCGAGAGCCCAGACTGGAACCGTTTGACACATTATTTCGGGTCAGGTCTTTTTTTGTTTTGCCGTGAGGAACCTTCAAGCTGGGGAATCCCTCTTCTAACGCGAGGGGAGAGGGGAAGAGCAGTTCCCAGAAAAACGATCCCCCCAGCTCTATTGTCACCGGCTGCTGTGTGTCCCTTTTATATTTTAGGACTGCCCGAACATAATGTACCAGCTGGTTCCATTTGTCAGCCGATTCAAGCATCATCATGAGCATACTATTCAAGGTGAGCTTTCTTGTCTCCCTGTAGAGGCCCTGTTGCAGCCATTTTTTGCCTTAAAAAAATGTGTGGCAGGCATTTTCTTCCTCTCCTGGGCAAAACCAACAATCAGGGGATCGTGACTTATCAATCTTGTGCAGGTAAGACTGAAAACATACATGCCCACTCAACACCTGGGTCAGATAGAAGCCAGTCTATCCATGCTTTTGATTGAGACACAATCTCACATCTAGAATAAGGTGCGCACTCTACATTCTATTTGTGCAGTTCACCCAAAACTGAAGCCAGTCGTTGAGTGAGCACTGTCTCTCCTCGCTTGCAACGATCTCCCTCGTTTCGACGAAGGTAAATAGCGTAGCACCCTCTACCAAAGAGGGCAACAGGTATTACGCCTGCAATAACTCCCACTGCCAAATCAGAGATTTCCGGGTATGAAGATGCAGTCCTCAGCGCTCCTCTTCTCTGAATCTGTGCCAAGTGTTTTTGTTATACCTCCTTATTGAGGGCGTCGCCCTATATGTTTGCTCCGTAGAAGTACTGACGTTACAGTACTCATTCAGAGGCGTCTTCTTGATGGGTTGGATCCCTTATGTTGACCATAAGTCGATTCGAAGCCGATAATCTTGAAGCAGCCTTCTCAGCCATTGCCCTGATTTGCTCAGAGAAACTCATCTTCGAGTCCATAAGTAACCCCAGGTACTTCACTGCTGGCTTTAATTCGATTAGGATGTCTCCAATACTGATCATCCTTACTCTAGGAATTCTCTTTTTTGTCAAGAAGACCACTTCGGTTTTCTCCAGTGCTAGACTAAACCTACGAGTAGTCATCCATCCTCTCACTCAGCGCATCAACATACCTAGCCTAAGTTGCGCTTATTTAATAGTGCATCCAGCAACCAGAGCCCCAACATCATCCACACAGCCAATCAAGCGCAACTCATCAGGCATCTCCAGCCTCAGTAGTCTACCGTAAGACACGTTCTACAGGCCAAGATCAAGGATAGACCCCTGGGCAACACCCGATGTAATTGCCATCCTTCATTGGCCTTGTGTCAGAGCGTAAAGCCAGCTTCGGTCCTTCAGGTAGACCCTCAGTAGACCCATTCGATATTCTGGAACTTAAAAAGGGGTTTCCAGCGTATGCACCCATCTAGCGGAATTCCTCGTGTCAAGTGTCACCAGCAGGGCGACCCTTTGATTTGTATGGCTATTTGTCTCTGCCTTTTGGACCCTGCTCACCACCAATGGCGGAAGGTCCTCCTCTAAACTCGTACTGCTAAGAAGATAGGTCTCCAGCAGCACGAATCAAGTCGATGAGCCTTCCCTTGATGAGTTTCTCTAGCACTTTCCCAGCCGTGTCTAGTATGCAGGCGGCGATTCAGGATTTCCCTTCCCCTTGCTGATCACCACAAACCTCGCTACCTTCCGTTATACCGGAAAAACCCCGCCCCATAGGCCAGCGTTAAGTGTGCTGAGCAACAAGTCAGGACAATGGTGATAGATAAGCTGCAACACCTCAGCTGGAGCACCACCTGGACCTGGACCTGACTTTCAGTGTGAGTACTGCCTATTCCAGTTCCGGCATGTGAAGAGTGGACCCTTGATTGCTGTTTCACCACGGATTGCGTCAACGAGTACGAGTACTATCTCGTCCATTTTTTCTGCATCGTGAATGCAAAGATTCCGTAGGGCACCAAGCTTCCACATAATTAGCTTGTAGCCAAGACCCCATGGATCCTTGTTCGCATTGTTTACTAGGTCTTGCTAGCAGTGAGCCTTGTTATTTGTTAATAAATTTCTGAAGGCATTTGCTGACCAACTAATATGTTGCTACCCGGTTGCATGTCTTGTCATGGTTCCGCGCCTAGTGACCCTCAAGCTGGAGCTTGTGATACTCCCGTGAATTTTCAGCGATTTCAGTCGCCAACCAGTACACTAGGGGTTGCCCTGCCTGAGTTTTTGACGAGGCATAGAAGCGTTGCAAACAGTTATGATAATGCTCATAGTTGAGTTGACTACGTCTTGAGCTACCAGTTCTTCCATCCCCTGCGAATCTCCCTGTAGCAGAGCACAACAAACCTCACGACATCCATCCTTCCGATGTTCCAGCCAATAGTAGAAGGTCAAGAGCACGGACGTCGAGAGACAACATTATTGATCTCAAACAGAATGCACTGATGATCACTGCCTGAATAGTCCTCTAATACTGTCCAGTTGTGTATCCTCTAGACTAAAGATTCCGAGGCGACTGTCACTTCCGGTATGGTTCCTTCGCAGCCAATACCACAAAACCGTAAAAATTTGTTCATAAGAGTCAATGAGTCAATTTTTTTTGATGGATTAAAACCAGAATTTAAACTCAAAGATAAACTAATCAGTCAATAATGAAAAATGAAAACATAAAAAAAAAGTAAGCACTTCACATGGTTAATGCTATTAATCATAAAACAATCATTTTTTAGTGCTTTATACCCAAATTGTAACGAAAACGTAATTGTTTCCTGTTATGTCTTTCCATTCATCTGTCCGTCTATCCATGCGTCACAGCAAGTTTCATCAGAAGCCATAGCAGTTACAATGCTCAACCTTTGTGGAAAGGTTAGAAGTGATAGTCTCTCATCAGTTTTCGTCTCAACACCTTTTCATGAAAATTTAAGTAATAGCGTTCAATTTGAGTATGTTTAATTGATCGAGAATTCAGAAAAATCTAAGCTGGATCAAAATGGCAGCTGTTATGTACCTGTGAAAGAAACTCTGCATCTTTTGGATAAATTGGTACGATTTCTTACAGAAGTATTGGATGAATTATTCAAGTTATCGATTCATGCCATCAGAAAATTTCTTTCGAGCCCTAGGGTGGTTCCAAGGCCCTTCTGGTAGGAGGAATCTCCTGTCGACTTGACTTGTTTCAGTTTGCGATTTCTAACGTAACTTAATGCTAAAGCTGGAGCTGTTTTTAAAATTACAACCCCTTCCGGGCCTTCACTTAAAGACTGACAGAGTATCTTATTATCTTCATCGAATGTATCGGCACTCGGGAACGTGATATGGTCAGTACCACGCTTTGGTCATGTATCCGTCGACCCAATTACAATACGTTCTGATTTTAAGCCAGTATGTATCGTAGCGGATTTATAGTTCGTCGAAAGAATCACTCGATATAAATCTCGTTATCACTGACGAGATTCGAACCAGGGACCTTCGGCTTGTGGGGTGAGTGCTTTAACCACCACACCACGTGGGCTACTAGAGGGATATTATAAAGTCCTCAATGTTCACGGTATGTGATATTGAATGCTGAAATATTTTGCTGATTTTTAAATTTTACTTAAAAACAAAGGAAAGTGCATATTATTTTTGCAGTAATTGTAAAATTTTCAACAGTTATAACTTCAATGTTCAAAACTCGATTAAAATGGAATTTGCAAAGCTATGCACCTACTAGTATATAGAAACTTCATAGGTTCCATCAAGGGAAGGCAACAAGGGGCAAAAATGGATGTTATGAATGAAGCCTCAAGGATTGGTGATCCTTTGTGATCCTAGAGATAGATAAAATGCTATGGAAAGGAACCCAGATCAAAAACCGTTATAAAATGTCGAGAGAGAGAAAAAATTTATGGTACAGAGGCAGATCCCGAGTATCGGTGGTAGAGGGTGGTGAGTGAGTAGGCTCCATGCCGTTGTCATCTGCAATGTTATAGAAATGGAGAGCTTGGCCTTTATAATAAATATATCTACAAGCGATCTCGGTCCTGACGGAAAAATCTATTCAGGCGTTGATCATTGTTATTGCAAAAACCTTCAAAATAAGGAACTTAACATGCAAAAATGTCGGCTTAAAAATTAAGAAACAGACGACAAATGGATGAATGATGTTTAAAAAAAAATAACTAGAATGTCAGGAATAGAATTTCCTAACAAGGATCGCATCACACAATAAAGGTGGAGGTGGTTTAAGGTGGAAAAAACACCAAAACGTCAAGCCCCATAGGAAAGTGCCAGCAGCTCCTGGAAGTAACCAAAGGATAGCAGGCAGCCCAATTGAAAGTAACCACTAGAAAAAGAGAAAAATAAGGCGCTAAACAAAGTTACTAGTTCTGATCAAGAGTTCTAAGTAGTGCCAAGTAAGGCAATCAAAACAAGCGGCCAAAAAGCTTCTCATTGGAAAAACTGACAAAAAAAACTTCCAAAGAAGAAATAACAAGATTTTTCCAATAAAGTTCTAATTGTCAAGCCAGTTGAAGACAAATCCCACATGGATGTCCTGCGTGAAAAAAAGAAAGTGACCATACCAAATGACTCCAGAATCGTCATAAAAGCTGTGAAGTCAACCCACTCCAGAGTCCTGGTGGAATTCGCTCCAGAAAAAAATAACAAGGATGCATTCCGTGGTGTAATCAAAAAGGTTCTTGCAGCCAGAGTAACCATTGCTTCACTCAAGCTGATGGCGACGCTCGAAATCAGGGACCTCAACTACAGCACGAAGATACCCGAGGTAGAGGAGGCCAATAAGAAAAATTCTCTAGATCATATGAATTCAAAGTAGTAATGATACAGACACAATGCATGCTCATGTCGAGTTACCCGATCAAAATGCAGAATAAATCCTAGCGCAGGCCGAAATCAAAATAGTTTGGGTTATCTGCAGAACACGAAGAAGAGCTATGCCTTAGTGCTGCTTCAAATACAGCTATGCAGTATATGGCTGTAGAAACCCAACCGGAACTCTCTGTGCTATAATTGTAATCAGCTGAAGCACAAAAGCAACGAATGGACAATCGAGGAACAATGCTTTCTCTGCAAGGGTGCTAAGCCTGAATCTAGTGGTCTCAACCTTATGCTAGTGTCAGGCAGATGCCGGATTTAGCAAAGTAGCAGTAATCTAAACCAAATCAGTACTCTGATGAGCTAAATCCTACAAGTGCCACGAAACACGAATGGCCCGGATCTGCTTGAGAAGTTTCCGAGGGATGTGAAAGCCGACCTACTGTTGCTCAGTGAACAACATCTTGACAAGAATTTGCAAACCTAGTAGCGCAACTAGTCTGGCACCTGCTCCATCTAGTTGCAGGGCTATGGAAAAAGAGATGGTTTTGTGTAGGTGAGGTGTTTACCTAACGTTGAACGAATCAATAACACGTTCTCAAAGCCCTGGAGGATGCTGTCATGAGGGCAGAGTACCAGGTGATAATTGGTGAGGACAGAAATCCTAGAGTCTTTGAATGGGGGTTCTACAGTGTGAATTGAGTGAATTTGGAGTGACCTTTGTTGTGGATAGGCAGTACAAATTGAACGTTATTGATTTTAAGGCAGTCAATGAACAGTTGTGTGCGATCCGTATGAAATCGAAATGATAAATGTTCACGCCCCATCCAAAAGAAAGGACATTCATAAGATGACCTAGGTGTTACCGGATGGCAAAACACAAAACCAGATTGACCATGTTCTGATCCAGCAACGTTGGGTATCGAGCATACTTGACTTCCGTACATACTGAGGAGACAATTCTAATTCAGATCATTACTTGATCAAATTAACCTATCGATGTCGTATGTCAAAGGAGTATTCGGTGAAGACGAGCCCGCCACAAAAATTTGACATCGAAGAGCTCCAAATGGCGCTTATGGCCGAAAATTTCACGGAGACCCTCTACAACCAGCTGGCTCCCATTTTATCACATGCATCGTCAAAGACAAGCAACGAACTCTAGATAGAAGTGAAAGTGACTATTAAGACCATGGCAGAACAGATGATCGGGCATCAAGCCTGGTACAAGAGAAAGTTTATAAAGCTATTCATAAAGTCATTCGGCACATTTAAAAAGAAGAACATATGCCGAAAGACTGGAGCCAATCAATTATATTTCCTATGCACAATAAAGGTGATAATATTTGTAATCGAATTCATTTTCGCCTTCACAAAATACTCCAACTGAAAATAGAGAAAGAGAGCTTCTTTTAATTTTGTGTATTTTATTTTTCTTCTCAAAATCGATTTTCGACCGTAATCGTTCGGTCTTCTTCAGCGATTAACTTATTTTCACTCACATGCCTGCTTAAATACTGGCTTTGTTTAAGGACATTTACTTTAGATCATTGAAAGGTAATAAGGGAAATTTGCTTAAGCTAATACAAGGTAGGAAAGGTAATTTACAAAAGGGGTAGTTATAAAAATATTATTTTTACAAGATTCAGGAAAGATATTATTATTTAATTAATTTAAATAATAGCCAGAAAGACGAAAACTGCAGATTACGGTCGAAAATCGATTTCGAGAAGAAAAATGAAATACACAAAATTAAAGGTGATACGTTACAATGCGAAAATTTTAGAGGCATATCATTATTTTGTACGGCGTACACAATATTTTCAAAGATCTTAGAAAATAAAATTGGATCATATGCAAATAGTATTATTGGGGAGTATCAAGGTGGTTTTAGAGCAAGAAGATCGACTCTAGACCAATCGTTCACTGTCAAGCGGGTACTTGAAAAATGCTGGGAGCTCAACATAGACGTGCTCCAAATTTTCGTTGACTTTAAGCAAGCATACGACGGTATTGATCGTAACGTACAGTACCAAAAAACACTTTGCTTTGGCATCCCAACTAAATTGGTCCGTCTCACCAAAATGACAATGACGTCGACGACCTCCCATGTCCGCATCAATAACCAACACACTCATGCCTTTGACATAATTATCGGACTAAAGCAGGTAAATGGACTGGCCCCATCGCTATTCAATTTGGCTCTAGAGTACGTCATAAGGAAGCTACCTGTAGATACACAAAGTACATTGTTGTACAAATCGAGCCAAGTAGCAGCCTATGCGGACGACATCAACATTTTGTCATGGTCACTAACGACTGCCAAAGAACTCTTCCTGAAACTCGACAGCGAAGCGAAACTAGTAGGGCTAAAAATCAATGAAAATAAAACAAAGTTTGTGACGCAGTTGACGCAAAATATCACACTTAGCGAATACAGTATCGAAAATGTGAGCAAATTTGTGTATTTAGGTGCCAAAATAATGAGAACCAGTAGTGAAAGGGATGAAATATGCCAAAGAATATAGCTCCCTAATAAAATAATTTATTGAGTTTTGACAATCTTGAAGAACAGCTGCATACACAGGAAAACAAAGCTCCAAGTATACAAATCTGTGATAAGACCTGTGTTATGCTATGGGTGTGAAACATGGACCCTAACCTAAGCATCCGCAAATATCTTGAACGCCTTTGAGCGACGAGTCCTAAGGTGAATAATTGGAGCTAGACGGGGACCAATGGCGAATTTGATACAAACATGAGCTGTATGAAATTTTTGATGAACCTGAGGTCTCAACGATTATCAGACAAAATCTGCAATGGGCTGGCCACATGAATAGTATGGACGAACAATGGATACCCAAAAAGGTATACGTTGGGAGAACTGGAGACCAGTAGGGAAACCGACGAAACGCTGGTCTGACTCGGTCGACGAAGACAGTTGATTGCTGCTCTGATTTCTAAATTAGAGGACGCGGTCAATGGACCGAGAAAGTTGGAAGCACTTTTTGCAGGAAGCGAAGGCCCGAGCGGGGTTGTAGTGCTAAGAAGAAGAAGAAGACTACAAAGTTAGACTTGTCGCAAAAAACAAACCTCTAAGTGAAATTTCCCAAAAACTGTGCTTCAAAAAATTCTACACTGCAGAATCATTATTTTGATGTCAACAAACAAAACTATTGTTTTAATCTCTTTCTCCGCATATAAGCAATATTTGCAAACAATTGAAACAGAATTCAATATTTAGCATCTCTTCTTACATTTTAACGCTCATCAAGCTTTAACAAGGTATTCTAAATTGAATGTTTCATGTTAAATCTAAAAAAACAACAAAAAATGTTACTACATCATTGGATAAGCTCGAGATATTATTCAAACTTCTGATAATGCTATTTTTCCAAGGAAATTGATTGATTGTACACCTATTGCGAAATTTTTAATGAATACTTATACTCGTAACATATTATTCTTGACATGAGAGACCTTCTGATGAAATAATTTTATTTTATTTGTTAAATGGAGTATATGCTACTTTTCTATATCAATATCATTATGGGATAGAACTTTTGCTTTCTTTCACTACTCTGCAATAGTAAATGATGACGTTTTTACCCGCCTGATAGTGTATATTCCACCATATCTTATCTTTTCCAATTTGTTCCACTGCTAAGAAAAGACTCAAACCAATGTTAAAAATTTCCCGTTATTTTCATGTTCAGTCGTTTTGTCTTGATGTGTCCAGGAAGCGTATAAACAATGTTGGGAAGCTCTATAAAGTAAAAAAAATGTTTAACGAATGAACAGTAGATAGCGTATGAAAACTAGAGAGATCGAAAATCTTGCTTTCTACTAGAATTACACTGTTTGACATCCGTCTGATAAATTTTGAAACTGTTAACCTACGAAATGGTGAGAAGCTCTCATGTGCAATAATATCGAGGCGGCATGTATTCAAAATGTATAGAAACTTAGCTACTTACAAAAAATAACCAATTGGTGGCAATCAAATGACATAAATCAATTATTTGTGTTATTTGCGAATTTATAATGTCAAAAGGGTGTTCATAAAAATTGTTTTAAATGTGTAGCCTTCATTTTGCTTATTCAATTCGTTAAAACATGTTAATTTTTTTGCAAAGGAAATACTGTTTCATTAAAATGACATAAGTGCTTATTGTGAGTTTATTTTAAACCTATTTCCAATCGCTCACGGATTTCCACATAAAAATGAATGGAAAGAGCCGTTGACTTCACACTCAGACCCATAAGGAAATAAATTAACGTACCTGACGTCCCTTCCCGTACCGGAAACAGCTGCTCAGTAGCCCAAAATTTCCACAAACAGCGGTCCCGAAAACTTCAATGCAGCATCTCAGTAGGCGGAAAGTAAGCTTATGAGATTGTCAAATATGACATTTCTCAGATGAAATTTAGCCGAAATGAGACAAACTAGAGCAACATACCATATATTTGCGTGCAAATGTGTTCGGTGCTTTGAGGAACAAAATAAAACCGGAGTGGACATCCATATGTACGCGTTGTCGCAACAACCCCTGCGACCGCCTGTCTTGCTAAGTGTCTTTTTGCACCTACCCCTGCGACCGTGGTTCTAAAGCTAGTTAAGGGGAACCCAATGGGTTGTCACAAGAAAGGAAACAAACGCTTATGCACTCGTAAATATGACTTTATTGCAAGTAAAACTACACAAAACGAGAAAATAGCATTGAATACAAATAAAACATTATGGCTACTTAGGATAGAAAACACTTTCGTATCGATAACCCATCGTTTTCTAGCAATAACGCACATTACACTTTTAATTGAGTTCCTCGCTCCGATTTACAATGTCTCTCCTTAAATAACAGCAATTCCTAAACCAGGTGTAATATTACTTTCACTACAGTCAATATGTACCTTCGGACACGTTCTCGAACCGAAAAAACGACTAAATTCCGGAACGTATCTCACGCGCCAGGTAAATTTAGTCGTCAAATTGACAATCGGACTCCCAAGAGGAGAAATTAGAAATGAAATGACAATCAGGCTCAGAAAGTTTTCATATCATTTCCTATGGAGTTCATATGAGCATAGCCTCTCCATTTGTTCCGATCCTCAAAGGCTCGGTGCCTCATATTTAAAATAAATCGTACTATACAAATAAAATTTCAAACTTCAGTAATATGTACTGTCAAAAATCTTTAGAAAATTTAAACAGCAAAGTCAAAGTCAAAAGCGCTTTATTTCATACTAATCGATATAAATTTTAAAAGAATATAAAGCAAAATCCAAACAATAACAATCAAAAAACTTAATGGCCCAAATGGCTCTCTAAATTTATACGTTATCATTAAACACATTAAAAAAAAAAAAAAACTATAGCAAATTCAAATCAATGAAGATTGTTACATATTTTTAAAATTCAATTGGAAAAAGGAGAAAAAACCAACCAACACTATTCTAAAATTATCTATCGTCTTAACACTACAGTGAACTTTGATCCTACACCTTATATGTTTTAACTTAATTCGAATAAATGCAATCAAAAACATTATCTTATACTAAAAAAAACCTATAACTATGTTCCTAACCTAAGCGTTTTACCTTATCTCTAACCTAATATAATAAACATAATATAAACCTAACCTATACCTAATTTTTAACAAAAATAAACAACAACACTAAATGTAGCAATAATGAGCTGAAGTTCAAAAACTAAATAACGAACAACACCAAAACTGAAAATAAACACAAATAATTTAGACATTGTCATTCAGCCACCAATACCTAGATTGCCCCGTCTCAACTCGATCAGCCTCAACGAATCTAGCAAATGAGTATCTCCATTGGAATTGTTGGTCTCGTGAACTCAAGTTCGGAGGATATTTTATCTTCTTATCGGTGGCCCGTCGATATATGTGATATATGACTGGGACGCCGTCAGAATCAAAAACATATCGATTCATGTCCAAATACACGAATGCTTCTGGAGGAATGAAGCCAGTAGCGAGGCAAGTCGTTATATACCCGTCTGTAGGGTGGAACGGCTGTGAAATCCAAGGGTTTTCACTCACAGTCACAGATCTAGCGATATGATTCTGAAGAAGCTTCAATATGAAAATATCGACTCTAGTCACTTCAGCAGTTTGATAAATTCTTCTATTCGATATATAATGTTTCCAATCCGTCTCAGGCTTTCTGTACAAACCAGTACATGCACAAAGACATTTCCTTTCGAAAACTCTTAATTTTTCCATAGTACTTGCGCTCTGGTTGTACCAGATCTGACATCCATATGTCAAAACTGGTCTAACCAGTGTCTTGTAACAGATAACTTTGACCTTTTGATCAATGTATCTGGAATGAAAGAGTTTTCGAAGGGCCATGACTACTTTAAGTGCCTTACTGAGCATGATTTTCACATGTTCAGTATAGTACAGATACTGATCGAGATAAACACCGAGGTATCGAACACAGGATTTATGTGGAACCCGTTCAAGACTACCCTCACCAGCCATGATGTGGAAATCTTTCCAATTACGTTTCAGGTCTTGACTGACCCCCCGCAGCGTTGTCCGAAATAAGATTGTTTCACACTTCTGCACATTGATTTTCATTCGCCAATTGTCAGTGTACAGCTGTACATCATTGAACATTTTTTGGAGGTTGCTCTGAACTATTGTAGCTTTTCGGTCTGCCGTATAGATGATCAGATCATCAGCAAACGCTACCGATGATCGCGTTGGCGAGACGTTAAAGTCAAAGCCGTTCAATAGCTTGCGAATAAAGATTGAAAAGAGCAGAGGCGCAGTAACTATTCCCTGCTGTAGACCATTCAAGACCTTGAACTCGCGCATTGTTGTCAGATTTCCATCAGTTACGACAAACGATTTCCCGTATAACATATTACACATCATGGCGATAAGGTGTCTGGGGAACTTGTCCTGAAGGAGTTTAAAAATTAGTCCATCTAACCACACCGTATCGAAGGCTTTCTCCATATCAATGAGACATGCTCCAACACATTGTCTATCATTTAGTTTCCAACAGATGTGTGAGGTTACTTTCGTTATTGCATGTGTGGTCGAATGCCTGGCACGAAAACCAAATTGGCAATTCGGCATCAACTCATTTTCCTCAATGTGGGCGTTTAATGCTCTGTTGAGTATCTTTTCAAACACCTTGCTGATGTTAGGCAGCAAGCTGATTGGGCGATAGCTTTTCGGGCATGAAGATTCTTTTCCTTTCTTCAAGATCGGAAATACCTTAGCCTTTTTCCACTCATTTGGGAAATATGAATTGCTCAACATGTTGTTGAACAATATGCAATAATTCCTAATAGCAACCTCCGGCAAATGTCGGAGAACTACATTTGGAATACCATCAGTACCACATGATTTCTTGTTGTTTATTCTGCGAAATATGAAACACAAGTCTTTATAGCTGACAAAATAATCAATAAGATTCAAGTTCGGTATGAGGTCAGATGTTAATGTTTCATTGAAATGAAGAATTGATTGGCCGTTCAGGCTTGACTTGAAGTCGGAAACTTTTGCTTCAACGATCTCTGAAACTATTTCATTCCCTCTCTCAGGGTTTGGTAGATGAACCAATTCAAAATGTGTTCCAATCAGGGCAACTTTATCTAATCCTTCACAAATGATCCTGTTTCCATTTCTATCCGGAGTCGTACTATCAATTTCGATACCAGCCCTATCGAGAAGATTTATCTCATCACTAGTGACTTCAAGATTCGATACCTTCACTCGAGACTTCTTGCGGAATATGCTATTCACTTTCGTGAACACGCCGTCTGAGTCCTGTGGGCTAATACCCCTCAATTTTGCCGCCCATTGATTGCTGACCTCACTCCTGAAGTATGACCGGATTAAGTTCCGGACATTCTTCAGATGTAATTTCAACAAAGCCAACGAGGGATGGTTGTAATCCAAAAATCGTCGATAAATATTGTTGACGCGTGTGAGAAGGAGGCTTTTCAATCTTTTCAACCTTGCGATGGTTGGTGTTTCATATCCTTCCATATTGTTTCGATGTTTAATCTTTGGAACTACTTTCTCAATCGTTTCCAACGTCAGCTTCTCTAACTTCGACAAATAGGCATCTATTTCATCGTAAGTTAGATTCCTGTCATTAGGAACCATTGAGCAAGAGTTGCCACCATCAGAAGGGGGACATTGCTTCTGGTACTCCCGATTAAACTTCTTTTGAAACTTTCCCCAGTCTGTTTTTTTGAAGTTCAACCGATGATTTTCGTGTTGAACTGGAATGAGGAAGAAATCATCCCTTTGATGATTGATTTCCATTACGATTGCGTTATGGTCGCTATCATAAGGAAGCACCTGCAGTTTCCGTTGAGGACTATTAAAGTTGAATTCGAGTCTTGCGTCAGCAATGCAGAGGTCCAAATATGAATTTGTCCTAGGGTATGTTGGGTACTCCGACCCATATAGATTGCACCTGTATTCAATCTGGTTCTCTGTTATCCACGATTTCAGGAATACACCTCTTGGATTATTGGTGGCGTTCAGCCATGATGTATGCTTGGCGTTCAGGTCACCAGCAAGAATATAATAATTATGAAGCCTGTTCAATTCGAGTATTTCAAACAAGGAATTGAGTTCCTCCTTGAGCCTGAGAACAGTTCCACCAGTTGCATAGGCAGAGATAACGCTGACGAGGCTACTCGAAGAGGCTAGTTCGTGACGTGACGTAGTGTTTGTGTTTTCGAGCGTGCGTTAATGGCGTTTATTTCAAAATTTTAATTTTATGAAAACTCATTTATTTTTTGCTCTTAGAGTATATGAAAAATGTGAATGTTTTAAGTGATTAAATCAGTGAATTCAGACTAAAAACGGTTAGTGTAAATTGTGAGATATATGTTTTGTAGATATAATTGATAGATATAAGTTTTGTAGAGATAATAATAGTGGAATTAAGTTCAAGTGGGTGCGGACAGTCATAGCCCATAAAAAGGGTGGGGCACCCGGGTGGTTGTGGTACTCCCTCGCACCCTTCCCAACCAGATCATAGATCTTGACGATGACTTGGCTATGTTGAGAAAATGGAAGGCTAATCATCCCTGGCAAGATCCCCTGAACTAACAAAGAGGAAGCTACGCCCGATGGCTTGCTAATTTTTGCGGATGAGCGTCCCATACCCGGTAGAGAAGAAAAGAAAAGACCGAGCTAATGCTGGACTCAACATATCATTTTATTTTTCTATGTACTCATTAATTAAGTTATAAACAATGACAATCAATTAAATTGAGTTTGTACTGAAGAAAAAATTGTAAATACGAGAAATTCAAATAATTTTATATGTAAGAAAATATATTTTTTTTAAGGGTGAGTGATCATCTCGAGCATGCAAGTGAATAAGAAAGATACAAGGTACTTAGAGTACACCTCTGACGAGCGCTCGTTGTTCCTGCATCCATTGATCTCACTGAAATATATGTTAATTTAAGGTATTTTTACGTTACACTATTATATCGTAAGGACACCTACTAAATAAAAGACAGCCACCTCCAAATAGTTACATTGAGTTTAAGATGCTTTTATGCACTTTAGAAAAATCAAATAACTGGGTAAGAGTTCGACTTACACTCGTATCATGGAAAACTGAAGTTTCATTCATCAAAGATTTCATTCCCTTGTAACCAAACGAACTGTTCACCTGTTTCCACAAAATTAAGGATTATAAAATACTCGATTTTAAAAGGTTCTGGGTCGTTATTTTTTCTCTTGTCTCTCTGAACTCATCCTTCAAACAAATAAGTCACAGCAATACACTAACATCCTTCAATTCGCTCGATTGTCGATGCATCTTTTTGCGTTGCAATTGTCGCAAAAAAGGTCCCAACTTCAAATCAAATTTCACCTGCATATTCCTTGATTGACATTTCCGGACTGCAGTTCTCCTCCCTTCACGGTAACCACAATTCCCACGCTCGCTACACACTATTTGTGACCTCAATCAATCAATCAATCAAAAGCGCTTTATTTAATACTAATCGTTATAAATTTTAAAAGAAATGGCTCTCTAAATTTGTACGTTATCATTACACATTTAAAAAAAAAAACTATAGCAAATTCAAATCAATGAAGATTATTACATATTTTTTAAATTTAATTGGAAAAAGGAGAAAAAACCAACCAACACTATTCTAAAATTATTTATAATCTTAACACTACAGTGAACTTTCATCCTACACCTGATATGTTTTAACTTAATTCTAATAAATGCTATCAAAAACTGTATCTTCTACTTAAAAAAATCTATAACAATGTTCTTAACCTAAGCGTTTTACCTTATCTCTAACGTAATATAATAAACATAATATAAACCTAACATATACCTAATTTTTAACAAAAATAAACAACAACACTAAATGTAGCAATAATGAGCTGAAGTTCAAAAACTAAATAACGAAAAACACCAAAACTGAAAATACACACGAATAATTTAGACATTGTCATTCAGCCACCAATACCTAGATTGCCCCGTCTCAACTCGATCAGCCTCAACAAATCTAGCAAATGAGTATCTCCATTGGAACTGTTGGTCTCGTGAACTCAAATTCGGAGGACATTTTATCTTCTTATCGGTGGCCCGTCGATATATGTGATATATGACTGGGACGCCGTCAGAATGAAAAACATATCGATTTATGTCCAAATACACGAATGCTTCTGGAGGAATGAAGCCAGTAGCGAGGAAAGTCGCTATATACCCGTCTGTAGGGTGGAACGGCTGTGAAATCCAAGGGTTTTCACTCACAGTCACAGATCTTGCGATATGATTCCGAAGAAGTTTCAATATGAAGATATCGACCCTCGTCACTTCAGCAGTTTGATAAATTCTTCTATTCGTGACCTCGTCGTGTATAACATAGCGCTAGCCCCAAACTTGAATCCGCCGTGACTATTCCTCTGTAGGTTTTCCAGTCAAGCTTCATATCCAACAGGTGGCGCTAACACTCATTGCCAATAAATACTACAATTTCCGACTGCCAAATTGTCCACGCGATCGATGGGAAAACTATCTCTCAGTAATATTTATGCTGCGACCGAAAACTCAGTTTCGGGAGTTTTCCACCTCCATTCATCGAATCCTTTTCCCGTCTGCAACACTGCGGGTGAATTTACGCCGTCTGCAACACTACGGGTAAATTTACGCCGTTGACATCTCGTAGCACTCCCGCCTTTTCAGTTTCTAATGAAATTTATAAATCTCTGGAAGCCAAAGAATGCGAATTTTTTATATTCCAGCCACAATCTCAATTTTTTCAATTCTTTTTGTCGAAATTTAATGGATACCGATGATTTATGGGGCTATTACGTGTACAATATGTAATGATTTTTCCGTCTTAATTCACGAACAAGGAACCGACCTCTCATCGGTTCTAGGCGTTAAGTCTGAGTCGTGCCAACGAATGGTACCAACCGGTCAACCAATCCGTGCACCGTAATCCATTTTCGCGGTGGCTGCTTGTCGGCCAGCTAGATCGGAGAGGATTTTGGTCGCGGGTCTCCAAATAGATTACGCTCATTTACAATTTTTCAGCCACCATTAAACGCCCGTTTCAAACGCGTCGAAAACACAATCATACGGAGAAGAAACCTATTTTACGTTACTCCGTATTTCTTCATTCATCCAGTCAAGTATAAAAATCTAATTTCCGTTCCCGAATTTTACCGGCGCGGTACCCAAAAATATACTACGTTAACGTGAATCCGGAAAAGAACTACGCTAAAGAAACAACAAACAAACAAAGGTACGGCATACCGCGCGCGACGCGTAACCGGCCTCAGCGGATTTTCTCAAACCCTACCCTCGCAACGGCATACTTACCATGCACTCTACTTCCCGCTGGCAAGAAGCGAAGGACCACTGGAAAGGAAAGTCGTTGTTAAGCTTAGCAATACATAGTTTTATTCATTTAAAGTTGTAGTTTTCTTATATTTATTTTCATAATGAGAGATTTATATTTGATGTAATGTCAACAAGCAAATTAAAATCAAAATTCATTTCAATTTGTTCGCAGTCAAAATTTTGTTTCTTCTACCAATTAAGATATATTTTTGGTTGTTATTAATACTGAAGTACAAAGTATACGTGTAATATGAAATATGATTAGAATACTTCTTCAAAACTTCATCTTTATTGTTTTTAGCACGAAAAAGCATTAAATTATGCAGTCTAGATAGCTCACACTCAATACATTGTGCGAAGGAAAATACAATTAAAGCAACAAAAAAAAAAATGGTTTACCATAAAGGTTTACCTTACATTTTGAATATGCATATTGCGATATGCGATGAAGTAATGATTATGTAAATTAAACATTCATTACATAAGTATTAAATTAAGAAATGTACAAATTTGGCAGTAAAGGAAGATCATTGAATAAACATTATTCAAAATCGTACAACGGACTATACCTCAATCTTGAGGTTGATCAAGTTTAGGAGTAAATTTTAATTGTAGACATAGAAATTCATATGTTATAACATATTCAAATTATTACAGAATCGTTCAAATGACAAATTACTATTTTAGGTTCTATTGTCGTTGATGAAACCTTAATTTTAGTTTCTTCCTAAATTCTATTCAACTGTTGAATGCAGTTCTATGTTATAATCAGTCTCATTTGAATCCAGCATAATTCTTTTTTGCCGTTTTCCCTTTTCTTAAGGATGATTATGATAATTCATTCAAAAATAAGTAAAACTGCTCATTTCATAGTTCAAATAGGACGTATGGCCATTAATTGTGGAAAGTGTTCATTTCGCAGCTTCAAAAAAGAATTTTGAAAAAATATATTAAGCGTAATTATGTACATTACTTTTGGATAAAACCTAAAATAAATTGTATGTCGCACATATTAACAGGAATTTAAAATATATAAATCGACTACTTTAAGAAATTGGTCAAATAAAAAACCAAATAAGCGTTGTTTGGTTATTTTAATCAGTAATAGCGACTTTTCTTACAATTTAGCACAAATTTCATTTAATTTTAATGAGTAAACACGAATCACAAATAAAATAACTAGATGGTTTGTAATTTAACTTTCGATATAGTTAATACGAAGATCAATGTCTTTTAAATTAAACGCATTCTACCTGAAGTACAATAGTTGTGGAGTTGCATTGTTGTCAATCAAGTTTTATCTCCAATTTTAATCTCTCACACCAAACATTACCATCTACAATTGAAATATACATCTGGACATTAAACTGGACATTAAACTGGACATTCAGGGAACAAAAATCCTTCAATTTTCTTATTAACGTCTATTCCAAAACATAGAACTGCATAAAGGTCCCTTTTTTTCTAATCGTATCTACTTATAATCTACTATATTTAATTAATTACATTTCTGTTCGATTAAAAATAAAGATGAAAATAATATATGTCGGTGAATATGTGTAAATATTTGATAATTATGTACATAAAAAAAATGAATGAGTGTAAAATATAAAACGTTATATGAATAGCGAATATGCATTAATCCCTTGGTTGTGAATATTTGGATCGACGCTTGCTAGCCAATTGGGGCAGATTGGCATGATGCTTGCACACATGTACCCCTAAATTACCTCTTTGTTTTGATTTATAAGGACAATAAGGACATTGATGTGACGGTTCCTTTCCACCGCACTCAACATTTTCATGACGTCGTAGGGTCGTTTAATAATCACTATATGTGAAGCATGGAATATTAACGGATCACCAGGATAAGCTATGAAATCTGCGCCAAATGCTTCACCTGATGTAACGTACATTCCCTTCTCCCATAAATCGAGAAACAAGCTATATTTTAATGAATTTTCATTGTTGTTTGGAAGCTTCACAACGTAACCTTCATGTGAAAAAGGATGTTGGTAAGGAATATCGATCAATGCACTTTGTTTATCGAATTCGAAATTTTCAGATACTTCAGCTAGGACCTCATCGGCACTTATATTTATGTCTTTTGCATCGACCCCAAACCGTAGCGGTTTTTCTCGCTTGCCAGTAATTACTTGATCAATATTTTTCGAAGTATCAGCAAGTTTTCCATCTTTAAGACAAGTTATTTGCTCTTCTATTCGTTTGCTAGCTAGATTTTTGTAAGAATCTTTTTCTTTTTTAGTTGGTGCCTGAATAAGTAAATCTTTTGACAAAAAGGTAGCAAAACCTTTTTCGATAAGTAATCTTGTTTCATAGCAATTGAACTCGGCAGGAAGTCCAAAACTACCAGGTGTCCGGCCGCGGGAATTGCATGTGCCGATGTTCCAAACGAATTTTCATTTAGACATCAGTGTTAAAACAATATGCTGTCCCATTCAAATAAGTTAAATAAATCGGATTAATTGACCTACCTATGCATTCATTTCGCGCTTGAAATCCTCGAAATCCCCGGTACAGATGCGGCGAAATTTGTGATAAGACAGCTCACAATACGCCGACAGTGGGCAAAGCGCCACGTGATGAACGTGCTTGATGCGCGACTCCCAATCGCGAAGTACTATCGGCTCCCTATTGTAGCTCCGTTGACTGGTGCACTTGGACTACTCCCCCAACTGAGCTCCACTATTGGCTAACGTTCTATAAAACCTAGAAAAATAATCTCTTATTAATCTGTAATGTTTTAGTGATTTTACCCGCACCAGCTCCTAAACACGATAAACAGTTAATGCCTGCAGTCTGATTCACTGGGGTGCTCCATTAAATACGCCACAATGCAAATAGGTACACACGCGTTCCCGGTCCGTTACATGGAACCGGTTCAGGCTTACGACGAAATATCTACGCAATGCAAGTTAATAAGCGATAATCGTGGTAAACACAGAAGAAATGTACCTTTGCTGCACTTCCCGACTGCGAAACACTTCAACAAAAACGAATAGGAATCAATGCTGGAAGATTCGCTTTGATTCACATGAGCGCGACTTGTAGTGTCAAAGCGGGCGGACTCCCACACTCTGCTACCATTTGGTTGTCAATTCACTTTGACATCCCACGACAAAATTAACGTGGGATGTGCAAACGTCACGACCAACATGAGATGGCAAGCCACATGGCAGCAAGGTGTATTGGTATTGGTCGTCGAATGGTTCATTACAAATATTACTGGCGTTTGCTTCCTTGAAATAGAACAGGGGATTTCATTTATTATTGAAGACGAAATAATAAAACTAGTTCAATATGAATTTCTAACTCCAGCGCGTCATCCAGCTGATCTACATATCCACAGAACAGATAAAAATAGAAGATAAACTTGTTGACCTTCAGTTCTTCTTCTATTCTGTGGTTGTAGTGCCACGCTGTGTGTATACGTTGTGATAAGTGTAGTAACTTCGCAACGGTTATGAAATGGCTTTTAACTGATTATTTCGGCAAACAGAAAAATGAGACAGTTACCAGTAGTGAAAAGGTAAGTAAAAATTTACAATAAAGATAAAAAAACATTTACTGCTGCGTGTTGATTGAATTTTTTCAAATTCGAATATATATTTCACTATACAAAAAGAAATAAACGGACAACTTAGCTATACTGACCTAACCGTGACACGTGAATAAACCCGATTAGGTTATAAAATATACAGAAAACCAACCACAACTGATCATACCATGCACGAAACATTTAACCACCTTGCACAACATGAACTAGCAGCGTATAGACAAATGGTGCAAAGACTCCACTCTATCCCTATTACCCCTACTAACTATTACAATTAACTAAATAGCATCTGCAGAATAGCTGGTAGTAACGGAAACACACAACGTTACATTGACAATCTTGTTACACAGTACAAACAAAAACAGGAACGTCAACTGTCTGAAACTCATTAGAACGACCAACAGTGGATTTTGTTAACATATATAGGCAAAGAGACATACAAAATATCAAACTTTCTTAAAAAATACAAACTGCAAACTGCATTCAAAACTAACAACAACATTGGAAACAAACTGAAACCAAAACTGAATGACACATCAATATACTAAATGGTGGTCCAACAAAAACGCACGATGTTAATTAAAAATAAAACAAAAAGTTGTCAAAGAATTCTGTTAATATTTTTTTATTATAATAGAAAGATCTATGACAATTATGCGTATAACAAAATATTGCCCAAATGCTTGCCACGGCATGGTGGCATACTTCTATCCGATGTTCCACATTTTCAATGACTCCGAGACATAATTGAGGTTCAATGTCATTAATGTGCTGAATTATCTCATCCTTTAGCTCTTGAATTATTCTTGGCTCATTGGCGTACACATTTTCTTTTGAATATCCCCAGAGGAAGACGTCCAACCGTGTCAAATCACATGATCTTGGCGGCCAATTCACGTCGCCCCAACGTGATTACTCTCGCGCAAGAGAGCCATTGTTTCGTTGGCTTTGTGACAAGTGGCACCATCCTGTTGGAATCACATATCGTTCGGGTCCATAACCTCAATAATTTCTGGCCACAAAAAGTCCGTTATCATCTCGCAATAGTAAACATTATTCACGGTAACTGCTTGGCCGTCCTCATTTTCAAAGAAGTACGGCCCGATGACACCGCTAGCCCATAAACCGCAACAAACATTCACTGTTTGTGGATGCATCAGCTTTTCAACAATCACTTGTGGATTCTCATTAGCCGAAATCCGGCAATACTACTTGTTAACGAATCCACTGATTTGAAAGTGTACCTCGTTACTGAAGATGATTTTCTTTATAAAGTCACTATTCCCTTCTGTCTGTTCAATCAACTATTCGGCGTATCGCCAACGCTTGAAATGGTCAGTAGGCTTCAGCCCTTGAGTCAATTGAACCCCGAAAGCGTGTAAATTCAAATCTTTATTCAAAACTCGCATCAGTGATGTCCGTGAGATGTTCAATTGTTGGGCACGATGACAAGTCGAGTTTGACGGCTCTTTTGCCACACTATCGCGAACAACAGCAATATTTTCCCAAAGAATAAACTAGGCGAGCATGCACAGGTGACTTTACATTTCCTACAGACTCGGTTTGCTGAAATTTGCACACGGTTCTCCCGATTGTGGACCCATTTGTTCGATTATGCTGACCAAAAAAAATCACGAAGTGCACGAAAGGCATTTTGATTTGAACGCCCATTTGTGTAAAAGGCTTCAACAACCTTAACATGCTGCTCAATTGTGTATGTCTCCATGGTTGAATTTGTAGAACACTGAAACAAAGAAATGTCAAATTAAGTTGGGTGAAAAACTTGACGTTAAGGTGTGACTCACAATTAACATCGTGCATTATGGTTGAACCACCCTTTAGAATAGCGGCACATACAAACTGACACGGAAACCAACGAAAAGATACAAAGAGCACCTACGATCTTTCTTACACAACAAGGCAGATGCCAATTAAGCGACGCATCTATAAAAACACGCGCACGAGCTGGACGCTATGACAAACGCGATGACATTACTACACAAGCAAGGCAAAGGGCCGAGACTTGACATTCTAGAAAAACTTGAAATGTATAAAGATATAATCAACGAACATCTTATGACGAATTCTGACTCAATTTTCTCACTACTACATCACACTCTTTGACGAAAAAAGTATCGTGATGAAACATAACATACGGACATCCAACAATCCAAAAAATAAAAGCCTAATCTCCCTTTACCTGACCGAATTTAGCACCTAACCTAATTTAGTGCTACTTGTTTAACCTCTCTCACGACTATATAAAGTCATTCCCTTCAACATATCCTTTAAACACTGCAGATGACTCAAAAGAGTCAAAAAGCATCTGCTCACACAACAAAGCAAGGCCCGATATCTTTTCTAGAAAACAGAAAATTGGCCTGCGAATATCAAATAAACAAAATACTTGAATAAAATGTGCACCTATAATGAACACCCCTAATAAAGTGAATGGTAGTCCGCGTTGTGTAGTGGTTAGAGCGCTAAGCCCGTAAGTCGAAGGTCTCTGGTTCGAGTTTTGTTAGCGTCAACGAGATTTAGTTCGAGTGATTCTTTGGACAGACTTTAAGCCTGTTCAGTTATGATACGTGCTGGTTTAAAATCAAAACGTATCGCAGCTGGGTGGAGAGACACACGGCCAAAGCGTGATAGTGATCATATCACCTTGTGGAGTGCCGATACATTCGATCATGACAATCAGATACTCTAACTATCTCTAAGTGAAGGCCCGAAAAGGGCTGTAGTACTCCGAAAAAAAAATAAAGTGGATGATGCAGCTTAAAGTGAGGGGTGAGAAATGCGCTGTGGATTGAAGAAGTGGTTTCCGAAGCTTACTTTCACGAACATCGCCAACAATAAATCAGCAATAAAATATGCCACCTTGAAAAAGTCGCTGTGTGCATTGATTGATGAAATACGGAGGTCCCTAATGTAGCTTGAGTCTTAAGCCACTTTACTTGCATTTCCGGGGAAAGCGTAAAAGCTCAGCAACAACTTTCCCTGGTTCAGTTAAGCATGTAAAAAAAATTTACTGCTTTTTACAATTTGCTGGGGGTGGCATACGTGGTAGGGGTTGATGGGGTGGTTATCTGGGGAAGGGGTATAGCAATGAAACTATTTGATACGTAATAAATTACTAATAAAATATGAACTCATGATGAATGATCTCTAATAAAGTGGGTGATGCAGTTTAATATTGAGGAGGATTGAGATACGTGGTAGGGGTTGAAGGAGTGATTTAAGGAGCTTGTTTTTTGCTTACACCACCAGCAATAAATTAGCAATAAAATACGCCACTTCGAAAATGTCTCTATCTACGTTGGCTCTTGAGATATGCGGGTGGCTGATGTAGGTTAAGTCTTCAGTCACATTACCCACTTTTCCAGCGGAAGAGGGGGAGCACTAAAATTTTTTGTTGCGTAAGAAATTAGCAATAAATTAGTTTAGTAATAAAATATGGGCTTATGACGAATGATGCTTAATAAAGTGGATGATGTAGCTTTAAAGGCATCACAAAGGAGGAATCTGCTGCAGAAAGATAATAAGATTCAGTGTTATCCGAGCACGAATTAGCCTTCAAGCGGTCCAAATTGAAAATGGCCTTAGCTCTGACTTTATTCTGCCTCGACGTTTATTTATCATATTATGTCCAAACAGTGCTCACTCAAACGATTGGCAGCAGTCTTTGGTGAATTGCACGAAGGGAAGGTGGACTGCGCAGCTCATCCAGGATTTATGACTATGGCTAAATTGAACGCATGGTCAGACGGGCTTTTAGCTGACACAGCTATGAGCGTGGATGAGTGTTTTCAAAATGATGTACAAACGCAAATTAAAAAACAACAAAACAAACAAAAAACGTTTTGTAGTTATAAGGCATATATATGTATATATTTCGAGGGTAAGTGTTCCCTCTTCATCAGTGTCCTACTATGGCCTAGTAAAAATATTATCTCACTTAAATACCTAAACATTTTAGCTCACTCACTTAACCTTCTACTCATTAGGTTATGGTTTTTTGCTCACATAAACTAATTACATAGCTTGGCTCTTTTCAGCATTTATCCTAATAAAAGTTCCTAAAATTATTATCACCCTTAACAAATATTACTTATCTCTAATTACCTCTAACATCTTGGAGTAACCGTTTCCTGAATCATCGTTCGGCCGAAGACTTTCTGGTTTCTGATAATTTCTTGACACTATTCATCTTCTTTACGACTTGCAGATCTTCCCAATCGATCTTAGTGTTATTCGACACGATGTGCCTCGCCACCGATGATTTCATTGCTTCGATAGGTCCTTGATTGGAAATTAACTTCTCCGCTTCCTTGATGTGCACATTAAATCTCGTTTTAACTGAGCACTCTGTTTGCCCTATATAGTTTTTTTGGCAAACTTGGCACATGATCTTATAAATTCAGCATTTTTGCTCCAGGAGCCTCTTGTCCCTCGTTTTGCCTAACCTCGTTCCAAGTTTTGAGTTTTTACTGGTAAGTATTGCCGCAATGCTCAAGGTCTTCAGCATTTTTTTGATCCACCCAAAAACGTTAGAGTATGTTTCTGCTGCTCTCTGAGTGTTGTCAAATTTTCGTTCTGTGCGAATAATGTAGAGAAAGATTCCGCTTTTAATCACTTTCCCATTTTGCTTATGATAGAGGTCACGAATCCCATATTCTATCCATTGATTTTCGAAGTGTCAAGTATGAACTTACCCTCCTGGTCATACCTTTCTTCAGTTACGGTAGTTAACATCCTGTGTATCTAGCTGTTGTAGGTTGCCATTTTAATTGCGTGAGATTGGTAGGATGTTGCTGGCATTGTTCTCCGTGTATTGGTTGATATTCGGTGAATGTCAAATTCTACACCGTTCATCTCCCTGATGATTCTTAGGTCCAAAATAGGTATTTGATTCTCCTTTTTCTCCTCCATAGTGAATAAAATCTTTTTGTGGACTTCGTTGATCTTATTGAATATGTTGTCTAGTTCATTCTTCTTCACGATTGCAAACACGTTCAACATACCGGATCCACACACTTGGAAGCGAATCTTCCTCCGTAATCCTCTTCTCTATCCAGTTCATGAAAATCTCGCTAATGAGTGGGAAAGTGGGTTCTTCATTGGAACTCTCGTTTTTTGCTTATCAAATCGTCCCCTGAAAGTAAAGTAAGTTTCTGACATACACAAAACAGCGAGTTTATATAGTAGTCATGTTTTTTTCTTTTGAATGCCGTCTGTGCTGTTAAATGTTAGCCAATCCTCAAATGAAGCTAGTGCTTACTTAACTGACACACTTGGAAACAGCGCTTTCACATCAAAAGACACCAGAATTTCGTCCTGATCAATGTGGTTATTATCTTGAAGCTTCCCAATCGATTCCCTCCTATCATTCACTGAATTACTGCTCAAAGGATTTCCCCATTTTGCATCCCTCTTCAAGCCACTTTGCGATTCGGCTTGTCGGCACATTTGTGGCGGTGATGATCTCTTGCAACTCATTCTCAGGCTTATGGATCTTCGGTAGACATTTTATCCGTGGAAGCACTGGGTTTGTGGCACGAAGCATGATCTTTTGGGTATCACGTCTTTGCAGTCGGTGAGAGCTTTTCCCACTCTTCGAACAGAATCTGGTAGAGGATTGTGTCTTAACTCGTAGTACTCTCAGTTGTTCGATTTTTCAAGCACTGATTCATCGTATTTTCCCTTGTCCATAATGACTGCCTTATTACCTTTATCAGCTTTAAGGTAAAATACCGGTTTTTCCTTAAGCTGCTTAACCAGCTGATGTTCATTCCTTTGCTGGTTGACTTTTTCTGCTCATCTGTCATCAGGGGATTGCTTGTCTGGTAACTCTTCTTCCCCTCTCCCCTCCCGTTAGGGGAGGGATCACCCAAATTGGAGGCGCCTATCAGAGTAGCAAAATGAGACATAGCCCGAAGTAATAAGTCACACGGTTCCAGGCTAGGCTCACAGGCTGACAGGGGAGGTGTTTAGTGGAAAGCCTAGTCACTCACAAAAATGGAAGCCCCAACTCAGTGTTTAAATGGTATTCATCACCAAACGGTCGCATCGGATTTTGGGTTGGTTACGATGTTAAGTTAGATCTTGATTGTGAGGGGCTTATGTACTATCTAAGCGGATCCTTGAGCAAGGCTAAGCGTAAATATTGCATGGATGTCTTCTACGCTGTCAAAAAGCTGTGGCTATATATTGAGGGGACTAAATTTGGGATGATAACCGACCATAACTCGAGTGTGTAGTTTAAGAATCTAAAAACCTCAAGGGTCAGCTGACGAGATGGGCCACCTCCATCAATTTGATTTCGATATTATACACCGCAAGCGTTATTTGGTTGTTATAGCAGGCACGAGGATTTATGGATAAGAAGCAAAAGGTGCAAAGAAATTCGGAGCAATTTATAGACTAGCGTATCGAGAAGGGCACTCTATGGAAAACAAAAAATACCTGATCGTTATTCAGAACCAAGGCTATTGGTAAGTTTTGCAAGCCATTGAAAGTGGTACAATACAACTAGACTGGCTTGAAAATATCATTACCAATAATACGTATCATGATGCTTTTGTAACGCAGTATCTTCATCGAGAAAATTGACTAAGCCGATGCATCCTCATCCTACAAGATGCTTCTCAAATAAGAAAGAAAAGATCCCCATTTGATATAATTCGAAGTCTTAGATATCGAGTACGAGAAAAGCAAGAGTGACAATAAAATCAAATTCTTCAACTTGGGATTCAAGCTAAAGAGTAGCGCTGAAGCATTCAATACCCGTTCCCTACTTATTATGTCCTTGATTAATGAATGTCACGATATGCAATGCATATAATTGATGCACATCATGAAAGAATAAATTCTAACGTTATATTACCGCAATAAAGCCCAGATTACCTTATTCAAGGAACATCTACCGCAAGGCTTAGAGCTTCCATCTGTTGAAAAGCCAATCAGTATAAGACGACTTTACCGGGTCATACAAATCCAATTTCCGATGGAAAGTGGATATTGAATATAGCAGCAAATTATTTCCTACTTAGTTATGTGTTTCAGCAAAATCATCGGAATAAAGTTTGACAACAGTTAAAAATACCCGATCATTGGCCTTTTTCGATGAATAACATATATGACTTCCCATGTTTGACGACTTCTATGTTCGCTGCATTATCGCTTTGTCCTTTACGGAAATCTCAATTAGAAAGGTGTGGCATTTAACCGGTAAACTTTATAAAATCTATCATTTAATTCCCTTAGTGGCTACCAAATAATTTCTAGTGTCTATAAATATTCCAATGACCTTTTGCTACTCCCCTTGTTGCTTATTTCCAAGAAAGTTTATTTAATTGGAATATGATTCTCCTAGAAAACCCAATGCTAAGCTTTTCAATTGTTAATGTTTCTATTATTCTATTCAGAGAAAGAATTGCTGAGAGCACTTCGTATTGGCTGCTTTTCTGAATAATAGAAGGTTCATCAAGCTGTCTTTAGTGAATTATGTCCTTCCCTAGGATTCTATTTTAAACCTGGAAATTAAAACGTTGAGTCATTACCAAGGCTTTATGGAAAATCGTAGAACATCCGCCTGTGCTTTGGAACAGGATTCAAGCGAAAGTGTTAATGGATTCGGTTTTATCAATTGGCGGGCGTTACAAGCACACTTTTGAATGATAGTCCTTGAGTGGAGAGAAAATTCGTGAAAAGGATACATAATCACCGATTGAGTAAGCATTGTGTTGGAAAGAGAACTGTATTCATAGTGCGCGCTACAATACTTGAATCAAAGTAGCCATTATAGAAAAGAAAAGCGTCTTTATTGCTGAAAATAGAATAATTTTTCATTGAACACTACGTCACATCCATCGACCTTCAAAAACTGATAGCAATTCTTGGTTATTGAGAACATCCTCTCATTCAAGTTTGCTTTTTGCTAAATAATTAACCAACAAAACACATTAAGGTCTCGAAAGCCACTTTGGAATTGAATAGATAAATCGTTCGAAAGTGCCAATTTGCATTGAAATGGAAAGTCGACGTTGATACAAAGCAAATTACACGAAATCCAATTAGCTGCACACAAAATGGAGAAAGTTGAATGTCGCGTCTGTCATCTTATGGCACAGCATGATTGCGATGTCGCGCATTAAAAGGCAACTCTCCATACAAGGGTCCACTTGTTCCGTCAACTGTTGCCCAATTTTCACGGTATTCATCCCAATAACCACTTGATCACGTTAGAATGAATTTAAGAGCTTATAATTGGAAAAGTTGGATGCCGATGGTGCTATAAAATAGCCTTGCTAAAGGACGATGTCCTCTGCAGCTGAATTAATGTCTTCTTTCAGTAAATCTAATTTAGATTCAGTTCAAGAGCTAATAAAAAGGTGGTGACCGGTAGAAGTAGTGGCAGGTGAAATTAAGTTCAGAAGCATGCTATAATGTCGGCAAGGTCGTGGCTGTTGAAGGAGTGTTGGGAGAACTTTATCGAAATGGAATCATGAAACGGACTGTTCAATATCTTGAACGTTCTTTTTTCATTTCGCGTGATGGATCATTGGAGAATATAATCAATTTTTTCATGATACTTGATTCAATGGGAGGTGAAAAATGAACGGTGATATTCATTTGGAAAGAAAAAGTTGAAAAATTTAAAGCTTTCCGTTTAATTTAAGACAGTAGTGTTTTAAGAATGAAGTTTTCAGGATTCAGATTTGAGATAACATATAAAGAAGCATTATTATAATGTTTCGAAGAAAGCCAATGAGAAATCTTTATATTATTGGTAGAATGTCTGTGGAAGGTGAAAAAAGATACATATAATCAAATGTATCAGATCCTTTTGCATTGGAGTATTATTAATTTTTGAACAAAAGGGTTGAAAAACCAGTTCAACTTGTAGTGTTTCATTAAATCTAAAGGGTCCGTTTAGGACCGCAGCGGTGGACTGCTGCCTCAGCAAATGCAAGATTTATGCTCAACTGGGGATGGCCTTATCTGAAGACGCCTGAGTGCGCTGGCAAGCCAGCTTTGCGGCGTCGTAGGGTGGGTTCTTTCCAAAAGCACAAGAACCCATTACAAAAATATATTTCACACTGACTTTTTCAGATAACCAAAGTCAACAATAAAAACCGAACCAAACCGTGGATACGTATTGATAGCTTAAATAACCTATCGAAAGGATTGACTAAAGAAACGCGACGACAATGTCCGGTTGGCCGCACGAGTAACATATGATAATGCCCCAAGCAACGCTGAATTTCATACCATTCCAAATAAAGGTCATTTACAGGCAACTGATGGTAGCCTAGATACAGTTCAAACGAATTCAGCTATTGGTTCAATATCATATGTTGCAGAACCCATCAATAATAGCACAAATGTATTTTGGTCAGAATCTGCAATTCACGGCATTACAATATCGCCAAGCAATATAGCCAATTAAGTAGTAAGAACAGAATTAATGTCAAACTTAACTGAATGCAAGAAGTCATTAGTTAGTCTGTGTTGATCAAGGAATAAAGTGTGTTGTGAATTTTACTTCAAGTTTTTTTTTTTAAGTTCGGTTCCAAAAAGTATACATAGCTGGCCTAGTCGGCGTTCTTCCAAATACAAAAAGTATGAGGAAAGTGTTCGAACCAAGAAGTAAAAAGTGCTTTTATCCATTTACGTGGAAAATGGGAACGAAGTATAGTAAAGAGAAATTAACCACTATACGAAAAGACTTGATTGAGTAATAGTAAAGCAAGAAGAAAGAAGAGAAAAAAAGACATGCAAATAGCAAGATAAAAGTGATAAAAACTGCGAAATCACTAAGAATTTAGAAGACGAGAGTTGACATATTTTTTATAAACTAAATATGAGAGGGGGAGAGGCCTAGGCTGAATGTCATCACGGTAATCTGAGCATGGGTGAGTGAAAATACACCAAATGGAACATCAAAGATATTAGATGATCTTGTGGACCGCATAACGCGCTTCACTGGAACCTGGTTGACAAGGCGAGTATCGAGCAAACCACGGCAAAGCCTGTAAAGGAAACATTCATCAATGTAGAGTTGACGCTTTTCCAGCGAAGGAATATTGAAGATAGATAACCATGATTCATAAAAAATATAGGGAATCAGGAACTTCAAGAAGACGATCAGGGTAAATCTTTTTTGCACAGCTTCTGGCGTGAACTTCAAATGAGCCGACCGAACTGGCAAACAGTACTCAAGCATGAAACGAAGCAAATCAGAATACAATTTAACAAACGATAAAGGATAGGAAAAAAATATAGGTATTTCTTAAGATCAAGCCAGAAATGCGGGAGGCTTTAGAAGTAATTTTCGAACTCTGTAGTGTGTCTGTTTTGTTGCTGACCTACCCTTTTGGTTTCGTCATTGTCTACTAAAAATCTTCTTCATAATGAGCGTAAGGTGCAGCCTAGTGAATTGCATTGCATTCGATAACACATTTAAATACGTGTTATGTAAGGGATTTTGCAACCGGAAGCTGCATGGCGGCTGCATGGATGCACCGAGGGATTGGTTCCATCCTTACTTAGAGGAACATTTTATATGCTCTGACAGCCAAAACTTTGAGCAAAAAATGCGGAACATGTATGAAAGAATCATTGGTCACATAAATGATCTTATGGAAGAGAAAGACCAAATGATTGACAGGCAAAGATTGAATTCTCGTGCACACGACGAGAGCTTTATAGAGATGGCTAGCAGCTTTGACGAGTTAGCAACGAGCCTATCAAATAGTGATAAAAAAATATATAAGGCCCTCGAAATTTTTAACACTCGTTTAGTTTCAATGAATGAGCAGGTATCCAACATCCAGCCACCATCTGTAAGGGAAGACTTTAGTGAGAAAAAAATATGTGATATGGTTAGAAACATCACTAAAACGCTGTTAGACCGAAATGACTTGCTTCAACAACCGCAACAACCGGAAGTGTTAAGAAAATTGCAGTGCATCGAAAATAAATGCGATTCATTGGAGCAGAGACTACTCCAGCAGTATTGTACACAATGTGCTTCTTCCGATCAATATAATACAGTTAATCTGGAGTCATCAGAAATATCTCCAACATCTTCAAATCAAACAGCTTCAAAGCTAGGCCCAGAAGTATTAAGACCCATCTTCAAATTAGGCACGTTTTGGTCAGAGGATGAGTGGAATGGTAGGCTCAGGAAGTTGAAGGCCACAAATGTCATAAGCAATCGCCATAGCGAAGATGAAGACTATAGCATATTTTTTCTAAAAAAATCACCGAAAAATACCAATGCAACTATAGTGCGAAAATTCTTGGAAAACATCTTATTGCTTCAAGGGTGCAGAGTTCAGGACCTTTCACAAGGAAATAAGCGCAGCCGCTCTTTTAAAGTTTTTATCCCGCAAAAGTATGCCTGGCTATTTTCAAACCATCAGTCGAAGAATGGTAGTGTTTTTTGGAATGGGATGAGCTTCAAGAAGTGGAAATCAAGTAAAGCCGTTTTCAGTAAGGATGTATCGAGTAAATATAAAAATAATATAATAAAAGCTCTCACAACTATCAAAAATCTCAATACTATCAATACTAATACTACTGACAACATTCTTCCTTTAAGTACTAATAATATTGTAAACCCAGTAAATCCTTCAGATGGTAATCTACCAACAAACACTAATAGTATCAAACAGAAAGACCAGACCTCCGCTCTTGAACCTGAGAACATGACACGTCCCTCTAAGCACCAAAATTTCGCAAGTAATGGAGTTCAGGTTCCATCAAAAGAAGGCTCAATTCAACTACCGTGCTCATCCAAAAACTCTTTGACCGAAAAATAATCCTGTTTAGATGGTGATTCAAGAGAAAATAATGATAGTTTTATTCAGATAGACCATACCTCCACTGATGAACCGGAGAACTTGAAACGTCTCTCCAAATACCCAAATTTCGTTAGAAATGGGGTTCAGGTTTCATCTCGACAATGTAAAATTCAATTACCGTGTTCACTAAAAAACTCATTGATAGAAAAGGAATCTTCCTTAGACCCTCTTTTACCTCCAGTCGTAAAAGCTACAATTAACTCTACTAGTGATATTGAGAGCAGATATCTCTTAGCACGACTACGGGAGCATAAGCTGTATGAGGTTGTTCGACTCTATCTATCCTACATGCATAAAGCACCTGAAACAACATGCATCGAGGGCAAAACGAAGACCCATTTGAAAGTTTTAATTCAAAGAGAAGGTCTTCCAATAGATCTAGATGCCCTTCACAAACTATATCTCAGCTATCACGAGCAACTGGGAGTAACTTCCGAACAAGCAAAAAAAGACCTTGAAACTTACGCCTCATATGTAAGCTCTAATTACATATCTCCACTTCAAAAGTTACGGGAGCAGCATCATAAGTTTTTTCGTCTACAATAATAACACTAATTCCTCTAAATGCCTAAAAATGTTCTACCACAGCTGTGGTGGTATGAGAGGCAAACTAAATAAACTCTTTTTGGACGCTAAGTCATGCCCTTTCACTGTTCTTGCTTTCACTGAAACCTGGTTAAATGACTCGTATCGTAATGAAGAGATTCTCGATAATGATTGGACAATATAAAGGGACGATCGAGAGCACCGGACTGACGGGAGGTGGGGGTGTGCTAATTGGTGTACACAACTCCTTTTCAAGTGATCTTATTAATACTACGGCACGTAAAACATTCCAACATGCAATAATTCGCATCAAATTTGATAAATTCGACTTATACCTAGGCGTATTCTATATCCCTCCGAAGTCCAGTGAGACAGTGTACAATGAAGCAAGTGGAATTATTTCTTCCATTGTTGGGCTTTTGAATGAAGAAGATAGAATTTTGATATTTGGTGATTTTAATAGGCCCAATTTAAAGTTTATAGTGGATGAACTTGACAATCGTCTTCTTGCAGTAAACCTTTTAGATGATAATGATTTCAACCTGGTATCCACCTTTTATTGCAATGATTTACAACAAGTAGTTCCGACGCCAAATCAAAATGGTAACTGGTTAGATCTCATTTTCACTAATGCATATGACGAAGTGGTGGTTAATCCAACTAGTGATGCGGATAACCTTTTCTCAAATAGTCTTCACCATTCCGCGCTTTCGGTTGAATTTTCCACTGCTGAAGCTCAAAATAATCTTTCGTACAATAACTCCATTGTATATGATTTTAGCAATGCTGACTACGAAAGCATTAATAATTACATTTCTAGTATTGACTGGACTGGTAGGCTTTCAGCGTTAGATATAGATGATGCAGTAAATTTATTTTACCAAATTATTCTTGACGCCGTTGAAAGCCATGTACCTAAAATTAAGAAAAAGGACAAATTATCTGAGCCTTGGCTGAATAGTAATCTTCGTAAGTTAATTGTATAAAGTTATGAATAATAGGTCTAAAGTGAGCGATGATACTCAAAGAGAATATGATGAGTTGGCAAAAGAATTCAAATTAAAGTCGTCCGAGGCATATGAAACTTATGTTAACGTAATTGGCGAGAACATAATTGCCAACCCTAAAAAATTCTTCGACTTTGTGAATATAAAGCACAAAGCTCACGGCTATCCCAAGGAAATGGCTTATAAAGACTGCTGTTCCTCTCTCTCTGAAGAAATTTGTAAGTATTTTGCAGATCACTTTCAATCTGTGCATTGTTTGCCAAACACTCCAGCTCATCTACATGACCTAGAACCAAATTTTACAACATTGCTTCAAGAAGTTTCAGTTTTAGAAGAAGAACCATGGTCCTGGCCCTGATTTACTTCCACCATCCTTTCTGTTTCAATGTAAAGATCATTTAGCTTCACCTCTCCATACTTTTTAATAAATCCCTATTGAGTGGCGTGTTTCCAGCATACTGGAAATCTTCTCATTTGACTCCTATATATAAAAACAAAAGTAAACGGGCAGTTGAAAATTACAGAGGAATTGCCATATTATCAGCAACCACAAAATTATTTGAAAAAATAGTGTGTTCTAAAATATCCCCCCTTATTGAGCAACGTCTCAATGACCAACAACCTGGGTTCAGAAAAAATCGATCCACAATCACAAACCTCACAATTATGGTATCTAGTATCCTCTGTGCAATGGAAAACGGACACCAAGTCGACGCAATTTACACTGACTTTAGTAAAGCGTTTGACCGTGTCAATCATACGATTTTATCACTTAAACTACGTAAATTTGGAATCACCGGCCCCCTGCTTGATTGGCTAGATTCCTATCTATCAAATCGAACTCAAAACGTTAAATTTCAGGGATATTTATCCAACGAAATTCAAGTCTATTCCGGTGTACCTCAAGGCAGTCATCTAGGTCCGCTTCTTTTTAACGTATTTATATCGGACCTGTCTGAAGTGTTATCTGACATACCACATTTATTTTATGCGGATGATCTAAAATTATACCACGTTATAGCATCCCAAAAGGATTCACTATTCTTACAAGATAAAATGAATTCCCTCATGGAGTGGTCTAATAATAACTGTCTATATCTGAACCTTGAGAAATGCCAGGTGATTAGTTTTTCTCGTATAAATATAATTTTGGTCAATGATTATCACCTCAACAATATAAAGCTTGCCAGAGTTGAGAGTATAGTAGATCTCGGTGTCCTCTTAGATAAGAAACTCCGCTTTAATTTACATTACGATGAAGTTCAGAGCAGGGCTAATAAAGTTCTAGGCTTCATCAAACGGCGTGCTAAAGAATTTAAAAATCTGTGGGTGACAAAAACTTTATACACATCACTAGTGCGCCCCATTCTCGAATACGCTAGTGTCGTTTGGAATCCGATTTTCGGTATTCATACAGCGAGATTGGAGTCCGTTCAAAAACAATTCTTGCTATTTGCTTTGAGATCCCTGTACGACCCACAAAATTTTCATAATTTGCCATCATATGAAAATCGGCTATCTATTCTTAATATGAATTCACTTGCCTCCCGTAGGACTATGATAGGCTCTTACTTTGCATTTGACGTCCTCAGGGGTACTATTAAAGTTCAGTACCTCACCGACAGGATAATCTTGAACGAACAAGCAAGATTTACACGACATTCTCGTTTACTGGTGGAAACCAAACATTCCACGATCTATGGTGAGAACGAGCCAATAAATAGATGTTGCAAAATTTTGAACAGTGTAGGTCACCTTTATTCTCAAACCATCTCAAGATCCCAATTTAAAACAGCCGTTCCCAAGTTAATTTCGTCCTAATTCCTACTCGTCCCTATCCTTTTTCGTAACGTTAAAGCAATAAAAATGTGATGTTATGATAGTTATATATTTTTAAGAAACTATTAAGACATACTATATGTTATATTTTATTCATAAGGAAATGTATTTGTATTTATTTTTGTGTGAACACCTTGTTAGGTTTGATAAATAAATAAAAAATAAAAAATATATTTGCATTGACGAAATATGGATGTACTCAGGCACGAATTATACAGGTCTGCAAAAAAAATTTTTTTGTCAGCTGCATGAGATATTTCTACTGATTTCGATGTTATAGAATGCACTGATTTCAGAAGTGGAGTCCATTTGCTTCTATCACATAAGGGATTTTCGCATATTTTTTTACAACCAATGAAACATTACTTATTCATGTTTTTTATGAAACCTTTTCTCTTTCCTTGATACTTCGCCGAGTCCTGTTCTGACCTTTAGTTTCCCGCTTAAGCATCCAACAGTAGTCTGCAAGCATAGTAACATCCCATCTTCCTTGGTACCATCTCTCGATATCACCAACATCCTGGTGAAACCACTTCCCCTGTTCTTTACTGTAAGCTCCCAGGTTCTCAGGAAAATAGTCCATGTGGGAGTGTAAAAAATATACCATCAAGCTCATGTTGCAGACTTAAACTTCGTATGCTGCTTGCATCCGTTGAACAATGGTTTCATAGTCAGGATCCTTAGTATTTCCCAAAAACTACCCAAGCTTTTTTTTCCTTCTTAATCATACTTTCCACAAAGAGGGTGGCGGTTAAAAGTTTACTTATGTTGGGGACAGTGAAAACTCCTTCATTCAACTTTGCTTTTGACAGCTTCGGAAATTTTGTACGTAGATATATAAAACAGTCCTCATCCTTTTATAGTGATTTGAGAAATTGTTTCATCAACCCGAATTTGATACGGAGATGGGCCAATAAAACCTTTTCTGGTGGTACTAAAGTAGTATTGATAACATTTTTCTCTCCAGGTTTGAAAGTTTCTCGGGGTGGCCAATCACTTTGAGTCCAGCGCTGTTCTCTGGCTCTACTATCCCACAAGCATGAGAAGCATGGTTATTCAGTATAGCCTGCCTGCTAATTCAAAAGCATCGTGAGTATTTTGAACTCCCCAAAAACCATCCATTGATGGTCCTGATATTTGATTTTTTCCAGGATAATGGTCAAATTGTTACAGTTTTCTTACATTTCTACAGAATGCCCCATCGGAAGCGATGCAAATTTATTTCCATTCTGCAATAATACTCCTTTAAGACTAGTTTTGGATGAGTCAATGAATAGGTGCCATTCAGATAAGTCATACTGTATATCAACGTAATGCATGAGTCCTTCCACATCATTTTAAAAAACGAAATATCCTTCTTTTGAAAAAAAACTGGGTAAATTCATTTTCTCGGTGTCTGTACCATGAAAAGGAGGTGACAGATGTTAAAAGGTTTTTATTTTTTATCTGGAACAAATCAGTTCGGCCGCTTCTTTTGAAAGACCTAAATCTCTAGCTAGATCTTTGAGCTCAATTTGAGAAAGTAGTTGAGAATTTTTATCTTCGGCTAAAGAAAAATCTGACTTTGATTCACTCTGAGGAGGTAGTGTAACTTTGTCCTTCAACTCACTCAGGTATTCATCCAAACTCGAAGGTGGCTGTGGGGTAGGTATTTCAGAGCTATGGGGCACTGGACGTATAGCTGAGTTAAGGTTAGGATAACTTATGCCTCTTTTGTTTTCTGAATTGAATCCCTTTACGCCAACTGAATAGAAGTAGCAATCAATGGTATGGTTTTTCTGCTCTCGCGATATCATAGGACTCCACAAATCGAAATGCATTTTTCTTACCCTTAAACCACAAATCATGATCTTATTCACATCTCCTACACACCTTCTGCGGAGCCCAGAGTTTATCTTGACCACCAAGTTTTAATTTAAAGTAAGCAAAATAAACTTTCCTCAAAAAACAACTAATGTTTTTTTGTTGACTTTTAACAGTGTATTCACCACAGATATAACAAAAACTGTTTGGAGAAATAACACAACATCTTGTAGCCATGACTAGACAGAAACAAAAGAACTGTTCACCTGAATAGCAATATGTCTAATGAGAGTTTCTCTTCATCTGACATGTCGCAACACGATATAACTGAACAATAGGATTGTTTGCATTTGCTTCTAGCACCCCGGAGTTGACATTAAAACCTGCTCAGCCTCACCAGCCAAATTCCCCATTTATCAATTAAAAGTATTTCAACGTGAATAAACACGATCTCTGAACTTCTTAACACAAAATCTACTGTACCGTACAAGTCTCCCACCCTAGGAAGTGGTAACAAAGAATAGTTAACATTATATATTTTTTAAATTTAAGGTTTCTTTATCAATTACTAAACTAAAACCACATAGGTTTAACCTATTTGATAGAATTTTTCTAAAATATTTCCTGTTTCAAAATCTATAAGAAAATGTTAAAAAATACTATGCAGTTTTTCGTCGCAGACCTGTGTTATTTAACAAAAATTGAAAGCTTATAGGACAAGTGTTATTAGAAAATGAAAGATGTATGCACTTTGAAAATGGCATCCAAATCTTCTTAAAGCAAGGCACAGTCATCGTTAGACGACACTACTTTGAAAGCTTTGACATCGTCTGCATAAAGAGGACAGGAGGAATTGATGACAACGGACGGCAAGTCATTTATAAACAGAGTGAACAATTGTGGGCCAAGAATGGGTCCTTGAGGAACAGCTGAAGACGGATGGAAGGCAGTGGAAAGACAGTTTTGAAAAGATACCTGACTGCCACGGTTGGGTAAGTAAGAGGATAACCAGTAGAGCAAATAATCAGGAACGTTAAGAAATTAAAGTTTGCTCAACAAAATATTGTGATTTACTGAGTCGAAGGCTTTAGAGCAATCCAAATACAAGGTTTCGACTTGTAAACGGTTCTCCAAGGCTTTTGAAGCAATACTCATGAATTCTAACAAATTCGTTAAAATTGATAGCCTTTTGATAAAACCATATTGTTCAGGAACGAACAATCGTTCATAAGTAAGTGAAAAAAGATGCAAGTAGACGATTTTTTGCTGTAGTTTTGAGAAACAAGGTAATAAAGAGATAGGCCAATAATTAGCAACGTTTGAGGTGCTACCTTTTTTAAAAGTAGGAGTAACATAGGATTTTTTCCAACACCAAGGAAAAGAGGATGAAGATAAGCTAGAGATGAAGAGAAAGGGAAGGGGGACACAAATAGAATAGGTAAAGACAACAAAATGTTTGCGAATACCATCGGGGCCTGAACTAGCAGAGTCATCAAGCTCTAAAATAAGCTTCATAACATCTTTCGGAAAGCAAGTAAAAGGAAATGAAGATGGCGGATATATGATTGGGAACAAAGGGCTATTGCAAGGAGTAGCATTAAAAATGGGAGAAAACTGAACTCTAAAATCTTCACGAATCTCGAGAGGTGAAGTTGATAAACAGCCATTCAAATGAAGAGAGGATGGAAAGCTAGAAGAGGATTTGAGAGAGCATATGTATTTCAAAAATGGTTTTGAATGATTTGAGTTTAGTGAGCCTTCAATACTATGAAAATAAGAAGCCTTAGTGATCTGCATTTCTTTCTTAGCTGTCGACCTCAGATGATAAAAAGCATTCCGTGACTCAGGGGATCTGTCACGTGAAAAATGTTGACGAGCTCGGTCTTTGGCTATCAAGGCTCGTCTCACATTGAAAGTTAACCAGGGACAGTCAGAAGAGTTCCTTATACTGACAAGCGGAGTCGAGTTAGAAATAGCAGCGTTTAAGAAGCCATAGAAATTGTTGCAACAAAAATCCGAGTCATGACCGCAAAAGGAAGAGAGTTCGGAAAAGTTGATCCTAATTAGTTTTATAAAAATTATAGCGCTCACGCTCTTTCTGACGATAATGGACAGAAGCAATACAAGAAATTTCAAAACGTAAGGGTGGATGATGGGGATCAGGAGAAAGGCAAGGAAAAAGAGCTGGAGGTAAGCATAACAACGATTGTTCCACACTACAGAAGAATAAGTCAATGATATGATTATTAACTTTAAGAAAACTATTAAACTGAGCCAGGGAACACATGGACATAACAGAAGAATTTTAAGACCAAATTTGAGATGAATCAGAATCGACATGATTGTCATCCCAGGAGAGTTTAGGAAGGTGAAAACCTCCGTATAAAATAAAGTGACAATTTGAAAAACGTGATAAGAAAATACGAGATATTTCGGTGAGGAAGATATTGTAGACCGAAAAAGGAGGCTTACAAAAGACAACAACAGAAAGGAAAGCCGAAATTACTTTTTTCGCCCCATACATTCTACAGGAGCAGTGAAAAGTAAATTTGCTAGAGAGAAACCAGTAAAGGTATTCTTGTATGCGATTAGGACACCTCCTCCGTCCAACTTGTTGGAGATTGACCTATCACAATCACGCCTAATAATTGTATGATTAGGAACAATTTCAGAGTCAAATATACTATCAGTCAACCAAGACTCAGAAATACAGATCATATCATCGTGAGAGAGAGGATAGTATAAAGCCAGATCCTTCAGCTTGGATCTTAAACCCTGAACAAATTGATATTAAATAGAAAATTGACTTTTAGGAGTGCTATTATCAAAGTTTTTAGAAAGAACTGATGTTACAGCTTTGGCAGAGAGCTCTGGTTTAAGATGTGATCACACGATGCCGGAACAGTCAGTTTGACAGAAGTTATAACTCTGTTGATCAAGTTATCCTTCGTCAGCTTCTGGCAACTAATTATTTTCAGATGTGAGCCAAATTTCTTACTTACATAATGTAAAATGTCTTACGTGGCTGTATTATACGCAAGCCTTGATATGAAGATTCAGTCAGTTTAGAAAGGTGACTCGAATCAAACTGGAAGAAATGAATACACACCGGGTAGGCAGAATTTTTCAAATCGAACGGTTCAAGTGAGACAACATTTGAGTGACAATAGAAATTCCCGACAGAGGAGAATAGAACGAAATGGGTTAGAACAAATGGATATTGATAATATTAACAAAGAAGATGTGAATAAGCTAGGATCTGATGAGTTTTTTTATAAACTTGCCTCGGATAATAGAAAAGCGTTTATTAGAATTTCAATTGATATTGTTGATTTTGTTGCAATGATAGATACAAGGTCAACGATCAGTTTGTTGAATTCCAATAGAGTACCATGCCAGTTGAACCAAAAGATTCATTCGAAGCCGATGCAAATTAATAAAAGTGTTGTGAAACTCCACCGTAAACGGTCCAAGTCCGTTTTAGAAAGGAGGAGGGAGTCCCTTTGTTTCCACGAACCATAGCTTCCATGATTCCTCATCCCTAACCCCCAATTAAATGGTAGTAAGTGCTTTCGGGGTGGCACATTAGGCTTATTGGTTTCGCAGTTATGGGGAATTAAATGCCGAGAAATGCTAATAATTGTAAATACATCTACAGTTCTGCTACTTAATTCTACTTACACCTCTTTTGTGGGGACGTAAGAGGGTGAAGATGAATTTTCTGCACCTGATAACAGAATCGAAGCAATAATCTTGGCGACGGAATAGTGATTGGGCGACGGGCTAAGTCCACGTCCAAGGAGAACCTTAAAATGTTTCAAAACCTGCAGATGGGCCTCGGAATGGATTAAAGTCAATCCAACGACCTCGCAAACGAAAAAAGGACTATGGTATTGGATCCCGGAATGTCAGATGACTCAATTACTCTGGCGCTGTCAAGGGCTTTTTACAACCAGTCAGTTAATATCAATTATAAGTTCTGGCGACCCAGGAAATGAACTGGACTAGAAACGACATTCAAGGCATGAGATCGCACCAAATATTCAAAAGCGGGAAGTCTACTGGGAAACAATTCGGAGTGGCCTTCATTGTGGACATGGAGCTCAAATCGCACGTTATTGATTTTAAGGCAGTCAATGAACGGTTGTGTGCGATCGGTATAAAAGCAAAATTCTTCAAAATCTGGCTGATCAGTGTTCACGCCTCGACCAAACAAAACGACGAAGAAATGAAGGAAACGTTCTACAATCAACTGGAAAGAGTAGTCAACTTATTGCCTTCAAACGACACAAAAATAATTCTGGGTGATTTCGAGGCTAGAGCTGGCAATGAGCTATCTCATCGGAGAACGACTGGAGGATATAGCCTCCACGATGAAATAAATCACAACGGTCAGCGCCTGATTGACTTTACACGTAGCAGAAATCTAGTCATGCATTCGACTTCTTCCCACATCAACGCATTCATAAAATGACCTGGGTATGTTCTGATCCAACAAAGGTGGGCCTCGAGCATTCTTGACGTCCGTATACACCGAGGAGCCAATTGTAACTTAGATCGTTACTTGATTAAACTAACCTATCGATGTCGTATGTCAAAGGCGTATTGGGCTCCAAGCGGTGTTTGTTGCCAAAAATTTCACGGAGACCCTCTACAACCCGCTGGCTCCTATCTTATCAGACGTATCGTTAAAAACAAGCATCGAACTCTGGATGGAAGTGAAAGTGGCTGTTAGGACCGTGGCAGAACAGATGGTTGGACATGAAGTCCAGCGCAAGAGAAATGAAGGGTTCCATAATGAGTGCCAGAATGCGTTAGATGAAAAAAAATCAGGCATACAAAGACTACATAGGTAGGAAAACCAGGACGGAGAGAGAACACTATGAAAATCTCAGAAGAGTAGTGAATAAGATAATTAGGATTAAGAAAAGAAAATACTATGACGACCAATTGAGAAGTAAAGATGTAAGTTTAGTGAGCAACAATACAAGCCAAGCATACAAAGCAGTAAAAACCTAAAATGTGGTTATCAGCCCAAAACCATGTTCTGTCGTGATGACATCGGCAATATCATTGCTGATGAAACCAAGATTAAGAAAAGATGAGCATCATATTTCAAGAACCTCCTTAATCCTCCACATTGCCCCGGAAAAAGAAGAGTTCCCATTGGCCCCAATAACTCTGGATGAAGTGTGTTCCATCATCAATGCTCAAAAGAGTAATAATGCGCCGGGCATCGATGAGATTCCAGTGGGGCTCATCAAACATGGGGAGAGCAGTGTTCATAAAGCTATTCACAATGTTATCCAGGATATTTGGTAACAAGAACATATGCCGAAAGAGTGGAGCCAATCATTTATACTTGAAAAGTGCTGGGAGTTCAAAATAGGCGTACACCAAACTTTCGTTGACTTTTAGCAAGCGCGACAGTATTGATTGTAATGTACTGTACTAAATAATGCTTTGCTTTGGCACCCCAGCCAAAACGGTCCGCCTTATCAGAATGAAAATGACGTCGATGACTTCCCAAGTGGCATCAATAACCAACTCCCCGATGCCTTTGACACAAATATCGAACTAAAACAGGGAGATGGGCTGGCCCCATTGCTATTCAATTTGGATTTGGTGTACGTCAAGGTATATTAACATACTATACAAGTTGAGCCAAGTAGTAGCCTATGCGAACGACATCAGCATTTTGTCATAATTATTCACAACTGCCAAAGAACTCTTCCTGAAACTTGATCGCGAAGCAAAACTAGTAGGGCTACAAATCAATGAAAATAAAACAAAGCTTTTGACGGAGTCAACGAAAAATACCTCAAGCACACAAAACATCAGGCTTGGCGAACAAAGTACCGAAAATGTGAAAGAATTTGTGTATTTAAGCGCCAAAATGAAGAGAAACAGAATGAAACAGACAAAATATACCGAAGAATACAGCTCGCAAATAAAATACTTTATTCAGTTTTGATGATCTTGAGAACTAGCTGCATACACAGGAAAACAAAGCTCTAAGTATACAAATCTGTGCTAAGACCTGTGTTATGCTATGGGTATGAAACAACCCAAGCATCCGCAAATATATTGAACGCGTTTGAGCAACGGGCCCTGAGGCAAATAATCGGAACAAAGCTAGACGAGGATCAATGGAAAATTCAATACAACGATGAGCTGTATGAAATTTTTGACGAGCCGGAGGTCTCAATGATTGTCAGACTGCGGAAGCTGAAATGGGCTGGACACATGAATCGTATGGACGAGCAACGGATACCCAAAAAGGTATTCGTTGCAAATGCTGGTCTGAATCGTTCCATGAAGACAGTTCATCGCTACTGGGATTTTGAAATTGTAAGACCGAGACAGTTGGAGGCGCTATTTGCAGGAAACAAAGGCCCAATAGGGGCTGTAATGCTATGAAGATGAAGACCTTATTCGGCGAATTTTGATAAAAAATTACATTGTTAGTTTTCCGATCCAGTTAACATGTACTGTTCAGCATTTCCATTTGACTATTACAAAAAGTAGTCCCTGTAGAGTTGTGGCTTAGGGCTCCCAATTTCAAACCTGCGTCATGGCATCGAGTTTACACTTCTGATGCTGCTTTTGGACTATCAGCCCACCCAGTTGTGATGGGTAGCAACTGAAAAAGTAGGTAATAATCGTATGGTTGAGAGTGATATTGATCATATTGCCTCAAACCCCGATACGGTCATGGAATGAGATATCCTACCAACAAACTTCAACGCCAAGCATCGAATTTGCACTGTTGTGCGATGGATTATTATTATTGTCCTACAGGAAAATTGCCATCTTTTAAGAGAGGCATTTTGCTACAGGTCAACTTATTTGTGGATGAAGCGAGGACTCGATTAGCTGACAATGAAAATGGTTGCACATCGAAAGCATCCCGTACTACGGAAGAACTAAATTGGAAGCCTTCCCTAAATAACAGAAACCTATATTATCTGCTCTTTTCAACCTATATTTTATGGTTTGCCCTAATCGTTTGGATTTACAAGCCAGAAATCGCGTTCCCTTCAATGTATCTTTGTTATTGAAAAGCTCAACATTGCAATCCGTTGAATTAATTTCATCGATACTGTAATGATTTTCTCTTTTCAGATCGAACGCGGAACCGACCTCTCATCGGTTCTAGACGTTAAGTCTGAGTAGTGCCAACGGATGGTACCAACAGGTCAACCAATCCGTGCACCGTAACCCATTCATGCGGTGACTGCTTGTCGGCCAGCTAGTTCGGAGAGGATTTCGGTCGCGGGTCTCCGAATGGATTACGCTCAATTACAATATTTCAGTCACCTGGACATGCCCGTTTTCCAAACGCGTCAATAACTACTCATCCAGAACGGGAAACCTACGTTACTTTAGTTCTGGATGTGATCTCTCCACAGATCTCAAATCAAAAACGCTATAAAATCCTATAGGCGCGTTACCGAATCACCGACGCGGTACCTTTGCTTGTTTCGTCATTTCATTAGAGTAGTTTTCGTCGGTTTAATTTCGAGTAGCATATTTTTCGGTACCGCGTCGGTGATTCGGTAACGCGCCTATAGGATTTTATAGCGTTTTTGATTTGAGATCTGTGGAGAGATCACATCCAGAACTAAAGTAACGTAGGTTTCCCGTTCTGGATGAGTAGTTATTGACGCGTTTGGAAAACGGGCATGTCCAGGTGACTGAAATATTGTAATTGAGCGTAACCCATTCGGAGACCCGCGACCGAAATCCTCTCCGAACTAGCTGGCCGACAAGCAGTCACCGCGTGAATGGGTTACGGTGCACGGATTGGTTGACCTGTTGGTACCATCCGTTGGCACTACTCAGACTTAACGTCTAGAACCGATGAGAGGTCGGTTCCGCGTTCGATCTGAAAAGTAGAAAATCATTACAATACATATTACTGGTTATACCCCAATGGCTGATATAAATCCATAAACATCCTTCCTATGACTTTCTACCATTGTCAACGGGTATCACACAGGCTCTCTCATTTTCAGAAACTAGTAAAAAAATTTTACAATACCCTATAAATATCCGTACCTGTCTGTCCGTCCGTCAGTGCGTCACAGCAAGTTTTCTCAGGAACTGTAGAAGCTACAGTCATCAAATTTTGTGAACAGCTTAAAGTTACCTTCCGGTGTCAAAAAAAAAAAATCAGATTTTCAGATAGGGTGCCCCGTATATGGATGTGAACCCTTAAACATTTTTTTTCAACAAAGACAGTTGAGTAGGCTATCAAATGAAAGGTCTTGATGAGGTCTTTTAATATCTGTTCTTAAAATTACAATATCATTGACGAGGTAGGCAGGGGAAGCCGAAGAACAGGAAAAAATGGTATATGCCCCTCGCGATTGGTTACCTGTCCACCGAAAAATCTGAAAAAATCACTGAGGTAGTCCTCTATGAGTAAAACAATGACAAATACCTGAGAAGTTGAAATTCACTAAACTTTGTTAGTAATAGTATGATTTATCAATTTTACATTTTTTTGTATAAAACCACAAGGGTAGCCTCAAATCTAGTGAAATCAGACAGGTATATTTGAGTTTAAATTAAAGTAGTTCAAGGAAAGATCCTCATAGTCTGGAAGTTTGAATAAAGTTTAATCACATTCACAGAAGTAGTAGCAATTTGAAAGCTCTCAGAGTACAACAAACACAATGTACGGTTTTTCTACCATTCGTGTTTTCCATCGAACCAGATAAAATGAATAATTGAAAATACCCTTAAGATTTTATTGAGCCAATGGTTGTTAGTTATATTGGAATAAAATGGCAGCAAGTTAAAACGGTATAAAAATAGTTTCCCTTTGAAAATGAGTATATATTTGTTGAAGATCTTCTTAAAGTTTTTCTTCAATTTATCCATTATTGGTGTCTACATATCGTTCACTGAGCACAAAATCCTTCTGATATGAGCGTAGCTCTGTCTACCCAATTTGTTTATATTTTTGACTGTCAAGTGTCAAGATCTCGTGAAGAAATCTGTCATTCAGCGCACTTGCTTTGAATGGTACTTCATCTTAAGTTGAGGTTAAGCTAGCGACTGAATGGCAGATAATTCCCAAGATCATGCAGTCATAGTGTTTGTAATGAATTTTTATCCTAAAAATCCGTGCAGGGCATGAGTTTCGATTGTCTGGCAGAAGTGTCAGTGAGCTGTAAAGAAGACCAAGTTCAGCTGACTAGCTTCGCTTGACGTGCTTGTCAACTAGCTACTTGCGGAATTATTGGGTGTACAACTTAATAACCGGAATTATTTTAGCGAAATTTGATGCTTTATTGTGGGAAAATCTTACAATATATTTTATTTGAAGTATTGTCCATCGGAAGCTACACCATTTTCCCATCTTTCAGGCAATTTATGAATTCCATCCCAAAAAATTGCACCGGCTTGGCGGCTAAAAACGAATCTATTCAATTTCAGATGCCTTGCTCTGAAGTGAAGCGTATTCCGGTGAGGGCGTTTTGCATCGAGCGAAATAAATGAAAGTCAGACGAAGCAAGGTTCGGACTACAAGGCGGGTGGGTCAAAACTTCCCATCCACTTCTTTCCAAATAGTTTTTCACGGGTCTTGCAACATGAGGTCGAGCGTTGTCATGATTAAAAACTTATAGTCTAGTGTCAGGTCGTATATTCCGGGCGTTTTTCGATGATGGCATGCTTCAAACGTATTAATTGTGTTTGGTACAGATCATTTGAGATTATCTAGCCCAATTTCAACAACTCATAATATAACAGCCCCTTCTGATCCCACCAAATGCACAGCATAACATTGGCGCCATGGATATTTGGCTTCGCCGTTAATTTGGCTGGTTAGCCGGCCTCCACGTATGACTTTTTGCGTTTGGGATTGTCATAATAGATCCATTTTTCATCCCTAGTCACAATCTGATGCAAAAATGATTTCTTTTTATGGCGCTCAAGCAGCATTTCAGACATACAGAAGCGCCGTTCAACGTCTCTCGGCTTCAACTCATAAGGGACCCAATTATCTTGCTTCTGAATGTATTCGGCGGCTTTCAAACGTTTCGAAATGGCTTGCTGAGTCACTCCCAATGATTTGGCAAGTTTTCCTTGCGTTTGACACGAATCCTCATCGAGTAGTGTCTCCTATTCTTCGTCTTCAAGCTTTTTTGGCTGCCCTGGGCGTTCTTTGTCTTTGATGTCAAAATCACTACTTTTGACGCATTGAAACCATTCAAAACACTGTGTTTTCTCTAAAACATTGTCGCCATAAACTTCTAAAACCAAACGATGACTTTCCGCAGCAGTTTTCTTTGCAAAAAAATGACCCAACCGAACCTCCCGAAATGCTGTATTTTTCTCGAATTTTTGAAGTTCTTCATCGTGAAAAATAATAATGATGCACACAAGATAAAATTGTTTTGTTGACTGATTATGATAGCTATCAAATGTACCTTCAAAATGAAGCTGACAGGGTAGGTGTTAAGTGGGTAGTCCATAGTGTCTGGTGCGCTTGGCATTCTTGCACTTAGAGCCTAAACATCCTTCAGCTCCCAGCTGCAAAAAGGAAAAAAATGCATTATCTTCTAGCAGGATTTATTTCAGTCTACCCATTATCTTCTAGCAGGATTTATTTCAGTCTACCCAACTTGTAGGGTTCCAAATTTGAAATTACTTTCCCCTAGACGTTTGATGCAAGAAGTGTTGTTATTTTGTAGATATAAGAGAGTTCGCTAAAGATAATCTTTAAGCAGAAATCCTAAGTTAAGTAGGCCAATTATTTTATTTAGCACATGACATATATTTGATTTAAGGACATGTTAGAGCACTGCTTCTGCCAATCCACATTCCAACTATTTACAAATAAGGAAAATTTCCTCATAATTCTTTATACATGAACTATTCTATATGAACATAAATTTTCCATTTATGTATTACACATATAAATCAAAAAACTACTCGACTCACTGAATTTCATGAAGCAATTGAAATAATATGCCTCCGCCGTTTTAGACTACGTGATGAGAATGGGTTAATATTGCATAATGTGTTAAGCAGTTGTTAGCATTCTCATGTTGAAGACATTAAAACCCACGCCCTGACATCCTTACTTTCTTCCTTCCTTGAACAATATCCTTGCAAGTAGGAAACTTAATGAAGATTGTTGATAAAATAGTCAGTGAGGCGTCTTTGTAGATTTTAACGGGGTGAAATGATTTAGCGCCAATAAATTCCACTTGCATTGCCATACCACGATTTAGCACTCAGTCCAATCGATTATAAATTTCACGTTAAGCGTGTGATTGCATGCTCCATGGAATCGTTTAAGTGAAAATAATTCACTAAACGAGTGAATTTGCTGTGAAATTTTTATGGACACTATATTCATGATATAATATTAATACCTCTTGCTTGTTGGATATATCAGTAAGTTCGAGTGTTATTGGTCTTACTTGTAGTTCTTATTTCTGACTACTCCACGAAATGTTCATCCGACTATTGTGAAATGTCGGACAAAATATCCCATTTAATATAGAGGCGAGCTTCTCCCTTGGCGTTGACGTTAAATGAAAGTGTATCTGCTGTTGGATGCCAATAAAGGCCAAGAGTGTTGACGTTGTTAGATAGATCGATGTTCAGTGGAACGTGTATCGTTCGATCAAGAAGGGGAATGTTTTCCAATAATTTGGCGTGGTTTGCGCTCTACTATCTCAGATGTAGACCTCGTATGTGCAGCTAGCCCAGGAGTTCGTTTCGAGTCTGTAGTAATTCTGTCAAGTTGTGTGCTCCAGTTAAACAATTATCTACGTAGATGTCCTCTTTCAACACCTTTGAAGCTTTCGGAAAGTTTGTAAAGAATGGGGAATGCTGATCGACAGGAATACTCTTGGAGGCTAGCATTCTTTGGGGATTTCCACCCCCACGTACCCGAGAAAATTCCCGCAGGGGGAATGTCGGCCGGCAAGAGCACTCTTGGAGGCTAGCATTCTTTGGGGGGCGCCGCCCCTACGGACCTGAGGATATGGAGGGTGCCGTGAGGTTTCCTCTTGGGATGACAGGTAATGACCTTGATTTGATCTGGACTACGCTTTGAACAACAAACTGAAATTGATGCTTTGGGCTGGCGGATATGATGGTTTGGACCTAGTTGCCTTGCACAGTAGCGCCGAGGTGACACTCGTGTGTGCACGGCTCTAATTCAACTATCACACCGTCTCCGTCCTGGTAAAAACTTAGCAGACCTCGGAGTACGTTCGAAGTTCGCACCATTGGGTTGGTGGTGTACGTTCGGTTGAGACGGACTCTCGATTTATTTTGGTCTGGCTCTGAGCACTTGTCCCCATAGAGGCCTGTGCCAACCCTCGCATGGCCTCCCTGCTCTGCAAAGATGACCATGGGACCAAAAATGCGACTACACACACGAATGGAGATAGTGGCACCGAGGGGAGCTCAATAAAACTGGAGCAACCAAAAACATACAAAAAAGATAAAAAAAAACCCAAAAAATGGAATAAAAAGTAATAACGATGACGCAACCAGCGGTTGCAGCCACGATGTTAACAGTACATCGACAGCGGTACTATCGATGACAAAAACTACGATGAATACAATGACAGTGAAGATGAACGAAAAACGGAGATTAGCAGACAGTCTGGTCCAGACTGAGGTTCCTGCGGCCTTCGGGCGCAGCAAAAAAATGATGCGAATGCCAGAGCGTCCTTTAAAGAAAAAGCGGGAAACTCTGCAGGATGCTTCAGGTGGTCGAGCGATAGAAGAAAATATAAAGAACATTGAGAATTCGATGGTCACTGCTGTAATCGTTACCGAAGTGACCAATGCAAGGGTCGTAAATCCCGACATAATAAAGAATCACCCTGAAGCCAACGAGGAGATTACGGCAGGCACAGAAACGAGTGGCCTGGAAAATAAAGCGATGTTGTGTGATTGCATCGCCAATGCCGAAAATGTGGCGGAAGTACTGCACTCGGAAACGGAAAGCGAAAACCTCTCCGAGGGATGGTCGCAAAGTACAATTGCCGCCCAGCGACATGAAGAAGAAAGTCTATCCCGAAAAGCGGGAGATGTTCTGAAAAGCATACAATCTGCACGCGACTTCCCAAAAATCAGCAAAGAAGTAAAGATTGGGCTCCTTGAACTAGAGAAGCTCCTAGACCACATAGGGCGTTGTCGGAGGAGCTGGTTAAAGGCCAAAGACCAGCTGAAGGCTAGAGACGCATTGGGGGCGAAATCTTAAGGCCACGTACAGATAGCTCCACCAGTAAAATTCAATAAAAAAATGGCGTCTAGGCCAATCGAAGGAGATCGGGATAAAAGAAGGAAGGAAGAGGCACTTGATGGGCGTGGAGCACCACATCACGGGCTCCTGACAAAAGTCCTTCAAAAAGTGCCAGAAACTAAAGTTGGCACGGACGCCCAACCAGAAAAAGGACCTGATGCAAAACAGGAGAGACAGAAGTCCAGACGAAGACCCCGGCAGCAGGCACTGCCCGCGAAACCCCAAGATGGTCGATCCTACACGGAGGTGCTGCGGGGCATCAGGGGAAACGTCGAGTTCGGAGCAGAGGCCAACGTCAGAAAGCATTCTGCGACGCAGTAAAGAAAGTCCTCGGCAAAAGCGCAAATATAGCCCCACTTGAGCCAATGGCAACGATCGAAATAAGAGACATTGACTGCGTCACGGATCTGGCCGAGGTAGAAGAGGCTACCAAAAGGGAGTTCCCTAGCGTGGGAACAACAAAAAACAATTAGGGGACAACGCTTGGCCGAAAAGGACGCCCAACAATTCCTGAACAAGGGCAAAGTACAAATAGGGTGGGTTGTCAATTGAACTGTAGGATACGGCGAAGAGCAACGTCACACCACACAAGTATGCAAAGGACCCGATAGGAGTTCTCTATGCTACAAATGTGGTGAAATAGGACATAAAAGAAAAGAGTGTACGAAAGTGGCACACTGTATTCTTTGCAAGGATGCTGATCCAAAACCTGATATTGGACACGTCTTGGGATCATGACAATGCCGGGTGTTCCAGGAAGCCCTAGCATAGCAAAAATCAGAACTTCGATGACCCGCATCCTGCAGCTAAGCCTACACCGCAGTTGAACCGCCCAAAATCTGCTTGAGCAGTTTGCGAGGGACATGAAAGCCGACATTTTGCTGCTGATTGAGCAACACCATGATAAAAGTTCTGAATCATGGTATCCTGATGAAACTGGTATTGCCGCCATCTGGGTTTAAAATAGGAGGGCAATGTGCTCATTGGGGGAGGCTTCAACGCGAAAGCAATCGAATGGGGCATGCCTCAAACAGATCCGCGGGGAAAACGAATCCTAGGAATAGCAGCCAGGACAGTGCTCGTCGTACTTATCGCGGGAAATATGCCGACTTTCCGCCATATTGGCTGTGAAGGAACCATACTGGACGTGACAATCGCCTCGGAGTCCTTAGTACGGAGGACACACAACTGGAAAGTATTAGAGGACTACTCAGCCAGTGATTATCAGGGCATTCTGCTTGAGATAAGTGATGTTGCCTCCTGACGTCCGTGCCCTCGGCTTTCTACAACTGGATGGAATATCAGAAGGATGGACATCGGGAGGTAGGTCGAGGTGCTGACAGCAGGTATACCGCTGCAGGAAGATCCGGAGGGGACGGAAGAACTGGCAGCTCAAGACGTAGTGAACTCAACTATGAGCATCATCATGACTGCTTGCAACCCTTCTATGCCCCGTGAAAACCTCGGTACGGCAAGCCCCCAGTGTATTGGTGGTCAACTTAAATCGCAGAAAAACGAAGAGAGTGTCACAACTTTCAGCGTGAGGCCCAACGTGCCGAAGCAAGTAACTACGCAGCAGCATATAAGTTGATCAGGAAATGCCTTCGCAAATTGATCAACAACAGCAAGGCTTGTTGCTGGCAGGATCTAGTGGACAATGTGAACAAGGGTCTGTACAGCCTTGGCTACAAGCTAGTTATACGAAAGCTTGGGGCCCTACGGAAGCCTTGTATACATGATGTGGAAAAGATGGACGAGATAGTGCGGGCACTCTTTCCCACCCATCCCGTCCGTGTTGACGCTGTCCATGGTGAACCAGCAGCGGAGTGTCCACTCTTCACACATCCGGAACTAGAAGAGGCAGTCCTATCGTTGAAAGCGAGGAAGGCTCCAGGTCTAGATGGTGTTCCAGCTGAGTGTGTTGTGGCTTGTCTATCATAATTGCCTTGACTTGCTGCTCTGCACATTCTACGCTTGCCTACGGGACTTTGTGAATTTACTTTTAAAGTGCGTCGGTACTTACTCTGGTTTGTAGCTTCGTAAATTCACTCCTGAAGGTTCGTCGGTACTTTGTCATACAGTTTCTCTGATTTATAACTTTATAATTACACCCGTGAAAGTACGTCGGCAAATGTTTATAATTTCCATAAAGACACCATAAAGCATAGTGAACATGGAGGAAAGGAACACATCAAGTTGCAGTCCACTACAGCATTGAATCGTAGTATTCAAGCCCAACACATAGAAACATCATAGGACTGTACGGTGTACAAAGGGTTTTTCCACTGTGGCAGTGTTCGCGATTTAACCAGATGAAATACCAAAGCGAATTAGACATCGTTAGAAAGGGAGGCCTTTGTATCAATTGTTAACGACATGGGCATTTTGCGACTAGTTGCCTAAGTAAACATTAATGCCAAAAGTGCAATAAATAGGCTAGGTATGCTAATGCGCCGAGTGAGGGACTGGATGACTGCTTGCCGGCTCAGTTTAGCACTGGAGAAAACCAAAGTGGTCATCTTGACAAAAAAGAGAATCCCTAGAGTAAGGATGATCAGTATTGGAGATATACAAATCGAATCGAAGCTAGCGGTGAAGTACCTGGGGCTACTGATCGACTCGAAGATGAGTTTCTCTAAGCAAATCAGGGCAATGGCTGAGAAGGCTGCTTCGGGAATATTGGCCCTGAGTCGACTTATGGCCAACGTAGGGGGACCCAGCCCATCAAGAAGACGCCTCTTGATGAAAGCTGTAGGGTCAGTGCTACTGTACGGAGCAGAGGTATGGGGCGACGCTCTCAGCAAGGAGGTATACCGAAAACGATTGGCACAGGTACAGAGAAGAGGAGCACTGAGAATTGCATCTTCGTATCCAACAGTCTCCGACTCGGCGGTGAGAGTGATTGCAGGCGTGATACCGGTCGCCCTCCTTGCTAGAGAGCGCCGCGCTATTTACCTGCGCCGAAACGAGGATGCGAGGGAGATGGTTGTCCGCGAGGAGAGACAACGCTCGCTCAACGATTGGCAGCAGTCTTGGGGGAATTGCACGAAGGGAAGGTGGACTGCGCGCCTCATCCCGGATGTGAGACCGTGGCTAAATTGAAGGCATGGTGGGACTGACTTCTATCTGACCCAGTTTTTGAGCGGGCACGGTTGTTTTCAGTCTTACCTGCACAGGATCGGTAAGTCACGGTCTCCCGATTGTCGGTTTTGCCCAGGAGAGGAGGACAATGCCTGTCACACATTTTTGCGTGTACAAAATGGGTCAGGTGCGAAGGGAACTCTACAGGGAGACGGGAGAGCTCACCCGGGATAATATAGTTGTGGTGATGCTCGAATCGGTTGACAAATGGAACCAGGTGGCACATTATGCTCAGGCAGTCCTAAAATATAAAAGGGACTCACAGCAGCCGGAGGCGCTGGGGCTGGGGGATCGCTCTTCTGGCATTTCCTCTTCCCCTCTCGCCTCCCGCTAGGAAAGGGACTCCCCAGCTTGAAGGCGCCCCACGGTGTAACAAAACGAGACCTGGACCGAAGTAATGTGTCAAACGGTTCCAGGCTAGGTTCTCAGATTGACAGGGGAGGTGTTTACTGGGTAGTCCGAGGGTATCCTCCATGGGAGTCCCACACTGCCAGACTCGGCGGGCGTAAATGCCTTCACCTCCCTACCACAAAAAAAAGTGCAATAAATGCCACCATACCGGGCTCTACCAAGAATTGAATGTGGATTCAGCAGAACCCCGTTCGACACACTTTCCAGCTTCTACAGCACAAGGAGGTAGCGAAGTACATGCTCACAGGGCATCAGGTGAAGCTGAAGTATTGCTGGCAATCGCCATGGTCAACTTGGTAGCACCCAATGGGCGTCTGTATGCACACGCATTACCAGATCAAGGTTCCCAAGGATCTTTTGTGTCTCAATCCCTGATCAGAAGATTGGATTTTGAACAACAAAAATGCCACACCAACGTCAGAGGCATTTTTTGTGGTTTGGAGGTATATGCCATTTATACAAAGAGTGTGGGACTCCCATGCTTGCAAGAAGGCGACTGGACTACCCAATAAACACTTCCCCTGAGAACATAGCCTGGGACTGTTTGATACATTACTTCAGGCCAGGTCTCGTTTTGTTACGCCTCTTCTAGCGGGAAGAGGAAGTGCAAGACAAGCGATCCCCCAACCTCAAAGCCCCGGCTACTGCCCGAACAAAAACATATATCAACCGATTTGAGCATCACCACGACTATATTATCCGAGATGAGCTCTCGCGTCTCCCTGTAGAAGTCCTTTCGCAACCTGTCCCATTTCATACACGCAAAAAATGTGTGGCAGGCATTGTCTTCCTCGTCTGGGCAAAACCGACAATCAGAGAACCGTGAGTACCAATCTTGTGCAGGTAGGACTGAAAACACCTATGCTCGCTCAAACGCTGGGTCAGATAGAAGTCAGTATCACCATACCTTCAACTTAGCTACGGTCTCACATCCGGGATGAGGCGCGTAATCCACCTTTCCTTCGGCAATTCAGCCAAGATTCCTGCCAATTGTTGAGAAAGCGCTGTCTCTCGTCGCGGACAACCATCTCCTTAGCGTCCTCATTTCAGCACAAGTAAATAGCGTGGTGCTATCTAGCAAGAAGGGCAACAAGTTTCACGCCCGCAATAACTGTCATCGCCGAATCAGAGACTGTCGGATACGAAGATGCAATTCTCAGTGCTCCTCTTGTCTATACCAGTGTCAAGGGTTTTCTGTATACCTCCTTGCTGAGAGTGTCAGCCCATCTTTCTGCTCCGTACAGTAGCACTGAGTCTACAGCACTCATCAAGAAGCGTCTTCTTGATGGGCTGGGTCCCCTACGTTGGCCATAAGTCGACTCAGAGCCGATACTCCAAGGCAGCTTTCTCAGCCATTGCCCTGATTTGCTCAGAGAAACTCATCTTTGAGTCGGTCAGTAGCCCCAGGTACTTCACCGCTGGGGTGGTCAAGAAGACCACTTTGGTTTTCTCCAGTGCTAAGCTGAACCCGCGAGCTGTCATCCAGTCTCTCACTTGGCGCATTAGCATACCTAGCCTAAGTTGTGCTTGTTCAATGGTGCATCCAGCGAGAAGAGCCGGTATATCATCCCCGAAGCCGATCGAGCGCGAGATATCTGGCATCTCCAGTGTCAGTTGCCCATTGTAAGCCACGTTCCACAGATTCAGACCAAGGAAAGATCCCTAGGCAGTACCCGATGTAATTTCCATTCTTCGTTGGCCCTGTGTCGTATCGTAGAGCAGGTTTTGGTCCTTCAGGTAGTCCCTCAAAAGCCAAATTAGGTATTCTCGAACTTGAAAAGAGTTTTCTAGCGTATCCAGAACGTCCACCCATCTAACTTCTAGTGTCACCAAAAGGATGATCCGTCACTTGGCACGACTATACGCAAAGGCACTGGAGGTACACAAGCAGATGCAAAAGGTGTCGTCACTATCGAAATGGTTAGACGACAAGCAGATAACATTTAATGCTTTGTGTTGGAGAATATTACAAAGATGATGCCAACAATCAACGTATCATTGACAATATACACCCAACTGAAGGGATTGTCATTAGCTGACTCGAACTTTGACCGGCTGGGGAGGATTGAGTTGTTGCTTAGAGCAAGCGTTTATAGAAAGATCATTCCTGATGACATCCAAAGACTATCTCATGGACCCATGACTCAGGATTCCAAATCGGGCTGGATATCAGCAGAGATATTGGTACAACACTATGCATGTCTCTTAAGTTATTTAAAGTCGAAGGGAAGTGCAAAAAAAGCATTGATGACATATCATGAGTGTTCTAGAAGATGGAGGAGGTTGAAGTTCAAAGAATAGTCAAACTGACAACTTGCAGAGTGACAGGAGAACTTTTTGGATCTTGGAGATAAATTGAAGTTTTAAGTTCAGGGATTGTTTTTATCAGCTGATGTGATTTATTAAAGTGCTTAGGAGCGTTGCAGCTTAGAGAGCAATAAAGTTTAAGCAGATAAGTGAATTAGTGATAATTTTTACAATTCATTTTTCTTCTTTGTTTTCCATTAACAGATTTTGATTGCTTAGGATTAGTGTGATTCTCAATTCATCAATCGCAATCATAATTTTTTGTTTAACAAAAAGACTGATTGAGATAGATTTTTTAATATTTACAAAATATTTTCTTAAGATAAAATATTTGTTTCTCTAGTAGCAAAAGTTCTTTGCAGCATTAAGTTATAAAAAAAGCTTTAACTTTACAAATAGTCTCGTAATTTTTTTCTTCTTATAATTTACATATAATATTTTCTTATAATATATTTTTTATATAAAAAATTTTATTCTTTCACTTACTAATCAAAATAACAATAAAATTCAAAATAAAATCGATTAATGCCCAAATAAACTGAATAATAAAAAATAAACAAATATGACAACACCTGTAACTGAGTCTAAATGTGGAAAATGCAGAAAGCCAGTGGAGGATAATCATCGAGGAATGGGCTGTGATGGAATTTGTAATAAGTGGTTTCACTTAAAGTGCATTAAGATGATTGAGGAGCGGCATCAAAAAATTATGGAAATCTCCTAGGATTTTATGTGGATGTGTCCCTCTTGTAAGAACCAACACCAGAAATCGAAAGAAGATCGCCTCTTTCATCAAATGAAAGAAATGGAAAACCATAAAATTGAACTAAAGACAACTATAACCGCTTTAATCGATAAAAATGCAGCATTGGTACTTTCTACAACCCCAACCGTCTGAATACGCAAGATCTATGTTCGGTACTAGACAACCTTTATTCTTCAGAAAAGAATCTACTTACAATAGCTGACACAAACATCGACATAATTACTGATTCCTCAGAATCGAGGGTATTTAAGGATACTCTGGATACAAATGGTGCTATTATCGTGAACCAAGAAACAATTACACGTCCTGTTTCAAATACTTGCCTCGATCACATAGTTACAAACGATAAGCCAACTGCGGAAAAAATTAATTTCATATATGAGGAGTGGCCAGAGCTGTATCATTGTGTTTTAAAAATAAACATTCAAGGCATAAGCACTCATAAACAGAGGCCTGCTTACAGAACTTTCCGATACTTGAACAAGGAGCTCTTCAAATCTTACATCCAACGATTATTAGAACAACGAAGACCTACAAACCTAATGGAACTTTCAAAGATTATAGCAGAAGCTAAAGAGAACGCGACTAAAGACAAAAAAAAATTAGATGTCGTCAGCATTCATGGATTACTCAAAAAGTGATTGTGGTGAGCAAGAACAAGCGGAAGGCATATATGGACTACAAACGGAATATGAACGATCAGTCACTAAAGTTCATGTATAACAAAGCAAACGAATTGTCCAAATGCGTTGTGAAAGAAGCGAAAGCTTTGTACCGTTCCAAAAGACTGGATGCAGCGGCTGACAATCCACATAAAATATGGGACATAATAAACGAAGTTAAAACTAACTCACCACGTCACTCAGTAGCCCAGGAATCTTCTTTCAGTTTAGAGAACTCAACCACACAATTAAATGCATTTAAAGCTGCAAGTACACTCAATAATTTTTTTTCGACTATTGGTGAAAAGATTGCCAATGAAATCCAGACAAACACAACAAGAAATTTTAGTCTCACAATTACTTTGCCAAAATCCTCATTTCATATGCATCTAACAAACAAATCTGAAGCCATAAACATCATTGAGGGAATGAAGAAAAATACAGCGGCCGGGATTGACAACATAACCATGGATGAAATAAAACTCATTAAAGAACTGATGGCTGATTATATTGCAACTTACCTTAATGTGCACATTAGGAAAGGAACGTTTCCAGAGGAAGGGAAACTAGCTAAAATAGTCCCAATTGTCAAGGGAGGAGACCGAATGGATCCAAACAACTACCGCCCGATCGCCCTTTTAACAGGGCTTAGTAAAATTTTCGAAAAACTAATAAATAACCGCCTAACATCTTGCATTTTGGAAAACTCAATTTTAAATTTACAACAATTTGTATTCCAGAAAAATAGAGCACTTTTGATGCCCCCCTTTCAGTCACGCATTTCATCAATACAGGCCTGGATAAAGGAGATTATGTTGCAGCGATTTTTGTGGAAATGGAAAAGGCTTTAATACGATGGATCATGATCTTCTACTTCTTAAAATGGAATTATATGGTATTCAAGGCAATGCAAATCAGCTATTTAGAAATTACTTGAAAGGCAGATCGCAAATAACAGCAGTCAATAAAGTTTTGAGCGATGCTGCTCCTATGAAATCGGGCGTTCCACAAGGCTCGATACTTGGCCCAAAATTATTCTTTTTATACACTAATTATTTGAATACATGTGGACTTAAAGGACATTATGCCCTATACGCAGATGATACAGTACTACTTTACTCGGGACATGAAAGAGATTACCTCGAAAATACCATTAATGAGGATCTAAAAACATATCATTCGTGGCTGATTGATAGTAAACTAGCACTGAATACTTCAAAAACAAAATTTGTCATTTTCAAACAAAGGAATAAAGGTGACATTGACATGGACTTAAAAATTAATGACGAAAAACTAAAAAGCGTAACGGAGATCAAGTATCTTGGACTTATCATTGACCATAGACTAACACGGTTATCACACATTAATAACTTAAGGAAACAATTAGCTCCTTAGAAGATATAAAGGTTTTCCAAAAAATATCAAGCAGATGATCCTAAATGCATTCGTACTGTCGAAAGTGCACTATGGAGTAGTAATTTGGAGCCAGTCATCAAAGCAGCATCTTAATATCATCTCTAGAATGCTCACCAAAGCGTATAAAAACATTTTAAATCTTCCGATGCTCCATCAAACCAGATTAGTGTACCAATCAGCGAAGCATTAACCTTTCCTCAAATCATTGAAATGGAGAAAGCCAAGTTTAACTTCAAATGTTTACAATCAAAATCGTCTTCACAAGTTCAATTTATTAAAGTATCACAAAAGAATCAGTACGATGCTAGAAATGAAAATCAATTCGTAATACCTTTTGCAAGAACGGACCGTCTGTAGAACGATGCTACATATGATGCGCTGCGAATATACAACAATCTTCCTGATTCAGTTAAGGAAGCAAACTCACTTTAAGAAAAGGCTTAAAGAATATTTAATTAATAAGGTTTGAAATTCAGTCCAGTAAAGTTTAACATAGCATCTTAGGGCATTTTTTGAAACCCTATCGTCGAGATGCTTGAAGAGACAGCTATTTTATAACTCAGAGTTTTTTTTTCCTGCGTCGAATATACAATTTTTTTTTATCTCTGAGAGCTGATCACGAATTGGACAAGAAAAGATTAATAAAATGACTTCACATATTTTTGTGTGCACCCTTATACCGATGTTATAAACATTGCCTGAGTGTCACACTAGAAGAAGCGATGAAATGTGAAGTGCAGATCGCACGAGCGTTGTGCGACGAAAAAAGTGTGATGGAGAGAGTGGTAGGGAATGGAGGTAAAACAAAATCGGAATTGGAGGGAGATTGCGAGCTCTTGTTTAAGGTTTTAACCAAAGACATATAAATGTATGGACGAGCAACGAGGTAAAATTATCCAATGTCTCCTCTCAAGGTGAACTATCCACCTTGTGCTTAAGTGACAGCCTGAACGTCAATTTTCAACATGATATGCAGCATCAACCAGCGTTAGTATTGCAGCCAGACTACCACAATTCTGCAGAATTGATTGAACCTAGTCTCTCAATTGTCACTAGAAGTAAGTCATTGTTGAAGCCACTATCTATTAACCAACAACCAACGGTTTCGGAAGCTGATAATTTAAGTGTACCTGATACATTACTAGCTGCTCAACAAAATATGCAGATGCAGCCAGCGTTCGTACTACAGCCGGATTGCTGCAACTATGTGGAAAGAGCGGAATCTGGTCAATCAATCGTCACTAAGAACAATTCGCTGTTGAGGCCGCTTTCTATTAATCAACAATCTGATTTACTTATCATCAGCCCCCCTGGTTCTTCATCCAACAGTCGGGGAGCGATTCCAACGAAAATACCACCTCCAATTCAACATCAGAAATCGAGTGACCTCGTTCCCTCAACAGATCTCGATTCTCCTGTCACTCGGCTTACTATACCTTTGAAGAATATCTTCATATCTAAAGTGGCGTACGAAACTTCAGTTGAGGACCTAAAGCGTTATGTCAACAAAAAGTTTGGATCATCCGTTAAAGTCTTTAGTTGTCATAAATTGACTAAGGAAAATTTAACGGACAAAGTAGTTGCCTCATTCAAATTGGTGATTTATGCAAATACTGATATTGTCCTGAATCCAAATTACTGGCCTGCTGGTGTACTTATTAAGCCGTTTGAATCTAGACGAAGAAATTTTCGTTGGGCAATAAATGAAATCCCAAGGCTCTAGTCACAAGTAATCTTGATGAATATTCTGATAATCATAATGTTTTTTCTACTGTTTCCTCTTTAAACGTCACTGAATCTCTTTCAAACCTTAATACTCTACAATGTAACTTCTCTTCTCCTAATAAAAAGTGTTTATCTATTTTTCACCAAAATGTACGAGGATTAAGGGCCAAGCTTGAGGAACTCTTTATTTCTTATCAAGTTAGTAATGATTCTATTATCTGCTTCTCCGAGACCTGGCTGAATGGAAACATTTTGAGCAGTGAAATGTTTCCTGATCATAATGAATATAGATGTGACCGTGACCTGATTACCACTAATAAGGCTGATGGAGGTGGAGTTTTAGTTGCAGTTACCAAAGCTCTACCTAGTTCTCCTTGTTCTTATTTCTGTTTTTCTCCTATTTTAGAATGTGTTATTATCAAAATTTCTCTCCCTCTAATACAGAGTTCTTGATTTTGTCTATTTATATTCCTTGTGATTCACGTTTAACTGTTTATGAGACGTTATTTGATGATCTATCCTCATATCTAGTTTTGCGACATCCTCACGCCAAAATATTAGTTTGCGGGGATTTTAACTTACCATGCATAGAGCGGAAAAATTATACTACTCCTTCAATCTCGTCAGTTGACCCTTTTTCTATAACCCTGTCATCTTTCCTATCTCATTGCTCCTTCTCTCAATTTAACCATATCCGCGATCCTAATAGTCGGTTCCTTGACCTTGTTCTATCAAATGTTCCAGTTGGCTACTTATCTGTATCTCAAGCCTTACATCTGTATGTTCCTACTGATCGGCACCATCCTCCTTTATCTATAGATCTTATAGTCAATAAAATTAAATTTAACAAACCTCATCCTGCTCCAAACCTGAACTTTTTTAAAGCTAACTATGAATCTATTAATGCAGAATTACATTCAGTCAACTGGCTAGATTTCTTTAGAGGCCTAAATTGTGAGGCTGGTTTGGATAAATTTTACATATATATTTATAATCTTATTTGCTATTATACGCCTCTTCAGACATTCCGTAAAGCAAATCATAAGCCTTGGCTTACAAAGCGAGTGCTTAGTGCCCTACGAGCAAAAGATAAGACACATCGTGTCTTTAAAACACTCGGCACTATTGAAGCAAGATGTAATTTTAGCAGGCTGCGTGCTATTGCAAAGAAAGAGATCAGATATGCTCTGAAGGCTTATTTCAGCAGTCTGGATAGCTCTCTTGTGGCTAATAATACAAAGCCTTTTTGTTCTTATATAAGGCCGCTGAAATCCTCTTCTTCCATTCCTAGTAAGGTCCGTTGGAATGGTACAGAGGTTTTTTCTCCTCAAGAAGTTACTGACTTATTTGCCCAATTTTTTTCTTCAACTTTCTCTTCTCCCGCTGCAGCTGTGCATCCTGTTGTCTTACCTAATCATCTTCCCTTCCCGATTTCCTTTATCTGTACAGATGCATCTGAAGTCGAAGCTCTGATCAATGCTCTTGATCCTAATATTAGCCCTGGGCCGGATGGTTTGCCAAACATATTTGTAAAGTCGTTAGCCTCAACGTTTAGTTTTCCTTTATCTCTCCTCTTCAATCTAAGTTTGAGTACTAGTACATTCCCAAACCCTTGGAAAACAGCTAATATAGCTCCTATTTTTAAAAGTGGTGATCCTACGTCAGTTTCCAATTATCGCCCTATTTTTTTACTGTCCTGTTGGTTCATAATCGACTCTCAAACTCATTAGCTCCTATTATTGCTCCAGAGCAGCATGGCTTTCTCAAAGGATACTCCACTACCTCTAATTTAATGGAGTTCACAAACAGTATTGCAAGAGATTAAGATAACCAACTGCAAGTTGATGTGATCTACACAGATTTCTCCAAGGCCTTTGACACTGTGAATGATTTACTTCTTTGTCGTAAGCTTGAAGCTCTTGGCATCTCGGGTGCTTTTCTATCTTGGATGTCATCTTATCTATCGTGTCGTCCCTGTCGAGTAAGTCTCTCTGGTACTACGTCTAGTCCTCTTTGTCCGTCATCTGGCGTTCCACAAGGTTCAATTCTTGGGCCTCTTCTCTTTCTGTTGTTCATAAATGGTCTTCCCTTTGTAATTAATTCCTCGTGCCTTTTGTATGCAGATGACTTTAAAGTATTTCAAGCAGTCAAATCGCATTTAGACTGTCAGCTCCTCCAAAATGATCTGAATGCTCTAAATGAATGGTGTGCTTCAAACTATTTATTTCTTAATACTACTAAATGTCATAAAATGACTTTTTCTCTTAAGGACTCTCCTATTAATTTTAATTATATATTAAATGATGCTTTGCTCTCTGAAGTGTTCAGTCATAAAGACCTTGGAGTAACTTTTGATCCAAAACTCAAATTTGATGCACATATTTTAAATGGGATTACTAAAGCGTCTAGAGTTTCCGGGCTTATCCTTAAACATGTACATTAATTCAATAGCATCTCTTCTTCTGTCCGCCTATTTGTTTGTCTTGTTCGCCCTTTGCTTGAAAACTGTTCTGTTATCTGGTCCTCCCGATATTCCTATCTCGTGACTTCTTTAGAAACTGTCCAAAGAAAGTTCACGCGTTTTCTTTTCCTTAAGTTTAATTTGCCATATCTCTTCCATCCCTAATATTCCGACGAACTTATTTAGACCAATGTTTTTTGTACAAACTCTGCTACCATCAAGTCCCGTTAAATATTTTTTCTGAGCTGCGTTTCCGACAAACATCTCGTTCATCTCGGATGAATTCTTATTTCGTTATCCCATATGCTAGAACTGATTTATATTTCTATTCGCCAATCTTAAGAATCGTAGGAAATCATAATAATCTCGAGCTTGGTCCTTTCTCCTCTTCTTACATAGCATTTAAGAAAAAACTAAGAGACTTACTACTAGTTAACTTTTAACTATCGACGTTTTAGTATTCTTTTTTATTTAAATTTTGCTGTAATTGTTCTTTTCGTTTCATTTTGTGATTGGATTGTTTAGTCTGTAAGATGGAATAAATAAATAAAAGTAAATTTGCCACATAAATAAGTTATAAATAGCTTACGCTCTCGAAACTATATGATTCCCTCTGCTTCTCCTTCCCCTTTGTTTCCAGACAGGGTTTTCTTTCCCCTCTTCAGAAGAATCACTTCCCCCACTGACACCCGCGCACACCGACAAAACTTCATTTCACGTGCACACGATCGCACCTTCGTTATCATTCGTAAAACAGTTTGAATACAGTACAACAAACGACTCTCACAGAAAACTCGAACGTCAACGCAAAAGAAAAAGAAAGAGGCACGAAACACGCGGGAAAACTCACGTGTCAAAGCGGATGGAAATTTCGTAAATTTTTAATAAAAATAGTGAACTAAAGTGCCGATTTCGTACAACCGATCTTCAAAATTATAAACTCTTTAAACGTGACCGTGTTTCGGAGTGAATAAAGTGCAAAAATAAAAGCATATCACTTCAAACCTCAGCTTCGCACAACTATAGCGAAGGTTGCTAATTGCTTCGGTTCTCACGAGCGGTTGCGGATCCAGTACTCTCTATATCTATGGTTTCAACGCATCAAGACTTGAATGGGAGATATCAAATTTGACTGGCTTTTAAAACAGAATCAATTAAAGAACTAGTTAGGTGATTCACGAACCGCTGCGGTTGCAAGTTTGAGCCAATTAGGGAAGTGTTTTGAAAATAACCCAGCTTTGGCGGAAGAGTACCAAAAATGCCTGGAAGATTATTTGGAACAAGGCCACATGCAGGCGGTTGAAGACATTAAGGAAAGTCATCATGACAAGGTAGGCTGTCAGATGTATTATTTACCGCACAACGTGGTGTATAGTTCTACAACTAAACAACAGGTGGTCTTCGACGTGCCGCGAAAGACTAGTTTAGCAGTTTCCCCGAATGACACCCTTCTGACTGGTCTAGCTCTCTAGAATGATTTGATTGCAGTGTTTCTATATTGGTGCCTTGATAAATTTTCCTTTGTCTCTGACATCGCTCGGATGTATCGGCAAATAAACATTCATCCATCAGATTCAAACTTCCAGAAGATAATCTAGAGGAAGTATCTAAATGACGCTGTGAAGAATTATTGGCTAACTATGGTCACATTTGGTTTGACTTGTGCTCCATACTTGGCAATCCGTACACTAGAACAACTGGTAGAGGACGAACAAACCTAATTTCTAGTTGGGGTGCATTGTATTCCGAATGTTTTCTACGTCGACGACGTCCTCTCTGGGACTTTCAATGTGGATGAGGCGATCAAGAAACAAGAGATCTTTGCGATATGCTTAAGTCAGCTGGCTTCCACCTGCACAAATGGGTAGCAAATGACCGTTGCTTCTACTTAAAATTCCACTAGAAGATGTTGAAGCAAAACTCACAGTAGAATTACCTCTAGAACAAGGGTTCAAGTCTCTAGCAGTTGTGAGGTGTCCGAAGGCCAATTATTTTACAAATCGTTTGAAACCACGAGAAAGGTTTACACAGTATACCAGGTGGAGTGTGCTATAAGAGATAGTGCGCTTGTATGATCCTTTGGGTGGCTGTCTCCTATAATTATTAGAGTGAAAATGTTGATGCAACGACTATGGTTGCACGGAACAGACTGGGATCAACCACTACCAAAGGGAATTGAGGTGCTGTGGCTGGGATTCCGATCGGACCTTCCTGCCTGCATGGATTTTGTGACGCTATATCATATCCCAGGACAACGAAAGTACTCATGTAAACTTGTTAACTGCGAAATCTAAAGTGGCGCCCATATGTCCCTAATTTGGAGTTATGTGGAGCAGTGCTAATGGCCAAACTCATAAAAGGCACGCTAAGTGCTTTGAACGTCAAAATCTCTGGATAACATTTGTGGGTGGATTCTGAAATAGTCTTAGCATGGCTCAAAGGGCATCCATCCAAACGGACAGTTTTCGTTACCGCTCGGACAGCCAAGAATCTGACGGCAGTTGGTAACGCCACGTGGAATCACGTCCAGTCACAGGACGCAGATGCAGCATTTTGTGGGGTTGGAGCCACAGAACTTGCGGAACTCTCGTTGTGGTGGTTACGATCAGCGTGGCTCAGCAAAGACAAAACTTGTTGGCCAACAATGCGAGAAAATCTAGCTACATAGCTCGAAGTCCGGAAGACCATACTCTGTCATGTCCAATCAAATGAAACTGGATTCGAACTTCTGCTATGCATCACTGCCTAATGCTATCGTCCCTCACAGCTATGTGCAAAGCAAACTCTTAGAATGGACATTTTACCAGCAAGTAGTTGTCACTGATATTTTGGATTAGCATGTCTCAACGCACGGAGCTCAAAGAAGACATTTGCGCTCTTCGAAATGAAAGGCGATTGCCAAAAACCAGAAGAAGAGTCAGAATCCGTTTATCGACGGTGATGGCTTATTGTGCCTCGGAGGGAGATTGTCGCACACAAGCCTATCCTACAATGAAGAAGACCCGATTATACTCCCAAACGTTGGCAAGTTGGTTCAGTTGATCCTCGATCAATTTCACAAGGCGGAGAGACGCAGCTCATGCTTGCAACGTTAAGAGGACGTTTTTTGCTTATAAATGCTTCTGTGCTTGCGTGTTATATGTGAATTTGTTCAGAGATGCTTAAAGTGCTTTCAATTCAAAGCAATGGCTTCCTCCCAACTCATAGGAGATCTTCCCCCACCCATTTACACACACAGGAGTCGATTATGCTGGACTTATCATGATTAAGGATGGCTACGGGAGGAGATCGAAAATATACAAGGCATATATTGCAATTTTTATTTGTCTAGCTGTGAAAGCAGTAAACCTGGAGTTGGTCAATGGACTCACAATTTGAGCTTTCCTGGCTGCCTTGAAGCGTTTTACGAATCAGAGAGGCCTATGCTTTCATATCTACAGCGATCATTATAAAACAAAATTGTTTTATTTATTTTCATGTGTGAAAAAGTGTCTGGATTTTTATTGGAATTTAACAATTCTCAATTTATTTATTAAATAGTGCCATATGCTTCTACCTGAAATCGGTGATGTCAAAAAGCAGAGTTCTTTTTTCTTCAAGCGGTGAGTGTTACTCGTCAATTTTCGCTATTATTCCAAATTTTTACGCTTCAATTTCCATAAAATTTGACTGGGATCATTGTGTTATGAATTTAATCAAATTCACTCTAACACAGACCACAGCTGTAAAATAACCAAAGTAAATTGAGTTTGCAGGAGTGGAACGAGTCAACCAATATAATCTTTTCTATTTACTCCTTCATTCAAATATGGGTAAAGTGAATATGTAAAATACTGCGTTCACAGTTGAATTGAAATCATAGAATGAATACTGGACATGTCCGCACAAACTCACATAAATGGACCCTGAGATACATACGTGAGAATTTGCTGTCCCATACAAATATCTTTTTTTAAACGAAAAGTAAACCAGCCAAGTTTGTTGCCAGTAACTAACGTCACGTGGTTGAATGAGTGTTGCAAAGATTTCGTTTATTGTGTACTCATATACGAGGTGTGTTCAAAAAATATCGCGAATTTTGTTTTTTTTCAAAAATTATTTATTTATTCATGAACATCTATTTTGTCCCTTCAAAGTAATCCCCATGAGATATTATACACTTGTGCTAACGGTTTTTCTAATCTTCGAAGCACTTCAAAAAATCATTTTTTTTAATCTTGTTCAGCTCCTCCTTCGATGCCGTCTTTATCTCGTCAAGCGTAGCGTAACGTCGTCCTTTCATGGGCCTCTTCAGTTTAGGAAACAAGAAAAAGTCACAGGGGGCCAGATCTGGGGAATACGGTGGCTGCGGCATCATAAGTGTGTTGTTTTTGGCCAAAAAGTCGCGCACAAGCAACGATGTGTGAGCAGGGGCGTTATCGTGGTGCAAAAGCCAATTTTTGTTCTCTCACAAATCCGGGCATTTCTGGCGGATTGCTTCGTGCAAATTGCGCATAACTTGCAGGTAATATTCCTTATTGACCGTTCTTCCCTGTGGCAAGAACTCATGATGCACCACGTCCCTGCAATCGAAGAAAACTGTCAGCAAAACTTTCACATTCGACCGAGCTTGGCGCGCTTTTTTCAGTCTTGGTTCATGCGGCAGCTTTTATTGAGATGATTGAGCTTTGGTTTCCACGTCATAACCATAAACCCACGATTCGTCACCAGTTAAGACCCTCTGGAGCAAATTTGGTTCGTCGCGGACAGAGTTTAACATCTCATTAGCAATGTTCATGCGTTGCTGTTTTTGGTCGCAATTGAGCAATTTTGGTACGAATTTCGCGGCGACCCGTCTCATGCCCAAATCGTTGATAAAAATCGAATGGCACGAGCCAATCGATATGTTTAGGTCCTCAGCAACTTCTCTAACGGTGATTCGACGATTGGCCAATACCATTTTCTCCACTTCATTAATTTTTTCGTCTGTTGTTGAAGTCCTCGGGCGTCCGGCACGCTCTTCGTCGTTCACATCTTCTCGGCCTTCTAAAAACATTTTGTACCACCGATAAACGTTGTTTCGATCCAAGGTAGCTTCTCCGTATGCCACAGTCAACATTCGGAATGCATCCGCGCACTTAATTTCGTTTTTCACACAAAATTTGATACACGTTCTTTGATCCATTTTTTTGAATAAGTAAAAATCGAAGACGATTGAAAACACGTGCAAGTAAAGCAGCTATCACCAATCAAGTGAACATTCAAAATGGCCGAGCTTGTCGGCATAAGTGACAGATATGAGTACCAACATAACGCCACAAAAAATCGAAATTCGAATATACGTAACCCGCGAAAATTCAAAATTCGCGATACTTTTTGAACACACATCGTATGTTATGTTTATATTCTTTGATTGAAACCAATAGCGAAAAAGAATGGTGGTTTCAACTATTGTATAATAACAGCGTCAATACAAAAATATGCTTTTGTACACGGAAACGTTTAGCAATATGCAGACCTGACATATATTACGATAAGTTATTTTGATCCTATTTAATTCCGTTCTAATTAAATTTTAACTATTCATGCATCCCCATTATCAATTTCATCAAAACTGTGTTGCATACAAATGACTTTGACGACATCTGAACGTTAATAAATTTCTCAGGCATGTTGTCGGTTGGACGAGACAAACTTTTCGGCTTCGTCTGACAATGTGGACATAAGCTTGTCAGCTTCATGGTAGATATGCATATATGTATACTCGTATATGTATATAAATGAATGTGTATAATGTGGTGAGACGCTACTGGCAGCTATATTATGGTGTCGACTCATCAAACCGTATAAATTTACGCTGGGCTTTTGTTCCTTCCATGAATCACTGGGTCGAGTATTTTTGTTGCAGTAAGAGATGTGCCTTGAATTTTTATCCTTTTTGACCTTTTTCGCTCGGAATATGGATTTAATGGAATTATTTCGTGTCGGAGAACTTTAATGGCATTACGTGAATGAGTCTGTTATAATACCGTGTAATGAATATCATTCAATTTTGGAGGACTTTCAAACTTTTAAGCTGTTAGGATATCTTTTCAGAACAGTTCCAGATAAGTTTCAGGTAAGCAGAAGATCCCACTCTTAATATTAAGTTTATGCATTCAAGAATTCTTCATAAAAAGAAATTAGCAAATTCTGGAATAATGTCGTTACCTGCAATAGTACGGTTGATAACTCAAGTAAGTTAAAACAGAATTACATGCTTGACAAACGAAAAACAACTAATCAAGCCGAAACTCCATAATTAGCTCACTTTGAAAGTTTTTGCAAATACTTTTCGCAAACACCAAGTTTGGTCTTTATCTACGGTCTTATCCATTCTTTTCAAACTTGTGTACGTACAATCCCCTAACAAGGTAACTAAGTTGTGCAACAAAGCTGGCGGCTGTGAATGAATTCCTTCGGTCCAGGAATAGATTTCCATATTCATTCTATTTCCAGCAAGTTGTTCCTTCTGCGGAACTACTCAACGTGCATACTTTGTTGGCATAATTAATTAAACATGAGATAGGAAAGCAAGATTTCAACAAGCTAAACAGGAAAATATCATACCGACATTGGCTCTCACTATTCAGCAAGCCAGCAAGTGAGATGTTAGACAATGGATGAATAATGGGAATTGAATATTTTGCAATAACACAATAAACAATCTGCTGCAGGTCTTGAGGGGTTGAATCCTTGAAAATTTAAAATAAATATTTGAAGGAAGATTTGAGTAAAGTGAAGAGAATTCATTTATGAATCGTTTGAGGGAATGATAATGTTGACTCTATTAACAATTTATTGTTGTTGAAGAGCATATCCTGATTATTTTTCGATTTAATTGAATAGTATTTTAATAAGCTGAATCGATATACGATACCTGTGTCAAATATGGCCAGTCAAAAAATATGGCCACCCGCCATTCCCACAAAAAAAATCAGTGAGTCGCAAACACCACGTGCAGGTATTCGAAGTCTTTTGTATACATGATGAAATAGCATAGTTATGAGCCGCCATTATGTCAACATCATTCCGCCATTTCAGTGCAAAAAAACCTCACGCCACTGTTAAAGGGGTTCCACACGATCAGTTCAGTTTCAGTTTCAGTTGAACTGTCAGTTAAACTTACGTGTGGACTGCAAAAACTGAAGGGAAAACTGAGCTGAAAACTGAACTGAGGCTCCATGGAAATCCCATCAAGCTCAGTTCAGTTGTCAGTTGAAATTAAACGAAACTGAAGTCTAGTAAGGCTTCTCCGTTTATGTTTCAGTTTTTTTATTGTAATAAGTTTGTTTATACATCGTTAATTAAAAATGTCGCGAAAAGATAACGAATTTATAACAGATTTCATTGAAATATATCAAAATCTTCCATGCTTATGGAAGAAATCTGATCCTCAATACCACAACACAATCAAGAAAGAATCTTGCTACCAAGTTTTGCTTGAGAAGTTCAAAGAGCACAATAAACAAGCAACAGTTTCAATGGTTAAAAAAAAATTAATAGTTTGCGCTCAGCTTACAATAAGGAATTGAAAAAAGTGAAGGATTCTGATAAAAGCGGAGCTGGAGCTGATGAAATCTACATACCATCATTGTGGTATTATGAGCTTTTCTCATTTCTTCGCGATCAAGAACTAACCGGGGTAGTATGAACACCATTGACAGTAGCCATAGCAGTGATGCCGAAAATGAAGGAGATGAGGTAAGTAAACTATTATTTTACTTTTTTTATTTCCTTTTATTTCTTATAAATTATAAATTTTAGCATCTAATAAAGTGAATATAACATAAATTACGGCATATACCTACTTCGAACTATTTTGTCCTGCCAATCAAGTTTACCATCGTTTGTAAAATAATTCACGTATTCATCCCTGGATGCCTTTGCCTCCATACTAACATTCGTATTGATTCTGTTGCCTACTTGAAGTGGTTCAAGCCCATGCACCTCAATCATTGGATCTCTGATTGATTCGTTCAATTGGGAAGGTGTATAAGAGTGATAAGACTTTCTCCTCAAAAAATTGTGTAGATAGCAGCATGTCAAGACAATTACGTCCACGTTTCGGAACTTCTTTAAATTGATAGCAGACTGAAAAATTTGGAATCTACTTGATAATATTCCAAATGCATTTTCAACAATACGTCTAGCCCTTGACAACCTGTAGTTGAAAACCATGCGATCGAACGATAACTGTTTTTTATTAAACGGTTTTAAAAAGTTCCGCCTCAACATGAACGCTTCATCTCCCACAAATACATGTGGCAGTTGCGCATTTTTGCAAGTTGTTATATCATCGGGTGGTAATTGTAAATTATTATTAAGTAATTTTTTATAAAATGTGGTGTTGTTAATAACTCCGCCATCTGATATGCCCCCATTGGTTCCGACATCACACATAATGAACTCGTAGTTGGAATTCACTATTGCCATGAGGACAATGCTGTTGAACTTTTTGTAGTTCCAAAATAAGGACCCACTTCCTTCTGGAGAAACTATGCGAACATGTTTTCCGCCAACAGCCCCCAAGCAATTTGGAAATTGCCACCTGTCTTTTAAACCATCTGCAAGTAATCTCCATTGACTTTCGTTCCTGGGCATCTGAAAAAACATAAATAAATGCTTAGGTACTATTCCGTCAATAAACTAATGCTGATGTATTTGTTATAGGATGAAGGAGAGTCAACCATTTTAGAAACTGAAGATAAAGGCAAAGAAAACTCAAGTGACAATCAGTTCACACGTCCTAACACTTCAGCATCCTTTACTGGCAGAAGAAGAGGTCACCAGGAAGTGAAAGACCCGTATCAAAATCAAAAGTTTTGCAGTCGGTTGCCAATCGACTGCAGAATGGTCGTAAGGAAGAACTAAAATACCAATCATTTGGCATGCACATTGCACAAGAACTAAGCAATATGACAACTGAAATGGTACCATTTGTTCAAAAACTTATTAATGATGCACTATTTCAAGGACAGATGCAATCGTTGAATATAACTTCACATATCAAAACCCAAGTAACACACTCACATCCTACATCTTCAGACCCGAAAACACGATATGTGGTAGCAACTACTCCTACATCATCAGAGCACCTAACACAATTTATTTCAACTACCGATTATTATAATGAAATTAATCATTTGGATTTATAACCTATCGAATAGGTATCAATGTTTTTGTCTATAAAACACCACATTACTCTGTTTCATTCTATTTCATTCTATTTTTTTCCTTTTTTTAATGCAGCGATTGTTTTTCTTGCTGAGTTTTTTATTTTTATTTAATGAATAAAATATAAAAAGGAAATACTTGATTCTTATTCACTTACCTTTATGTAATCTCTCAGCACCATATTTATGGCTTTGCAAGTTTCAGGAATTATGACACTTAGACTTTGACTTGATATAACAGTACTAAATCGAAGACATTTGTACGAATTTTCAGTGGCCAAAAATCTCAATGGTGCACTGAGCCTTTCATGAGGTGATATGGCTTGTCTCATTACCGTATTCTGCTTTTGTATAAACGGTGTTACTTAATTCAATAGTTCTTTGTAAGCAGTCTCACTCATACGTAAATAATTACACCAATCACATGGTTCAAATTGAAGTTCTTTCATTAATTTTACATGAGACAGCGAATTTTGTTTAAGGTACCATTCTCTACTCCACTTAGCTCTTTTTTCTAGGCTTATCCAGTGATACACATAGCGCAACTGCAATAACACAATCTTCGTCCATGATAGCAATAAAACCGCGCGATGTTCAAGATTGAGAAATGACAACTGAACTGATATGAAACTGATCGTCTGGAAGCAAAGCAAAAATTTAACTGAACTGACAGTTCAACTGAAATTGAAACTGAACGGGCAACTGAACTGATCGTGTAGAACCCCTTTTGGAAATTTTAAATTCCAAGTTTTTATCGATTTCTCGCGCTGTAAATTCGTTAAAATTACAAAAAGTTGACTGTGTCAGTGTTTAATTTACCGTTTATGAAAGACCCTTGAGCATTTTCGAACTGCTGTTGAATATCTTTACATAAGGTGAGTTTCAGAATACCAAACAGATGTCTGAAAATCGTATAAATTTATTTTTATTTTATTTTTATTCATAAATTTCTGTTTAATTTTTAGTACTTTGATTATTTTTTGATTCAGATCATGGCGCCGCGTTATAAAACTAGGAAATCCGAGGTACTTGGAGCGGAGCCAACATGGAGTCGGCGATGACAGCTGTTGATCCTGGCAAAATGAAGGTTTTGACATCATCCAAACACGTCAAGATTCCTAGACAAATAATGTGATGATATCTTGCAGATAAAAAGGAACTGAAATCAAAGTTAGGGAGAAAACCGTTTCTAAATATTCAAAAAGAAAATGACTTGGTAGCGTGCATCAAATGACTGAGTGACATCGGATATCCTCTGACTCCACGTGTACTTCGCATGTGCGTGAAGAAATATTGTGAAACAAAGAATATGATAAACAGCAGTAAAAGTGCTTTCATCTGCAGAGATCGGCTTCGAGGTTTTATGAAAGGGAACCCAAATATTCGTAGGAGGAAGGCTCAAAATTTAAATCCAGGGTTCAAGCAGATATGACGTAGTCATACATAAATCTCTAGCGCTTAAAATAATTTCTAAGTACTTGAATCCCATTTGTTTATGTTGTTATTCCCACGTTGTTGTCTTCATAAATTCTAATGTAATCTGAATCATAGTCAAAACAAGTGCTTTGTCTCAAGATAAATACCCATGCAAGATGCATTCTTGTCTAGAAAACATCTTGCAAATTTAGAATTTGAAAAATGATATACATATGCAATTGTTTTAACTATGCTGAGGAATACCATGAGAATCAAATGTTGGAATGAAATGTTTACGATTTTTCCGCACTAAAATGTTAGGATAAGCAAAATTTTATGTATTTAAGAAAAGGATGATTGAAATATAGAGTGAGTTAAGCTCCAACAGCGAAGGTGGGCGTATTACCACTACAAGTATAATCAAAATTGAACATTTTAGGTGCAGGACCTTAATTCAGTATTGAAAATTTTGGCAACCCCAGACATGGATGCTATTCTGAAACAACAGCTGGAGATTGGACAAGATATTGAGAGAATCCATTGGAACTTCAAAAAGGATCCAGAAGCAAGGTAGACAACAAGCTGTTTGGTTGTTAGGGAAGAAGAAGTATCAACACTCTTCAAAAAATTTCAAATCAACAATGGGATTCTGCAGAACTTTACCAAAGTTGCTCAGGTAGATTTTTCCAAGAATAATTACTTGGAGCAAATCAAAGTCATGGTTGACAACATTCTGGAAGCCATACAAAGGCAGCGAGGCTCAAGTAGTGCAATGTCTATCACAAAAGAAAGTTCAACGGCTGATAGCAAAGGCGCCGCCAATTCAACAAGATGCGAAAGTATCATGCTTGCTACTCTTCGACAACTCCTGCAAAGACCGGAAGGAAGATTATAGATGGAGCCACCCAGGGAATTCAAGTCGGCTCAGTGTAGTGAATAAGTAAATTTCAAGGTCCGTAAAGGACTGCAGCGATGGTCTGCTGCCTCAGCAGAAGAAGGTGTCAGTATCTGCCGAGGATGGCGTTGTCTGGGGACGCGTTAATGCGCTGGCAGGCTGGCATTGCGGTGTCATGGGGCGGGTTCCTTCCCCCAGCACAAGGATCCACTACAAAGAATTTCGCATTCACGAATTTCTGGGGTCGAACAAACGCAAGGCGACCGAAGTCGCAAAAATTGTAGGCAACCATACCGAGAGAAAAAGGACTTGTTCCGAGAACAAGTGAAGCAAGTAAAAAGGGGTGGACTTAAGGTAACTTCCTCGTTACCCGACGAGGCTTATGGCCTGCAAATGAGAGAGGGGCAACCGGGTGGTAATGGAGCCCCTGCGCACCCACCCAACCGGATTAAAATCCATAATTGTTGCAGTGGCCAGGTATTCCTCTTCTGAGTGGAAAACTCATACAACTTAACTTGCGTGAGCCTTCCCATCAGAAGAGAAGTACCCCGGTGACCAATTTATGCCATAGAATTATGCAATTCGATTACATAGTCATAAAGAGGCACCTTGCTCGGACCACTCAACCCGCGCCATCACCTGAAACAAAGAAGGTTAGTGTGTACTCGGCGGCTGGCTCATGTTTTGTGGTGAAAGTCTGCCACCGTACCGGGTCCTACACCTGGTCAAAAGGAAACAAAATAGAAGGACCAAGTTTGTGCAAAAAATTAGAACATTATTGTATTAAAATTAAGTATCATACTACAATAGATACATATTACCATTATGATATTCTTCGTTAAATTCAACAAATGTTAACTATCGCTATAAATCAAATGAATTCAAAAGCTCACTAGATCATACTTTTTCTTTTTTTGTTTTGTTTCTTTTTTTTAGGTTTTTTTTTTTTATTATCTCATAAATGTGTTTCCAATACAATTCTCAATCTTTCTATAACCTATTGCTGTTTCAGTGCTGCTGTTGCTGTTTGAAAAAAACTGAATCTACTACAAAGTTGTTTACAAGAAAATCTGCGACACAACATGTTATTAATATTTGTTAATTTGTGTGCAAATTGGAATACATTGTAAAATGCGATTGCTAGGAAAGGTTCAGACACACATTCTCTTATTGGTTTTCCATGTTTCACTTTTTCCTCCAATTCATCAATTTTTGTATTTTATTTTTCATTCAAACATATATTTTATATCTAGTTAAATAATTTGAATATAAATACTTTTATAAGGGGCGGGTTCATTTCCCCAGCAAATTTAAAAAACATGCAGAAAATTTGCAACAAAAGGGTACTTACCTGCATGGTCCTTCGAGCGCTCGACGACGATGCAGATATCCTCTAAAATTTCAAAATTATTTAGATGAAATTTGATCAACGCGAAACAATGGGCCTTACTCATTTGGTTGACTAAAATTTGGGTGTTTTATGATTTTGATTTTCGCGATTCACAAACTTTCTTCCACGAGTTCTAACTATACCTTTTTTACGTTTAACGAAAAGGAATTACTTAACGGGAAAACCAAGCGAACAACGATAATAAAATTTATGTAGGTCGTTTTCAATACGGTTTATAAATAAAAATATTTTCCTCGCCTAAGACTCATCTAACAGCGCTATTTAACGTTTACAACAACTTTTGTAAATTTTGATTTCGGTTTCGTGCTTGATTAATTATTTTAATCTATTGCCCTCTTACTTTAAATACAGTATTGGATACCCGACAATTCAACATCATTTTACTATTTGAAGAGTTTTCTTGAAATCGGATTTTCATTTTTTATGCGCTTAATTACAATGTCTGTGTCACGATCTGATTTGACAGGTGTTCGTTGGTATAAGGCCCCCAACTAGTTGGAACGGAATTTTCGTATTTATAGCGGTACATGATGCATGTAAAATCTATATCCAATCGTCTCAGTAAACGTAGAACACTGGCTATTCAGCCTTTTTGGCGTGGAAGAAGAACAAGTCGAAGGATGCTATCGTTTTTCCTCAATCATGCCCAAGATGTGGCTCGTCAAAAGAACCGCAGCTCGTGTAAAATTTCGAATTGGAACTGCCGTATTAAATATTGAAAAATCCCTTACGAAACAAATGACGCGAGAAAAGGTGTTTTTGATCAGCAAATATTGCGCATTTCACAAACTACTGAAGGATGCTCCACAGAGTACTGGTAAAGGATCGGATAGAAAACTAAAATTATGACCCAATAAAGATACAGTTTTAACCAATTTCCCCGCAACGTCCGACCATTTTTAAACTAGTGACACTATATAAATTCATTTGTAACAATATCCCCCGTTTTAATATAGAGGAAACTTAACATTTCGATTTAAATGACCCAACGATTAAACCAGTGTTTCGTAGTTTTTGTATTTTTTTTATTCAAACACGCGATTCGATCCTTCAATGGAGGGTGCTTGCAAGGGACCGCTGATATTTTCTCTGATTCGACATTTAGTTGTCCCTCCGCTTAAATGTCTAATAACAGTTAGATGTGTCGAAGCCAACAACTCGATTCGGGGGGGTAAATCGAATACGCCTTCGGTAATTATCGGTTCAAATAATATGGCAGATCACATCTACTGTTTACTTAATTTACCACTTTTGTAGTGAATAAGATGTTTCAAAAATGTCCGTGAAGGACTGCAGCGATGTTCTGCTGCCTTGGCAGAAGAAGATGACAATATCTGCCAAGAATGCGCATTGCGGTGTCGTGGGGCGGGTTCATTTCCCCAGCACGAGGACCCACTACAACAAATTTCGCACTCACGAATTTGCAAAAAGTGTAGATAACTACACCGAGGGAGATAGCACTTGTTTCGAGAACAAGAGGAACCTGAGAAGAAAGGCGGACTTGGGGTAGCCTTGTCATGACCCGATGAAGCTCATGGCCCACAAATGAAAGAGGGGCAACCGGGTGGTGATGGAGCCCCTTCGCACCCACCCAACCGGAATAAATCCATATTTTGTTGCAGTGGCCAGGTATTCCTCTTCTGAGTGGAAAACTCATACAATTTGAATTGCATGAACTTTCCCATCAGAAGGGGAGTACCCCGGTGACCAATTTATGCCATAGAATTATACAATTCGATTGCATAACGCTATGCCATAAAGAGGCACTCTGCTTGGGCCACTCAACCCGCGATGCCACCTGAAACGAAAAAAAGGGTTAATTAAGTACCCGGCGGCTGGCTCATGTTTTTAGGGGGCAGCCTGCCACCGTACCGGGTCCTATACCCGGTCAGAAGTTTGGGAAAAGAAAGACCGATTTTCAAGAGAATTAGCACTTCATTTTTTCTTACTTTATAAACATTGACATTATGATAATATTTTTTATTTAAAATTCTAATTGTAAAATTTCCAATGATTTATCTCTCATTCCCATGCAAAATTTTTATATATACAAAAAAGATTATAAAAAAATTATATTTAGAATTCTAATTGGTAAAATTTCCAATGAGTGATCTCTCACTCCCATGCAAAATTTATATATATAAAAAAAAAGATTATAATAAAATTATATTAGGTAAAAATATATATATAAATAATAAAATGTAAGGGTACTCACCCAAACATCCTCGTCGGGCGCCCGCTGACGATGTGGGTGGTCCTGTGATGCAACTTGACTGCCGTTAAATCTACTTCTAACGTTAACATGCATCAACGAATACTGATATTCCAATAAAAATTCCAACCAAAATTATCGGAGATCAATGACAAACAGCTGTTCTTTGATCGTTGCTGCCCTTGCTAATTTCCATCCATAGGAATAGTTGACGAAATAGTGACTTTCCTACTCCTTTGAAGACACCGGTATTTTGGGCATATAATGGAGCTTCGATGTATAGCGGCAAACCGATAGAAACAATGCGATTGGCTCCTAGTTTTACCAATTGATTTAGGAGCACCGTGTATTAGAATATTTTAATGTCACTACGTCTGCCTCTTCGTATCGTTCTTCCTTCAATTGTTGAAATTTACGTACTGTTAATAAGTGCTTGCTTTCGGCAATAACAATAATTTGAGCAACGCGACGTTCCCGAGCACTTCATACTTGCGACGGCCCTAAGAAGAGAGTTCGGAGTGCGAGACTTCACAGTTCTGCCCACTAGAATCCAGGCCAAACTACAATTTAAAATTTACCACGTAACGACACGGAACAAATCTATAAATGAATCAAACTGCCTTCTTTCTAACCTTTTCGAGGGGTTTTAGTCAAAAGCATTGTCTTTCGCTCAGCTGGATGTTATTTTGCTTTTACACGAAGCCCGATTCGACATTCAACTGTTTCTTTGGGTCCCACTCCACATCCGATTCCGAACTTAGCTAAAAGGCTAAACCAAAATTTGCGTTCACCATATATTAAAATTCCGCTAAATTTCGTCAACCTGCGATGAAAAGACAATAAAACTCCGCCTTCTTTGACGTTTCGAAATGCATTTACTAGTTGCTTCAGGGAGTTTATCTTTGGGATGGATGAAGATAATGAAGAATAAATTCTCTTTACAGTATGTCCAAAAGTTTCGTTCGATCATACGCGCCTTCGTCTCGTTGAACTAGAGAAACTTGGCGTTAATTCAATGAGAACTTTGGCAACTTTTCTTGTGTTTGATTTCAACAAGATTTCGAGTTTTCGTCTCAGATCGAACCGTTACACTTTGTAATGCACAACACTCGTATGTAGATTCGGGCGTTTGTTCACTAGGTCACCGCCAGGCATTTGTCTAAATCAGTTTCAAGGCAACGCGAGCGAAGGATGCGTTGCCAAAACACTAGCGCGAGAGCTCTTTCACTTTTCTGCTCCTTCAACGTCGTCTAACCCAAACTCATGCGAATCTTTCGCAACGTCTACGCTCGCCTCAAGTGGCAGCCAGCGAAAAACAGGGAGGATTCAATGTTGTTGTTTACCAACGAAGAAACCGAGTCCTAGATATTAATTCCTGTTCCCGTTCTCAATTTCAATTGCTTGAGAGTCGTGTGCGGCAGTTTCATTTAATTCGCTGATTCTGTATTCCAAGTGGGGCGTGCAGAGAATCCTTGAATGGATTGTTGTTGAGTGTTTTGACTGGGGCTCACCTCAGAATGGTGTCCCGGAATAAGGCACTGGCGTTCAATTGATTGCCTTGAATGGAGCGTCGAAGAACTGCGTTGAACGCTATTGATTTCTTTTTTTCTTTTTTTATCTCGGCTGCTGCTACTGGCAGGACACTTTGCTTGCATCGATGTGTGGGAGACGGAATGGTGCCCGGGATGCAGTTCAGTAAACTGTTTCCTGCTGGCGGATGTGATATGGATAGGGAGCTCGCCAAGATTGTGCCCTTTTACTCGCTCCTAGTTAAGTGCAGGATGTACGTATGATGAGGAGGAGTTGTGTGTGGTTTTCTTGTTTCCCTAGGTCGAACTATTTTCTGCAGTTGCCGTTGCGTCGCACTACTTTCGGGTCAACTACTCGAAAACGCTTTCAACTAATTAGAATTTTGGCCTTGCAAGACAGGAAGCTCCAAGTCGCGTTTCGGCGAGGAATTTCGCGAATCGTTCACTGCCAAAACAAATCAAACTAAATTGAAAACAAGAAACCGGTCGAAATGGTCGGGTGGGTCGGAGTTGATGTTCAAGTCCTTTGGCCTTTCAATGGAACCACGGAAGCGCGGAATATGCGGATTGCGTGTAGTCACGCAGATCAGATAACCTCTCTCGCGGTGGGGGTTCAAAACTGTCGTCCGCCAGGGAAGAACTGAAATGTGGAAGACCGTAAAGCAGCGAGTAACTTCACCACCAACCAAACTACTGTTGGGGCTGTGGGCGTGGGCGTTGGCTAGCTCCCACACTATATGCGTGCACTTCCGTTCACGATGCGAACCTTCGAACTGTCCTATATGTGCGAATTGCGCGTTCGTTCAGTAAGTCGTATAGAGATTTTTGAATTTTCCGCTTACCTGTGGAAAACCCAACATCAATTGGAATCGTCTTGGAAACACTTTCGCCAAGCAGTGGACCAGCCGATCTACCTTTTAGTATATCGCGAGCTGAACTCCTATGTGCGCAAGTCCGTCCTGTACCGTATCCTCATTGCATCCGCAAAGGGGTCACAGTTTTGCAAATTCTCGATGGACATGCGCTAAACAAATTAAACACAGGCAAGAAATAAAACTGCTAATCAAATATCGGGCACAACTTCCCAAACGTGTGTTACCTGTTTTGTGTACTTGAGGAAAAATCTTTCCTATCACTCCTCCGTCCAATGGCAACTGCTGTCAAAATATTCAATCGTCCCAGATCAATCGTACCAGTTCAATCATAAATTGTTCCAGTTTAATCTGAAATCGTACCAGTTCGATCTGAAATTGTTCCAGTTCAATCTGAAATCGTACCAGTTCGATCGTCTAGTTGATCTGGGACATTTTATGCCTGAATTTCCTTTAACCCTTAACTGCTCGATAACTACACTCTGCACACCCAAGCGCAAACACTTCCACCATGCATTTTCCCGGAGCACGAGTTTTTTTTCACTTTTTCGGACAGCGCGACACAGGAAAAGTGCATGCGACGCACCCTCGTTGCTTAGTAATTCACGTGTAACACGCCTAACAATAAAAAGGCAGGAGTCCCATGTCCACGCCAACACATGGCTGCTACACGCTAGAATATATCGCCCGCAAATATAATGGACTCTCCTCGCCCGTCTTTTTATTCACGTCAACTCTGGTTATCCACGCAGACATAGCAGTTGGTGAATTATTCGCTCGACTTTTTGCCTGCTTTTTTCCGAGGTCCAAATAACCCCTCCACGGTCGCACTGATCTCAAAGCACAAATCATATAATGCACAAGAACGACAGAGCGTCAACGAACGCAGCGGCAAATGCAAAGAAAATTTGACACAGAGCCGTGTTTTAGCTTCGGTTCAATGTGTGACACCTTGAAATTGCGACCGAACCGACAGAATTGCGTACTCGTGGCAATGCGAATAAAATACCAGTTCCTAATGCACTACAACTAGTCCTTTGATAAAAAATCGAAAGTTAAATTTCCATGAAGCTAGTAAGAGTCATTTAAGGAATGAAATGTGCGTATCGAACAACGTTATTACGACGGCCGACGTATACAATCACCAATACCGTCTCCAGCCCACCCGGCACGGGCAACGTATCAATCAACACTCGCGCAAGTGTCTCGCGGCAGGTTCTCCGCTCCACGATCAACAAGTCTCCAGTTGTGTTGAGTGGAATATGCACTCATACGAATTGTTACTAACAGTTCGATGAGTGTAAGTGTATATTTTTGGGTATGATCATGATGACGATGAGTGGAATGCGAGCATGTATAATTTCCATATTACCAAGACGTAGCAGGATTTCCTATATGAAAATGGTTTGTTGGTTGTGTAGTGATTTAAGAGGTTTGGCTTTTACTATGCAGGAATTCCCTTTAACCCTTTGCCTGCGCCGAATTCTAATCTAGCAGTTTTAGTTATATTGAATATATATATAAAATATAAAATTTACAAATTGACATAAAAAAAAAATAAAATTTAAATGTTACCTAAGATCATCAAATAGTTTAAATTAGTAATATAAAAATAACAAATTTACAACCTGCTCGATTACTACATCAGTTAGAGGCCATCAAGAAGCCTTAGGATGCAATCAGGGCTAAGCACTTGGAAATCCTGATAAGCGGTGACGTTCCAGAAACAAACAACCCAGAAGTCTTCGAAAGCACTGAAATTTTGGTTGAAAGGGTGCGACTCAAACTATTACAAGCGGTTTCGAGATCTGAGGTAACAAGCCAGACGGTAAAGCTTCCTCAAACTCAGCTTCCTAGATTCGATGGAAGCTATCTCGCCTGGCAAGAGTTCCATGACTTATATGTCCAACTAATCGACAACAGCGCACTGGGTCCGGCCCAAAAACTTTGGTTCCTGAAAACCAATTTGACGGGTGAGGGAGAAATTCTCATTCATCATATGACAGTATGTGATAGCAACTATGAGCCTGCATGGAGCCTTGTTAAAGAGCGATATGAAAACAAAAGACTCTTTGTGAATGCAGCGCTCAACAAATTGCTGTCACAAAAATCAGACAACGTTGAAGCGGCACAAGAATTGAAATCACTCCATGATACTACACAGGAGTGCATTGGGGCATTAAGTGGTCTTAATATTCCCATTTAGCATTGGGACGCAATTTTGGTAGTAGTTCTGATCAAAAAGCTGGACAGAAATATTCATATCCTATTTGAACAAACGTTACAACAGCCAAAGGAGATACCAGCACTGAAACAGTTTCTAAATTTCTTGGCATTGAGATTTCAAGCACTTGAAGCACTATGTAGCAAGGGTTCCCAAAAACAAACGAAACATGGTAGCTCTAATAAGTTAGTAATGGTGACAAGTTTTTATCGATGGAAGTTTCAGCAAGAAGAAATTTTATAGCGAAAAAACAACTTTGCTACAATTGCTTGAAACCCGGACAAAGTTCCAAGAATTGTTCGTCTAGCGGCTGCTTTAAGTGCAATAAGAGGCATCATACAACATTACATGTAAAAGAGAAGGCTCCCTCACCAAATACTGTCAGCCAAGCTCTTACATCAGCGGAGAACCCTACCAATTGTGACTTTTATGTGCTTCTTGGCACTGCTGGTGTCAATCTAACCGACATAAAAGGAGTTGCAGTTCCAGCGAGAGCATTGTTGAACACAGGCTCTCAGCTCAGTTTTATCTCTGAGCGTATGCGCAAGGAACTGAAGCTGAACGGATCAATGAGCATGCAAGAAATTGTAGGTGTTGGAAATTGCCGATAACGATCATCAAAACGTATCCACTTGAGGCTCTCATCTAGAGTAAATACATTCATCATCGAGTTCGAAGCGTGTATGCTGAAGGAAATGACCAGCAAACATCCGGACAGACATAACTAAATACATCCGAGTGGCCCCTGCCACCAAATCTTACACTTACCGATCCAAGATTCAACGAACCACAAGTTGTCGATTTACTGTTGGGTGCTGAGCTTTATAGCTATATCATTAAGCCGAAAATGATCGTTATGGCGAATCACTTGCCATGTTTGCATGGCACAGTTTTGGGATGGATGACTTTAGGTTAAAATTCAATCTAGCAACAGTAATGTGAAGTTTTGTGGAGCGGTCACTAACTTTGATGAACAATTAGAGCGTTTTTGGGAATTTTAGGAGGTTCCACAAGTGGCAATCGGTAATTTAGCAGGATAAGATAAAAAATGTTAAAAGGTTTTTTAAAAACACAGTAACTCGAGATATGATGCTCAAATATACCGTACAGCTCCCATGCTCGGAAGATTGAAAGGCACTAGAAACCTCTAAGCAGGTAGCCGTTCAAAGGCTGTGTGGGCTACAAACACGATTCAACCGTAATCCTCAATTGATGAAAGATTGCATGGAGTTCATTGTAAAGTATCGAAAACTAGGACATCTGGAAGAGATGCACAATATAGGCGAATCTAAGCCACATTACTATCTACCACACCATTGTGTGATACATTCAGAAAAAACGACAGCAAAACTGCGAGTTGTCTTTGATGGCTCTGCGAAGACATCCAGCAACCAATCATTAAATGATATCTTGAGGACTGAGCTAAATTTACAGCAGAACCTTTTCAATATTTTGATCAGGCTCCCTTCTTATCAGTGCGCGATCAGTGCCGACATTAAAAAAATGTATCGGCAAGTGATTCTGCATGAAGATGATTGTGATTTTCAACTCATACTAAGGCTAAGGACAGTTACTTGCGAAACTAGATTCACCCCGTATTTAGCGATAAGGTGCTTACATCAATCAGCCGAAGACGAACATATGGCATGGACGATTTCTACGTGGACGATCTATTGACAGGTGCAGACAGCTTAATAGAAGCTTAAGCATTGCAAAAACAGCTCAGAAAGATGCTCGAAAGGGGAGGATTTTATCTACATAAGTGGTGTTTAAACAATCGGAAGTTATTACATAAAATACCTTCAAAGGATCAAGCAACCGAGTTTGATATGACACATCTTGAAACACCAAACATTATTAAAACTTTAGGTACGAGCTGGAATCCAAGCATCGACGAGTTTAACATCAAGATCAATCGCTTTTCCAACCAACGACCCATGACCGAACGAATAGTGCTCTCAGAGATGTCAAAGCTATTTGATCCTTTTGCTTTGGTGAATCCAGTCATTGTACTGGCCAAAATTTTTATGCACCAAATATGTGAGCTTAAAATTGATTGGGATACCCCTCTTCCAGATGTCCTACAGCAAAGATGGAAAACGTACAGAGGTCAATTGCCAATGCTCGGAAATCTCAGATTGCAAGAAGGATACAATGCTACTATCATTCTGATCTAGTTCAACTTCACGGTTTTACTGATGCAAGTGAATTGGCCTATGGTACCTGTGTTTATTCGCGATCAGGTGGTAATAATAAAGATGCAAAGGTTTTCTTCATATGCTCAAAAAGTAGAGTTGCTCCAGTGATGGAACGCTCCATTGCACGATTAGAACTCTGTGCAGCACACTTATCAGTGTGATATTGGTCGATTAAGAAAACAAGCCCTGCAAATCAAAATGGATCTCTGGCAGCATCAGTTGGTACCGAAGGCATTATACGGGTGGGAGTTTAAATTCCCAGAAGCAAGCTACCACTCAATGCAAAACATCCAATGCTTATTTCTCCTACTAATCCAATAACCAAGCTAATGTTCAAACACTTATACGAAAAATACTTACACGCCGGGCCGCAATCATTATTGAACATTGCACGGCAAACTGTTTGATATATAATTGGGAAGTTACTCGCCACAGCAACGGTGTTTCAACAAATAATGGGTGACTTACCCGCTGAACAAATTCAAGAAGCTCGACCTTTCTTACATGTTTGAGTGGACTACATTTTGACCTGAGAGGGAAAAGGCCAGTGAAGGCATATATTGCTCTTTTCATATGCTTCTCAACAAAAGCAGTTCATTTCGAATTGATTTCAAATTTGACAGCTGTAGCATTCATTGGAACTCTAAAAAGGTTCATATCAAAAAGAGAACGACCGTCCAAAATATTCAGTGATAACGCCACCAATTTTATCGGAGCACTCTCAACGCTTAAAGAATTGATGAAACTCTTTCACGAGAAGAGCGGCCAGGATGTTACCGATACATTTTGCAGTTCTGAAGGCATTGAATGGCTTCGAAGTCCCGCTAGATCCCTGAATTCTCTTGCAAGATGCATTCTTGTATAGAATGCATCTTGCGAATTCACAATTTGAAAAATTATATGCATATGCAATTGTTTTGACTATGATGAGGAATAACGTGAGAATCAAATGTTGGAATGAAATGTTTACGATTTTCCCACGCTAAAATGTCAGGATAAGCAAAATTTTATCTATTTAAGAAAAAGATGATTGAAATATAGAGTGAGTTAAGCTCCAACAGGGAAGGTGGGCGTATTACTACTACAAGCATAATCAATATTGAACATTTTAGGCACAGGACCTTAATTCAGTATTGAACATCCAGCTAGAGCTCTAAAGCTAAATAGAGCTGCTTCAAGTTCTTTTTTGAAACTCTGAAAGCTACTAGAAGAAAATGATCCCATGTTTAAGCCAGAGAGGGTATATAATATTGACGAGAAAAGTTGTCAGCTTAAGTTACATAAGACACCTGAAATTTTAGCGGAAGGCGGTGTCAAAAGGGTACACCTAATTGCCCTTGAGCACGCTGAGAACGTCATTATAGTCTCTTGTGGCAGTGCTGTTGGCTACGCAGTCCCTCATTTAAGGGCAAACATATGCAACCAGAATGGTTAGACTCATTACCAAAAGATTCAGTTGGCAAAATGACACCTAAAGGCAGTATGACCATGAACGCTTTTGTCTACTGGATTCAGTATAAGCTTCCTGGACCATGTATATTGGTATTTAATGGTGCAAAATGCCATTTGGATGATTCGATGACTGATGCTGCGGAAATGTTCGAGGTAAAGCTTTTTTGCCTCTGAAGTGGCACGGTCCATGAGCTACAACCATGGACAAATCCGAATTTAGATCTTTTGAGGGATGAAGAAATTTGGAAATACTGGTCACAACATCAAGACTGAAAAACACAAAACAGAGATTTGGAGCTTTCTAAAGTTTGGCACAAAGCTCCGACAAATATCAAAGACGGGTTTGAGGCTACAGGTATATATCCATTTGACCCTACGAGAATTCCCGAAGAAGCATATATGTCAAGCATTCGAACTGATCGCCCAGCTCCGATAGCTCCTGAAAGTTGCACAGAATTCAATTTATCACCATTCACTCAAGCAAATGCATGCACTAGTGCACATAAATCCGATGATAATGCACCGGCTGTATCGTATAATATATGTATGACAGTGAAAATTATGTTCCCTTTGAAAATTTTTGGAAACGAATTGAGTCCAAGAGAAAGAGCGAAAGAAATCTAAATTTTAATAGCCCGATTTCAATTTTTGAACTGAGGCCAACCCCAAAAAGTCATTTAGTCCAGTAATTGCTTCAAGAAAAAAGGCTGTTAATAGTCTAGCACTTGAGTTAACTAATAGAAGCTTCTCTAATGACAGGATTACGCCCGGAACATCCAAAACTGTCCTTGCAAAAGACCTAAAGGAAAGAAATCGGATTGCATTAAACGCGCGCTACTAACAATGAAAGCTGGTATCGTTTTGTTTGCGATGAAGACAAAGTCGCTGATAGGCTTTATATAAAATTTGCAGCATATGTCCACGACGGTGTGTTGGACTTACTTCTCAGGACAAAGAAAACTTTATTTGCATAAAATGTGAATGCTGATACTAGAAAATCTGGCTAATTTTCTTATTATTTAACAAGTGATGTCTATATTTTAAGTTCCTACTAAGAATAATGAAGTTAATTTTATGTTGATCGCAGAATGTGCAATAATTTTGTTTGCAGTTTTGCTGAATCATGTTTTGTTAATTCCCATTTCATTTGTTCAAAATATACGAGATTCAGATACCATAAGTTAATTTAATTTGAAATATCTACATTTCATTTCAAATAAGAAACCTCTAGTTCTGATTGCCATATTTAACTACATAATTGAAAATAGCCAGTTTAAAAAAAACGTACTTAAGTCTAATTCTATCTACACAATGTTTTCTTTGCACCTTAATAAAGTGTTGTAGATAGTATACTACGAAATAGAGAGGAAATAATAACCGCAAATTATAATCAATGCAAGAAACCGAACGTCAAACGTTAATGTGGCCATATTCGACCTAGGTACCTTACAAAGTCAAAGTCAAAGTCAAAAGCGCTTTATTTAATACTAATCGTTATAAATTTTAAAAGAATATAAAGCAAATTCCAAACAATAACAATCAAAAAACTTAATGGCCCAAATGGCTCTCTAAATTTGTACGTTATCGTTAACTAATATCATCAAAAAAAAAAAACTATAGCAAATTCAATTCAATGGATTATTACATATTTTTAAAATTTAATTGGAAAAAGGAGAAAAAAGCAACCAACACTATCCTAAAATTATTTATAATCAAAACACAACAGTGAAACTTTGATCCTACACCTAATATGTTGTAACTTATTTCTAATAAAATACAATCAAAAACTTTAACTTATACTAAAAAAATCAATAACAATGTTCCTAACCTAAGTGTTTTATCTTATCTCTAACGGAATAGAGTAAACATTACATATACCTAACCTATACCTAATTTTTAACAAAAATAAACAACAGCACTAAATGTAGCAATAATGAGCTGAAACTCAAAAACTAAATAACGAAGAACACCAAAACTGAAAATAAACACGAATAATTTAGACATTGTCGAGTCATTTGTTGTTTGAATAATTACTATATTATATCCACCATAATCGAGCGTCAAATTGCTGACGATATCGTTGCTGTAAACCTTCTTTTTCGTGTCTTACACTAAACTTTTCTTTAGTTATATTCGGCTTTTCATCACCTTACCATTTATTTATTTTATTATTTGCTGGTATATAGGGGAGAGTGCAGAGATTGAAGCCATGTAATAAAACCAAATAAAAAAGCCAGTTAAAAATCGTTTATATTTATTATATATACTTGTCAAATTTGGAGCAGAGGCCGTCAGTAGGGAAGCATACTGCGACGCAGTAAAGAAAGACCTCGGCAAAAGCGCAACTATAGCCTCGCTCGAGCCGATGGCTACGATCGAAATAAGAGACATTGACTGCGTCACGGATCTGGTCTAGGTAGAAGAGGCCATCTAAAGGGAGTTCCCTAGTGAGGCTGACACCAAAAAACCAAAGGAGAAACACATGGCCATCATTGACTTAACCTAACAGAATGTCGAACAATTTCTGAATAAGGGCAAAGCGAGAATAGGGTGGGTTATCTGTAGGATACGGCGGAGAGCATTGCCTCTTCAATATGTCAAATACCTTCGCTATAGTCACACTTCACAAGTATGCAAAAGACCCAATAGGAGTTCCCTATGTCACAAATGCGGTGAAAGGGTACATATAAGAAAAGTGTACACGAAGGAGGTACAATGTATTCTTTCCAAGAATGCTGATCCAAGACCTGATCTTGCACACGTCTTGGGATCAGGAAGATGCCAGGTTTTCCAGGAAGCTCTAGCCAAGGCAAAATCAGAACTTTTATGACCCGTATCCTGTAGCTAAACCTACACCGCAGTTCAACCGCCCAAAATCTTTTGAGTAGTTTGCGAGGGACACGAATGCCGACTTTTTGCTGTTGAGTGAGCAACACCATGATAAAAGTTCGGCATCATGGTTCCTGATGAAACTGGTACTGCCGCCATCTGGGTTCAAAATAGTGATTTTCAAGCGAAGGGCTGTTAACGGGGGGATAGTTTTATGTGGGTTTGATGCTCAAGGACCCCCTTCTTTGGTGTGTACTGTAGTGATTGGAATGGATGAAAAACGTCCGTAAAGAACTGCAGCGGTGGTCTACTGCCTCGACAAGCGAGGATGTTTTTGCTCGCCGAGATTGGCCTTGTCTGAGGACGCGTGAATGCGCTGGCAGGCTAGCATTGCGGTGTCATGGGGTGGGTCCTTTTTCCCAGCACAAGAGCCCACTACAAAAAAATTTCGCATTCACGAATAAGGGGATAACACGATCCGTTCCAATGATGTTGAGGCCAAGGTACCCTGCTAAAGGAGAAGATTGCCAAAGCAAACAACATACTGGGCCTTGAGAATATTTCATCTTTATCGACGATACTTATGACCCCCAAATAAGAGTGTTGCATCCAGGTGCTTAGCAAAACATTCACCTTACCGGATATTCTCCTCTAGGCCTACTTGACGGAGCGTCGTATTACCAGTAGCACTAGTTAAATCATGTAAAATAAAATCCGGCAAAGCACTACTTAAATTCACGCAATTTTATACCGCGACATCACTAGTTAATAATAAACAATCTAGTTGCAAATTGTCAGAGGAGCTATTCAGCCGATTCAGCCGTGATTGTAATGAACGCCACCAGAGTGGTCGAAGGTGGAGTGGAAATCATGCCGAGTTGGAGTGGAACCACTCCCTGGTAACAGGAAGAACTATTCCGAAGAGGAGGCTGAACCAGAGATGAAGAACTTGGTCGGAGAGCGGTAAAGTGGCCGTTATAGGGAGATTTTATAAGAGCGCGATGAATGAAAAGCTTTCTCTCTCTTTGGATTTGCGAGTCGAAGGTGAAAAAGTGAAGTGACGGCGGATTTTTGAAATCAATTGTAGTATGTGTGTACTAGGTAGAGGGCAGATTACGACATTGAGAAACATTAGCACGAAGGAAAGTATCGAGGGAGTAGTTGGAGCAGTAAGTGGCCAAGTAATTTCGAAAACGTCGACGGAGGCAGCGAAGAAGGGGCCCCTTTATACTTTGTAGACCAGTAAGTTTTTTGTTTAAAGATTTTTTGTTTTCAACTCTATTGCAATTGTGAATTTAGTTTGATTGTTCGCATCAAAAATTTTGAAAAGAAAGATAAGTTTGTATTACTGAAGTTTATTTTATAAAGTGATTAAAGGTAAAATCCAGTAAAAATTAGATTCTCTTTAGATAATGCCATTGAATTTGAGTTTCAGGTTGAAACGGGTGCGGCTTGGGTGTGAATTTGCGGAATTAAAATTTAAAGTTGGAGGGTGTTTAGAGGGTGGCCAATTCTCGAGATACTAGTTTGCCTTTAGACGTCCCGCAATTGTAAAAAAAAAGGGAAGAGTTTTACTATATAAATTTAAAGAAATTTACAAAAGTGGCATTTAGACGAGTCGTTTAGTATTGAAAGTAGCATTTGTTCCATCGTTAGGGCGTTCCGACAAAATTGTGTTTATTTATATTTATTCTAAATTTTTTGCCGAAAAACGGTTGCACAAATTTGCATGATTGTTCTCAGTGACATAAAGAGTGCAGTGGTGAAAAGTCTGTTTTCATGGTGCGAGAGAGGGAAACCGGCAAGCCGTATTCTCGCTTGGTGGCTTATTGGGGCCTTGGTGGACAAGCGAGTGGTGCCCCACACTCGTCTCCGGACGAGCTCAACCGAGTCCGCAAGCCCCGCTGGAGCACTCTTATTCTTGGTGGAGCACTTTTTAATCAGACATTAGTATACTATACGTTGTCGAATAAAACTTTTTATTCAGATTCTTCTCATGCTACTTCTTTCCGCTTTGGTCCACGATGTTGCTTGTTAGCTTGCATAGAAATAACCGGCAAGGTAAACTGTTTCTTCAAGTTATTCGAGTGGCCTTGGCCTTTAACTAGTATTAAATGTCAACTTATTTTTTACACTGTTGGTACTTTAGAATAATTTTTTGTCTCCCAACAAGGTATGATTGAACATTTTGGAAGGTGAATTAAGGAACGCTGAAGTTCACATGTCTTATCTTTCCGCTGTTGAAAGCCGTTTGCGCGCTCTGTACTCCTTCTACGAAATTTGTCATCGTGCCAGCATTTTGAGTAATATCAGTTTTACGGGGTCCTAGGATGTCTCGACAAAACAGATCAAGGTAGATAACGGCTAGTGGAAACACCCTCAATGGTGCTCGGATGCTAATTTACACAACCAAGAGAAACCAATCACCTTACACTCTCAGGTACTCTTTTTCACGTACGATCACTGCACACGCAAGCTTTATCTATCTCCATTCGTTGCCGGCGCGGTTTTCGTGACGTCCGCCATGTGTGATGATCTGAAACAGACTTCTCGTGTCGCGTCGGTGGTTTTTTGTTGAGCCCCTTGCACGCGTCCAAATGGTACCTCCCACTGCGTGATACGGCAATTCATTTTATAAATTGCGTTGCAAAGGGGTAACCGTCATTGTGCTTCAATTGCAAATTTAAATATTTTTATTTTTAAATTTACAATTGAAATTGGATGATTGGCAATGGTGTTTTTCGAGCAGTTCGCCTAGACAACTGCTTGATTACTACGCTATTTAGTGCCGAACGAGTCGATATCTTCTTTTCAAGCCCAGCTGAATGCTTTGGAGGTCACTGTCCCCAACTCATATGGGGACATGATCATTGGGGGAGACTTCAACGCTAAAGCAATAGAATGGGGCATACCTCAAATAGAACCACGAGGAAAACGAATCCTAGAAATGGCGGCCACGATGGCTTTTGTGCTACTAAATACCGGAAGTATGCCGATTTGCCGCCATATTGGCAGTGAAGGAACCATACCTGACGTGACATTCGCCTCGGAGCCCTTAGTATGAAGGATACACAATTGGCGAGTATTAGAGGACTGCTCAGCCAGTGATCATCTGTGCATTCTGCTTGAGATCAACGATGTTGTCTCGCAACGTCCGTACACTTGGCTTTCTACAATTGGCTGGAACATCGAAAGGATGGACATCAAGCGGTTTGTCGAGGTGCTCACAGCAGGTGCCCTGCTGCAGGAAGAACTAGCAGCTCAAGATGTGGTGAACTTAACTATGAGCATCATTACGACTGTTTGAAAAGCTTCTATGTCCCGTCAAAAGCCCCAGTACGGCAAGCCCCAGTACGGCAAGCCCCAGTACTAGCGGTCGACTAAAACCGCTGAGAAGCGAAGGGAGTGCCACAAGCTTTGGTGTGAGGCTCAACGGGTAGGGAGCCACGACGAGGCATGCAACTGGGTAACAGCATATAAGTTGGCCAGGAAATGCTTTTGTAAATTAATTAATAAAAGCAAGGCTTTTTGCTGGCGAGATCTAGTGGACAATGTGAAGAAGCTAGTTATGCGGAAGCTTGGTGTCCTACGGAAACCTTACGTACATTGTGCGGAAAAGATGGTGCGGGCACTTTTTTCCGTCCATTTTGACGCTGTTCATTGTGAAACAGCAGTCGAGTGTCCACTCTTCATGCAGCCGGAGCTGGAAGAGGCAGTCCTTTTACTGAAAGCGGGGAAGGCTCCAGGTCCAGTTAGTGTTCCAGCTGAGATACTGCGGCTTGTCTATCACTATTGTCCTGACTTGCTGCTCAGCACATTCAACGATTGTCTACAGTACGGGGTTTTTCCGGTGCAATAAAATGTAGCAAGTTTGGGCTGATCAGGCTGGGAAAGGGAAATCCCGGATCGCCGTCTGCATACCGCGCTTTATGCATGCAAGACACTGCTGGGAAAATGCTAGAAAATCGCATCAAGGGAAGACTCATTGACGCAATTTGTGCTGCTGGGGATCTATCTCTTCGACAGTGTGGCTTTAGAGCAGCACGTTCCATTATCGATGCGATTGCTAGATGAGTGGACATTCTGCATATGCTAGAAATCCTCCTGTCAAGTTCCAGAATATCGAATTCTTCTCATGGCGTAATTGCCAAGCTTCTGATGGGCAAGCTATATGTGACCTTTTCGCTCAATTTTTTTCCTCCACATTTAAGGTTTCGAACCCCATTATGTACTCATCGTGTCCTTCTTCTTCCCATATTATGAATCCTATCGTGACCTCTCCATCAGAAATTGAAAATGTACTGCTTACCTTTGACATTAATGGTGGTCCGGGTCCTGATGGAATACCAAATCTGTTCGTTAAGTCATTATCTTCTTCATTATATACCCCACTATCAATTATTTTCAATATTAGCCTTTCTTCCTGCTGCTTCCCTGACGTCTGGAAGCATGCTAACATCTTTCCGATCCATAAGTCCGGAGATTGAAGTGAAATCTCTAACTATCGTCCGATTTCTTTGCTGTCTTGGTTTGGCAATCTCCTTGAGAGAATTGTGCATAACAGAATGTACGATCATATCAGTATCCTGTTTGCAAATGAACAACATGGCTTCATTAAAGGTCGTTCGACAGTAACTAATTTGTTAGAACTTACGAATACCATCTCTCTTGCTTTCGACAAGAGTCAAAAAGTCGATGTCATATACACCGATTTCGCTAAAGCCTTTGACAGTGTTGATCATGGCTTTTTGGCTAACAAGCTCCGATCTTTCCGCGTTTCAGACTCTGTCCTCTCTTGGATCTTATCCTTCTTATCCCATCGCTCCTGCACCGTTACATGGAATAATTTTTTTTCGTCGGGCTCATTTAGCCCAAAATCTAGTGTTCCTCAAGGATAAATGTTAGGCCCTTTGCTATTCAACATTTTCATCAATGATCTTCCCCAATGCCTGTCCTCTAATTGTCTTCTTTACGCTGATGATTTAAAAATTTATCACCCATTAAATCCAGCAAAGACTACTTATACCTTTAAATGATCTTGACAATCTCCAAAATTAGTGTCAAGGTAATTTACTTCCTCTTAACATTTCTAAATGTTGTCACATGAGATTCACCAACAAAATTCATCCAGTTTTATATGAATACCAGATTGATGGATCGGTGCTCGCACTTGTGGACAAATTTAAAGATTTGGGAGTAGTATTTGACCCAGGTTTGAAATTTAACATCCATGTTTCATCCATAACCACAAGAGCTTCACGTGTCGCTGGTTTTATTTTCGATCCACTTGCAAGTCTTTTAGTATTTCAACCAGCGTTCATCTATTTGTATTTCTAGCCCGGTCAATCCTTGAGTATGCCTCCCAGGTATGGTCTCCTCACTATACCAATCTATCGGATGCTGTTGAAACTGTACAGCATAAATTCACACGATCTCTATCCTACAAACATACCCTCACTTACTGCTCCTACGTTGAGCGCTTACAGATCCTAAACATTCCATCACTCAAAAATAGGAGAGAATTTCTTGACCTGTGCTGCTTATTTAAATTATATCACGGTATTCTTTCATCCAACCTTCGTGAAAGGCTTTATATATGTCCCCCCTCAAGAACGCGTTCAACTGACATATTCTTTGTGCCCTTAGCTCGTACCGATATTTATTTTTATTCATTTTTTGTACGCGTATCACGTCGTTACAATGAGCTCCAGCTGGGTCCTCTGCCACATTCCTTAAACGATTTTAAAATCATATTACATAATATTCTGATTAGCTTTCAACAGTTTATCCATATTTTATATTCTTGTTATTTTTTTTCTTAATATAAAATTTGTTTATTCGCATGTATTGTATTATATTTCGTTATCTACTTTGTAATTGGGTTCACGGATCTGTAAAGTAGTGTAAAAAAATAAATGAATAAATGAATAAATAAATAAATAAATAAAATGAATGACTGCTTGTGGCTTCAGTTAAGCTCTGGAGAAAACGGAAGTGGTCATCCTGACGAAAAAGAAACTCTAGGATAAGGATGATCAGTATTTGGGACAAACTAATCGAATTGAAGCCAGCGGTAAAGTACCTGGGGCTACTGATCGAATCGAAGATGAGTTTCTCAGGGCAAATCAGGGGAACCGCTGAGTGCACTGCTTCGGGAATATCAGCTCTGAGTCAACATATGGCCAACGTAGGGGGACCAACTCATTAAGAAGACGCCTTTTGATGAGTGCTGTAGGATCAGTGCTACTGTACAGAGCAGAAATATGGGGCGATGCTCTCAGTAAAGAGGTAAAACGGAAACGCTTGGCACAGGGGCAGAGAAGAGGAGCACTGCAGGCTGTATCTCCATATTCGATAGTCTCCGACTCGGTGGTGGGAGTTGTCGCAGACATGATAACTGTTGTCTTCCTTACTAGAGAGCGCCATGCTATTTTCCTGCATCAAAATGAGGACGCGGGGGAGACGATTGCCTGTGAGGAGAGACAGCGCTCACTCAATAATTGGCAGCAGTCTTGGGTGAATTGCACGAGGGAAAGGTGGACCGCGCGCCTCATCCCAAATATGAGACAGTGGCTAAATTGAAGGCATGGTGAGACTGGCTTCTATCTGACCCATTTTTTGAGCGAACGTGGGTGTTTTCAGTCCTACCCGCACAAGGTCGATTGGTTATGGTACCCCAATTGTCGGTTTTGCCCAGGAGAGGAACACAATGCGTGCCACGCATTTTTTGCGTACGAAAAATTTGTGACAGGCTCCGACTAAGCCTCTACAGGGAGACGGGAGAGCTCGCCCTGGATAGTACCGTTGCGATGATGCTTGAATCAGTTGACAAATGGATTTTTTTGGGACGTTATATTCGGGCAGCCCAAAAAGATGAAAGAGACTTACAGCAGCCGGGACATCAAGGCTGGCGGATTGCTTGTCTTGAGATTCCTCATCCCCTCTCGATAAAAGAAAGATTCCCATCTTGAAGGTATTTCACGGTGATAAGAAACGAGTCCTGACCTGAATGAATGTGGCATATCGGGGTGACAGGCGAATTGTTTAGTGGGTAGTATAGTTGCTTGTGAGCATAGAAGGCCCACACTCAGTGCGTAAGTGACATTTACCCCCAACCGCAGAAAAAAAGAAAATCTCATCCTTTTTGTTGCCTCTTCTATTCAGGTTGGCTACACGGTAAATAAAGTTATCCATACTTTCCAGGTTATAGTTTCCTATGGTCACGTTTTGTCGGATTAGGACGGTCTTCTTCGTTTGAGTCATGCTCTTGGTTTTAGTTTCATTATCTCGTAGACCAATTTGGTTTTGCTGTAGATCCTTGGGTCAAAAATCCTTCTGCCCAACCTTCAATCAGATTTTTTCATTCAAAATATGTCTCCATTGTAAAAGCAAGAGATCAGTAAAATTGTCTTTTTGAAAGATTCAAATCATAATTTATTAAAATTCATAATCTGTTAAAATTCATAATCTGTTAAAATTCATAATCTGTTCAATTCAAATCGTATACAATTCAACAGTAAAATCTTGCTTGCTTAGACTTTCTCTAAAAAACAAAATTGTTTCCTATTCAATTTCACATCACGTGCATTTATGAAATACGCTTGACATTTTAAGCCTTTAACAAAAGTTTTTCCATTCACATACAATGCATATTGGATGCATTGTATGGAATTTTAAATTTTGTCAGCATAAAATTCAACCACTGGAGATGGTCAATTTCTAAACATAGTTCCATCCTAGGGTCGTATCACATGGCAATAACAATTTTTCCTGCAGCGTCGCACCTGTGAGAAAAGAAAACCCTTACGTGGCATTCTTGCATGTCAGTATGATAAACAATTATATGTTCTGGGAAATGTGATACGACGCGTCAAGTGGATTGCATGAAGTTGAAGACAAAATTCTTGGTAAACAATATTTAGAATGTAGAAAATTGTATAAAAGGTTTAGTATAAGGAAAATAAAGAGATTGTTAATTCAGTAACGGACGAGTAGGTCTCCTTTGTTGCAACTGCCAGTGGCGTTGTCGGGTTGGGTAGTGATCTGCCGGTGAAGCCCGGCTAAGATGCTGCTATGCAATTGGCGATTCTGCTAATTGCATGGGGGTCTTGGTTGGTTTCGCTGGGTGATCCCACAAGCAATTTGCTGGTGAGGTTCAATTAATGAGTTTCTGTGCAATTGGCGTTTCTTCTAATTGCATAGAGGGCTTTAGTCGGGCTTCGCTGGCTGATCGCCTAATCTATAAGGCACTCAGTGAAGAGTGCAACAAAATTGAATCGGTGCTTCTACCAATTCAATGCCATTCCCGCACTCTGTACTGTTTGCCCTTTCCTAGCTTGACTACGAGATTTCGCCATATGGCCTGTGCGTTCTTGGTGATAAACTAGGTGATTCGGCTTAGTTTAAAGTACCATCTGGAGGCGCAGCCGGTATGGCCACTACCATCACCCATTTTGCTATCTTGTAGGGAACACCTCCCTTAGCGTCTGATATAACAATTGCTATAAAATTTATGTCATCAGCGTATGCTACCAATTGTAAGAATTGAACGTTAGTGTACTAGAAGGTTCATCTAATATTTTTCTGATGACATGTTCTAGCAGAATATTAAAGAGCATTGCGCCAAGCCTATGCCCTTGTTTGCATTCTGATTCCATTATGAATCTGTCTGTTAATTCACCGGTAACGGTGACCTGGGACTCTGTATTTTGCATCGTGACCTTGACCATGTGGACAGCTCATTTCTGTCGACGCTGTTGCTTGAAGTTTGCAAAGATTTGGTGTACATCGATGTTATATTTCCAGTACTTCTTGAGCACCTGCTTTATTGAGAATATTTGGTCTGTTGTAGACCATCCACTTCAAAAGTCTCCCTGATACTCTCCATAATACTTTCATAGCACGTTTGGAGACCAGTGGGGAAACTGAGGAAACGCTGGTCTGACTCGGTCGACGAAGACAGTTCATCGCTGCTTGGATTTCAAAATTGGAGGACGCGGTCAATTGCCCGAGAAAGTTGAAGGCACTATTTTCAGGAAGCGAAAGCCCGAGAGGGGCTGTAGTGCTACGAAGAAGAAAAAGAGCGATGTTTCCATAATTTTCACATCTTAATTTATCCCCCTTTTGGTTTACAGGACATATTATACTTTCCCACTAGCCCTCTGGTAACTGCTCATCTAACCATATTCTGCATGTGAGTCCATGTAGAAGGCCATTGAGATGGGGCTCTCGCTCTGGATCAGTTTTGCTGGTATTCTATCTATTTCAGGAGCCTTATCTTTCTGAGGTTCCGCACTGCTGCTTGTACTTTATCTTTGGTTGGAGGTGAGACTGAGACCTCTTGCCCTGCTTCTGGAATGCTCACAGCTTCAGTCATTGATGGAGACATTGTGAGGAGTTTCTGGAAATATTGCAGCCATTTGTTTTTAATTTTGAATGGGTTGCTTATGATTGTTCCTTGTGCATATTGCAAATATTGGTTTGTGGATTGAGGCCGTCTTGTAAATAGTTGTTCAACAGAGGCATACGTCGATTTGGCTTTATTTAAAATAATGGTTTCGTTTATCTGTTAAAGCTTGGTGTTGATTGTCAGTAGTTTCTTTCTTCTGCACATTTTTAGGGTTTTGTACTAAAATACAAAACCCTATTAAAATCGGTACCTGTGCCTGTTTGTCTGTCCATCCGTCCGTGTGTATGTCACAGCAGTTTTTCTCCAAAACCATAGAAGCTACAGCCATGAAACATTGTGGAAATGTCAAAAGTTATGACTTCTAGAAATTTTTGATGTGAAAAAAATTTTCAAAGAGTTTTAAGGGAGTCCCCCCATAAAGAGGAGTAACCCTCAAAAAAAGGTGGAAAGGTCTCAATGAGATCTTTTCAAAACAGGTCTTAAAATTACTTTATTAGTACCGAGGGAGGCAAGAGAAGGGGAAATACATGAAATCAAGGCGATTGGAAGCCTTTCATTCGAAAAATCTGAAAAAAATCATGAGTGTAGATCTTTATGACCACTACAACAACAAATCCGGCAGAAGTCAAAATTCGCTCAACTTTGTTAGTAAAAGTATGAATTATGAAATTTACACTTTCTTAAATAAATTCGTAAAGACACCCTCAAATTCAATAAAATTCTATAGGTAAATATCAATTTTTAAGTTTAATCATGACTGAAAATTTCAGAAAGATCGAATCCTAACAGAGTTATGGGGGTCTAAATTTTCCTGTATTGCAACATCGACTATACCTGGCTATGGGACAATATGCACTTCCAATCAACACAGACACTACGGGTTGCTAGGATTTGCATGAACGTTACAGAAATTATATTCATGATGGATATCTTTGAAATTTCGTTCAACAGATAACACCCGTACTTTTAAAACAAAATGGCGGCCGTTTTAAATGAGAATATTACCAAAAATTGTGTAATTTTTCGCGAATCTCAACATTTAAGGTGCATGCTACTAACACTTGATTGAACCTGTTAATGAATAACTGAATATGAGCAACTAAAAATGATCGGTGAAAAAATATTGAAGGCAGATCCAATAACAGATAACTTAATTGTTGAAATTCGGTCAACTTTGCTAATAATCGTAGGGTCTGTAAATTAAATACTTTTGCCAATAAAACGGTGTTAGTATGATTAAATTGGATAAAAGCAGATATTTAAGTGCTATTTAAAAGGTCCGTATATTCTATTAGTTTTAATAGAATATACAGAATTTATTGCCGTTTGAATTTTCTCCGATTACAACAATCAAACACGGTTTTTCTACTATATGGGCTTCCCATCAAATCAGACACTACACTTTTGATTGTATTTTCTCGAAATATATAACATAACAAAAGGATATTTAAGATTCGTCTTAGTCAATGATTTTAGCAATATTGCAACAAAATGCTGGCCAGTTAAAATGGAGTAGCACTACTTTCACATTTAAAGCAAAAATATATTTGTTGTGCATGCCATTAAAGTATTTCTTGAATTAAATAATTGTATACTCGTATATCTGCATATCGTATGTTAAGTATAAAACCCTTCTGACACGAGCGTAGTTCTGTTTAACTAACTTGTTTTAGCTTGATGTTGAAGGGTTTAGCTTGACTTGGACTTTTTCGTTTTCTTAGCACTACAGCCCCCCTCGGGCCTTTTTTCCTGCAAATAGCGCCTCAAACTGTCTCGGTCCCTTAGCCGCGTCCTCCGATTTCAAAATCCGAGCAGCGATGAACTGTCTTCGTCGACAAGTCAGACCAGTGTTTCCTCGGTTTTCGCACTGGTCTCCGGCGTTCAGTAGTCCCGACGAATGCATTTTTGGGTATCCGTTATTCATCCATACGATTCATGTTGCCAGCCCATTGCCGCTTTCGCAGCCTTACAATCGTTGACACTTCTGGTTCCTCAAAAATTTCATACAGCTCATGATTGTATCGAATTCACCATTGGTTCCCGACTAGCTTCGCTCCGATTATTTGCCTCAGGACCCACCACTCAAAGACGTTTAATATCTTTGCGGATGCTTGCGTTAGGGTCCATGTTTCACATCCATAGCCTAACACAGTTCTTATCAAAGATTTGTATGCTTGGAGCTTTTTTTTCCTATGTATGCAGCTGGTCTTCAAGATCGTCAAATCTGAATAAAATAATCTATTTTCGAGCTGTATTCTTCGGCGTATCTCGTGTCTTTCATTATCCGTTTTTGCTATTTTTGCGTGTGAATACACAAATTTGCCCTCATTTCCGATACTGTATTCGCCAAGTGTGATATTTTGTGTGCTTGAGGTATTTTTCCTCGACTGCGTCATGTGCTTTGTTTTATTTTTAATGATTTGTAGCCCTACTAGTTTTGCTTCGCTGTCAAGTTTCGTAAGAGTTCTTTGGCCGTTGTTAATGGCCGTGACAAAATATTAATGTCGTCCGCATAGGTTACTATTCGGCTCAACTTGCATAGTAATGTGCCCCGTGTATCGACAGGTTGCTTCCTTACGACGTACTCCAGAGCCAAATTGAATAGCAATGGGGCCAGCCCATCTCCCTGCTTTAGTCCGATATTTGTGTCAAAAGCATCGGTGAGTTGGTTATTGATGCGGACTTGGAAGGCTGTCAACGTCATAATAATTTTGGTAAGAGGGACTAATTTGTCTGGCATGCCAAAGCAAAGCATTATTTGGTACAGTACGTTACGATCAATACTGTCGTATACCTGCTTAAAGTCAACGAAAATTTGGTGTTCGTCTATATTGAACTCCCAACATTTTTCAAGTGCCTGCTTGATTGTAATTGGTCTATCGTCGATCCACCTGCTCTAAAACCACCTTGATACTCGCCAAAAATACTATTGGCGTATGATCTGATTTTATTTTCTAAGGTTTTTGAAAATATTTTGTACGCCGTACAAAGTAATGATATGCCTCTATAATTTTCGCACTGTAACTTGTCACCTTTGTTGTGGATAGGGAATAATTGATTGGCTCCACTCTTTCGGCATATGTTCTTGTTGCGAAATGTGCTGGATGACTTTGTGAATAGCTTTTTGAACACTGCTGTCACCGTATTTCATGATCTCCACTGGAATCTCGTCGATGCCCGGCGCTGTATTATTCTTTTGGGGTTTGATGATGGAACAAACTTCAGCCAGAGTTAGTGGGGCCAATGGAAGCTCTCTGCAGACATCTTTAGGCTCAGATGCTCTGGAGCTATGCGGATGATAAAGAAGGGTCTTACAATATGATGCCCAACTCCCTTAATCTTGGTTTCATCAGTGATAATATTGCCGATTTCATCACGACAGAAAGTGGTTTTGGGCTGATAAGCACGTTTCAGGCTTTTCAAAACTTTGTATGCTTGTCTTGTGTTGTTGTTCGCTAGGCGTATATCTATACTTCTCGATTACTTTCTTTCTTTTCTTAATTCTAAATAGCAGTAGTAGCGAGTAACTCTTCTGAGATTTTCATAGTGTTCTCTCTTCGTCCTGGTTTTACTACGTACGTATTCTATTTCTGCCTGATTCTTTTTATCTAATGCATTCTGGTACTCATCATCGCGCTGACATGTTGTGTGGACGTTATAGAGCTATCACTTAGCTTGTGTATCTGGTACTTTGGAGTAACTGACGCTCTTTGTTTATAGCTCTTAAAGATACGACAACGGAACTTGACCCTTTTAAGGTAGTGGTCCGAATCATAGATAGCGCCATGGAACGAAGGGGCGTCGAGAATGCAGGTGGTACCTCGTTTTTGTATGAGGGCATGGTCGATCTGGTTGAATGTATGACCGTTTTGGGATGCCTTTGTTCAAATATGGATGTCTCGATAAGGAAACCGTGTGACGCTTACTGTAAAGCCTCTACTAGTAGCGAAGTCTATGAGCCGTTGTCCATTGTTGTTGTCCAGTATATGGAGGCTGTGTCTTCCGGTTGTTCTTCTTTGTGCCCCTTTCTCAGCTAACTTTTGCATTGAAGTAAACCAGAACAATTTTTATGTCAATTGATGGCAACGCACCGATAATGCGTTCTAAAATGCTGTAAAATTCATCGTTGATTGCCTCTTTCTTGTCTTCTGTGGGTGCGTGGCAGCTGACCAGCCAGACATTAAAGAATTTTGTCATGATACGGATCACACAGATCCTTTCGTTGACGGGACTGAAATCGATGATTATTTGTTAATAGTTCTTATTACGTTGCGGCAGTTATTGCCGTCTATTCAATCCGATCTGAGGCTGTAATCCTGCTTCAAGTCAAGTCAAGTCAAAAGCGCTTTATTTAATACCAATCGTTATAAATTTGTAAAAGAACATAAAGCAAATTCCAAACAATAAAACTATAAAAAACTTAATGGCCCGAATGGCTCTCTAAATTTATACGTTATCAGTTAAACACATTTAATGAAAAAAATACACTTGCAAATTTAAAATAATTAAGATTATTAGATATTTTTTGATTCAATTGGAAAAAGGAGAAAAAACCAACCAGCATTATTCAAAAATTACTTATACTACTAACACAACAATGAACTTATATCCTATACCTAATATGTTACACCCTAATTCTAAATAAGTTCAATCAAAAATAAAAAAACGTTACCTTATATTGAAACCTATACATAATTTATAATACAAATAAACAACAATACTAGATGTAGCAATAATGAGACGAATCTAAAAAACTAAATAGCGAGAAAAAGCACAAAAACAGAAAATAAACACGAATAATTTAGACATTGTCATTCAGCCACCAATACCTAGATTGTTCCATCTCAGCTCGACCAGCCTCAACGAATCTAGCAAATGAGTATCTCCATTGGAATTGTTGGTCTCGTGAACTCAGATTCGGAGGATATTTTATCTTCTTATCGGTGGCCCGTCCATATATGTGATATATGATTGGGACGCCGTCAGAATCAAAAACATATCGATTCATGTCCAAATACACGAATGCTTCTGGAGGAACGAAGCCAGTAGTGAGGCAAGTCACAATATACCCGTCTGTAGGGTGAAACGGCTGTGAAATCCATGGGTTTTCACTCACCGTTACAGATCTTGCGATATGATTCCGAAGAAGTTTCAATATGAAGATATCGACTCCTGTCACTTGAGCGGTTTGATAAATTTTTCAATTCGATATATAGTGCTTCCAATCCGTCTCAGGCTTTCTGTACAAACCAGTACTTGCACGAAGACATTTCCTTTCGAAAACTCTTAATCATTCCATTGTACTAGCACTCTGGTTGTACCAGATCTGGCATCTGTATGTCAAAACTGGTCTAACCAGAGTCTTGTAACAAATAACTTTGACTTTTTGATCAATGTATCTGGAATGAAAGAGTTGCCGAAGAGCCATGACTACTTTTAGTGCTTTACTGAGCATGATTTTGACATGTTCAGTATAGTACAGATACTGATCGAGATGAACACCGAGGTATCGAACACAGGACTTATGTGGAACCCGTTCTGAACTACCCTCACCACCCATAATGTGGAAATCCTTCCAATTACGTTTCAGGTCTTGACTGGCCCCCTGCAGCTGTAGTGAATAAGAGATTTTCATATGTCCGTGAAGGACCGCAGCGATGTTCTGCTGCCTCGGCAGAGGAAGGTGTTGATTCCTGCCGAGAATGCCCTCGTCCGGAGACGCGTGAATGCGCTGGCAGGCTAGCATTGCGGTGTCGTGGGGCGGGTTCGTTTCCCCGGCACGAGGACTCACTACAAAACATTTCGCATTCACGAATTGCTTGCAGAGTTCGAGAGGACGACCGAAGTCGCAAATCAGTAGATAACCTCCACGAAGGAATTACGACTTGTTGCGAGAACAAGTGCAACCTGACAAGAAAGACTAATTTGGGGGTGACCTCGTCCTTACCCAAATACATTCAGGGCCCACAAATGAAAGAGGGGCAACCGGGTGGTGGTGGAGCCCCTTCATGCCCACCCAACCGGAATAAATCCAATGTTAAATCGTTGAAGTGGCCAGGTATTCCTCTTCTGAGTGGAAAACTCATACAACTTGAATTGTATGAACCTTCCCATCAGAAGGGGAGTACCCCGGTGACCAATTTATGTCATAGAATTATACAATGGAATTGCATAACTTTATGCCATAAAAAGGCACTTGGCTTGGGCCACTCAACCCATTAAGTCACCTGAAATAAAAAGGATTAAATTGTACCCGGTGACTGGCTCATATTTTGAGGGGGAAGCCTGCCACCGTACCGGGTCCTATACCCGGTTAGAAATGGAGGAAAGGAAAGACCCTCGGGTACGTTTTTAATTCATTTTTATTTTTTTTTCTTTCAATTTTCAATCAATTCATTAGATCATCTATACCTAATCTAACTTATTGGTTTCTAACAGGTTAAATTCCGGAATTACACATTTTCTGAACTCTATAGCTGACCACAAAATCTTATTTGGAATTTGAATATAAATTAACTATTTATGTTACATTTATGTACATTTTGTATGGTGATAAATAATACTTAAATAAAAGGCAGAATTTTAGTAATGAATCAATTTGAGAAAGATAATCTTCAACACAGGAAATGTTTCAATTCCAATCTACCTTTCTGCCGAGCGATGTTAACAGGGTTTTCAAAATTGCAATCTCTGGTTGAGAATTAATTCCAAGCTCTTAGAGAGCGATTTAATAGACTAAAATTATCGCCCTTTATCAAATTTTTGACTTTTAATTATAAGAATAATGTTCAGATACTGTTACATTACAGACTTCTGCGGAAAATGCCAGAACAACGATGTTGCAAGTGATTATTTTGCATGTCCCATAATTATCTCTTCTTGTTGCAACAAATACTCGTTTATACTTGTATTTTACCTGAACTGTCATTCTAAAATCCCAGTTGAGAAATTACATCATTATTAACTCTCGTTAAACCCAAAAGCTTCGAATTTAATCTAAATTTTTATCTGTCATTTATAATACCTTTTTATATTTTTGAATGGGGCAAAATTTATTGTTTATATTGTCTTTGATTTTTATCATTTCAAATTGTTATTCTTTTTATTGAATGGGTTTAGGCTATTATTTTAGGTGTGATATTTTATCTTATGGTTTAATTTTACTAAGAATTTGAATCAGTGCTGTCATATAAATGGGTAGTAGAAAGATTTATAGGGTAAATAATTAGGTAAATTTATTTATTTAAATAAATGAATCAGTATTATTTTATAATTATTATTATTAAATAATAAGGTAATGTTAACTTATTTTTTTATTCAACTTTCGGGAACTTTTAACGGAGTATCACTAAATGCAAATGATATAATGCCTTTGATGTTCAAGTACATCGACAAAGCGTAAACTGAACATACTCTTTATTATATTACAAATCCAAAATTTTTCATGAAATTGAAAAAAATGTTCACTTTCACGAACTGATTAAAATATGTATGAATATAAAATTAAGCCTTCAAAATTAGACCAATAAGTATGCTCATTTACATATCCGGTATCGAAAACTAGTAAAGTGCAGATATTTGAGAGTGCCAAAAAAAATCTATAGCAAGAAATACATTGAAGTTCACGAACAAGAATTACTAAAACCAGGCGTAATCTCTGGATGCACAACGTAATCAGTATAAAAATGGATACATGCAAATTAATCGCTCTGAACTCAGACAGATTCATTCAAATTAATCGTGTGATAGCAAAGTTCTATATGCAATTGATTACACCATGGTGCTATAATTTTCATGCGAACTTTATCCTAAAATATTTCGACAAAATTCATTGAATGCCACATAACATTCTATAGAGAAAATTATCTCTTCAAGATTATGTTTCTTAATGCTCAGGTCGTCTTGTATCTGAACACGACTGATAAGCTTTTCTTACAACTACACTTTCAATCGACGCTTTTAATTCTAAGGTTTTGTGACTTGAACTTCATACGGGATTCCAATAAGACGCGAAAATGAACATGCATGCAAAAGCTAATATGAATTTTCTATTACTTGAAATAATGTGAACTACTCAAGTTATGTCTGCGCCGAATAATGTGAAAGCCTCCTCTTCTCCCGACAATTCTGCAACCTTTCCTTGCAATTCCCGAAAAGCATGGCCAGCCTCGATTTCCTGCTTCAGCTCTTTGATCGTTTTGCTAGGATCAATTTCCACGGTGAGCGTGCTGTGTTGCAATGTCTGGACCGTTATTATCACTTTGTTGTTTAGTGCAACTGGCCGACGTGCTTTAAATTTGGGCCTTCACTTCACTTCTTGCTACAGAATCTTCGCAAGCATTACTTTGTGCATTTCTATCGCGATCAATTTACTCCGACCACACACGCACTTTTATTTTTTTCCACGCAAATATCCACCGTGTATTTACTAGTTTTTTCTCTTGTGTCTAATTAAATCTACATTTGCGAATTACCGTACTTTTCTTTTTCGTTGCCACCTAGGGAAACGTGAGAAGATTCGAAGAGATATTTGTCGATCAAACGCGTATTTATTTTGTTCGGGTTGCCGGTTTTTCTTCGAAGACTTGCTCTCTGATCCTTCACTAATTCATTTCACCCCAAGCATGCACCATTCAAACACAGAATTTATTCCATGAAAGTGTTCTGTGTACTTCTGTGAAACGTTCCATTTTGTTTGTATTCTCACGATTCATCTCTGTGTGCACGCTTCTTCTAACAAGTATTGTGGAGGAGTTTCCGAATTGGTATTGGAACATGCACAGTACATTACAACAACGATTCCACGCGAACCGACTTCCTTAATCGATGAAGCGAAGTTGCATCACAGCATTTCGAAAAATTTCCGACAAAAGAGCTAACGGTTAATTACAAATCCGTTACATGCTAAGTGCATTGAGTAACTAATTGTTACTAAATTCGGGGGCAAATCAATGACGCCTTTTTCCACATTTTCAAATTGTTTCTCCGTTTCATATCTCATTTGGGGACCTGATTATTTCTGGGAACTAAAGAATAACTTTTCGACAAATGATTTAAGGGAGGGAGAAACCTTTGGACACCCAAGCGAAAACACTTCCACTAGATTTGGACGGAACACGAGTTTTATTCCACTTTTCGCTAACCCACACGACTAACAAAGTGTTCACAATTTGCACGATAACTTTATCGTCTATTTTTTTACTATATTTCACTGTCTTTTACGCGAGAAACTTTTCCACGTGTCTCGGAGATATTCTGATCAGCCCGCAATCTCCTCTCACTCCCAACTCGCTTCTTCTTTACGCGGCGTCCGCGCTGTCTGGCGGTTTCGAGCAGACTCCCGATCTCCATCCAATTCCTCGTTTGTGAGACGAAGCATAAGACTCGACTTGCCGGCGCCACTCTCCCCGATAATTCCAATTTCCAATGTTGTTATGTAGTTATCACCCATTTTCACGATTTACGACGCAATAGCATGCAAATTTCGCAAGCACAATTTAATATTCTCCACACTCAAGCAACTACGACACTTTATGGGCAAGTAGAACAATACGAACCCATTCAGAAAGGGGGAAATCACACAATTGAAGGTTTTTGTTGCTATCAAATGTACTTTTTCCTTATCATTTGTAGTTTATGACGGCGGTATTTGCAATTTCCCTTTTCACTGTCTCTTGTAGGTTCAATTAAGTTATCAATTGAAGGCAATTTGTCGTTTATGATAATTAGGCGTAATTAGGTGGGAAAAATCGGAAGAATTAGACAAATTTTAAGGGGTTTAAATGATACAATGATTTTAGCGTTCATATAATTAAAAGGGGTTAACCGTTTCGTTCTAAGCATTTGCATACCGCGTTACACCGCAATTCGTTAAATTATCTTCAAAAGATATTGTAATAAGATACTACACATTAGAAATTTTTAAACATTTTTAGAATTTTGTTTCCCGGGTGTTAAGTACAAAGGAAATTTTTCCACTTATTATTCCTGCGAGAAAAAAAAAAAAAAAAAAAAAACGAGTGTTGCGATGGGGAAGGTGACTGAATCGACTGAATCCTTATTAAATTGCGTTCGTGCTGTGTGCCTGTGTCAGCGCTGCTTTTAGAGCCATAGTTCTTAGATTACTACAGGGCAGCTAATTTTCTCGTGATCCCAAGGCAATGCGGATTACGAAAAAGGAGCTGAAGGATCTTTCTGTGTCTCACGGGTTGCCTTCGGCGTCGGGACTAGAGATGACGAACAATAAAAGAACACAATTAACAGACGGACGGACTGACTTATGCCTATGTTTGCCTGGAAGTATACAATCTTTGCGCGTTTTTGAAAATATATGCGGACGGACAAACAGACGTGCCCAATTATCTATCGCCGCAGGTCTTTCGCGTGGTATATCCCCACTTCTTTTCCCGATGGATCCGTTATCAAGTAACGGTTAGGTCCCATTACCTTCTTTATGCGGCTTTTCAGGAATCGCCTATCCAGCTTGGCGTTGTAATGCCCCGCGGCGTCACTTTGGCGGAAATTTCGCCGGAAAACTTCATCTCCTTCTTTGAAATTAGCAGATCGTGACCGGAGATTGTACTGCGCTTCATTTGCACTACCTGCGGCCTTAATCTTCCGTCCGATCTGTTGGCGGAGGTCTCCTAAACGTTTGTGGGGCTCCAGCGCAACGACCGGGTCTCCCAAACACTTTAATTGCCGTAACAGTCGGTATGATTTACCGTGGCAAATCATGTGCTGTCCAAAGGCGGCAAAGTAAGGGGCGACACCGGTGACGGAATGATACGAGGATCGCAGGGCGCATGTGATGGCAGACAATCGCCGATCCCAATCCTTTTGAGATGGGTGGACGTAGGAACGGATCGCGGCCAATAGGGTGCGGTTCAACCGTTCTGACGCGTTGGACTGAGGAGAGTATATGGGCGTCAGTTGGTGTTCAATGCCATACTGCTCAAGTAGGCTCTTAAACTGCCGAGACCGGAACTGTACTCCATTATCTGAGTACACACTCTCTGGAACTCCGAACACATGGAATACCCGGTTCTCTAAGAATTTCACGATCGATGGAGTTGTGAATTTACGGATAGGTTCCACCATTGGGAATTTTGAGAGCTGATCTAGAACGACTATAGCTCCGATGTGTCCCATGGAAGACCGAGGATATGGACCGAGTAGATCGATGTATAGACGCTGGAACACGCGTTCTGGGACGTTGAGTTGACCCATGGGAGGTCGAAGAGGCTGGTTGGGCGCTTTGGTGCCTTTACAGGTCTCACAGGCGCTCACGTAGTCTTTGACCTGGGATGCCATTTTAGGCCAAAAGAAGTATTTTTTTAGTCGCCGTAGTGTTCGACCGTAACCTCCGTGGGCACTTAACGGATGATCATGTGCGCGGAGGATCAGCTGTTGTGTCATTTCCTCCGGTACCCAGAGTTTCCAAGACTCTTCTTCCTGCCATGGATCACCAGTGGCGTATTCGTTTCGTCTATACACATAGCCGTCTATTACCTTCAAGTCAGGCAGCTGTGTCTGTTGGGTCGCTATGGTTTGCCTCAACTCTTTGTAGCTATCTGATTCGAAATGTGGGCTGTCCAAATCTATTTCGATGGGGTCCTCGTCATTTATTGTTATTTCGGCTCCCTCTGGGGAAAACATCCGTGAGAGAGTGTCGGGTACGATGTTCTGGGTTCCTTTCCGATGTTTGATGGAGAACTTGAACCCTTGCAGTTTAAGAGCCCATCTGGCTAGGCGTCCACTTAAATCTGCCTGGTTCATCAACCATTGTAGTGACGCGTGGTCCGTGATGATCTCGAATTGGTGGCCCTCGATATAAGCTCGGAATTTCTTCACAGCCATTACCGCTGCCAAACATTCTTGCTCGGAAACAGTATAGTTCCTTTGGGCCGAATTCAGCTTATTGGACATGAAGGCGATGGGAGCTTCCTCCCCTTCGTCGGTCAATTGCACCAGCACGGCTCCTACTCCATGTTGACTTGCGTCACAATGAATGGAGAAGGGCTTCGTGAAGTCGGGGCTGTGCAAGACAGGAGCTGATGTGAGGGCTTGTTTAAGCTCTTCAAATGCCTTTCGGCTGAGTTCGGTCCAAACGAACTTCCCTTTCCGCAACATGTCTGACAGGGGCGCTGAAACTGTTGCATAATTCCGAACAAACCTTCGGTACCAACCGCACACACCAAGGAAACGTCGTAGCTGCTTCACAGTTTTTGGTAAGGGGAACTCATCAATCGCACGAGTTTTGTCTGGATCCGTTTTGATAGTGCCATGTCCTATGACATGGCCTAAGTATCGGACTTCTTTCATGACAAACTTACTTTTCTGTACGTTGATGGTGAGTCCCGCCTTACTGATGTGCAGGGCTACTTCTTGTAGAAGTAGGAGGTGTTGATCGAACGTTTCCGTGATGAGTAAAAGATCATCGAGGTACACGAACACTTGGTGTTTCAGGTGAGGTGGGATGACCTTGTCCATCAACCGGGTCATCGTTTGCGGCGCATTACACAGGCCAAAGGGCATTGTGACGAACTGATATAATGGTCGTCCAGGCACTGTGAAGGCGGTCTTGTCCCTCGAGCCCTCATCGAGTGGAATTTGCCAGAAGGCGTCTTTTAGGTCGAGACTGGTGATATAATTGGCTTTCGGCAGTCTCCCTAGTATTCCATCGATGAGTGGAAGAGGGTACGCGTCCTTGATGGTAACCGCGTTTACCTTACGGGCATCAAGACAGAGGCGGACTTTACCTGGCTTTACAACCAAGGTTACCGGTGAGGACCAGGCACTTTGGGACTCTTCTATGACCCCCAACTCGAGCATCCTATCTAATTCCGCATACACCAATTTCTCCATGGCTGGCGAGATGGCGTAGTGTCTCTGTTTAATCGGTTTACTATCGCCAACGTCGATGGCGTGTGAGACTAGGGTGGTGCGGCCAAGGCCTTGGGTAGCGTAAGATGGGAAAGCAGCAATGGATGCTTCCAGGCGTTGCCGTTGGTTAGACGTCAGGTCATGCCTATCGGGAGTAGAAGTGATTTCGTTGACATTTCTGGTTTTTAAAGACAAATCGGTGAATAAATCGGAGGCCAGTCCAAAGCGAAGGACGAAATCGACACCAAGGTATACGTTCTGAGTCAAAGACGGGATAATGTAGAAGGTAATATCCTTCGTCTGACCCCTGAACGTCACGGGTGTTGTTAGTTTACCTCGTATAGGGTGTTTGGTGCCATCAGCTGTACTGATTTCAGTGCGCCAGGATTTAATCAAGTTCGGGTATTCTTGGAGCACTTTCGAGCCAAAGCTCGAGGCAAGACAACTGATACTGGCACCCGTGTCGATCAATGCAAACACGGTCTCGCCCAACACTTTAATTGGATGATAAGGTCTGATCTCATTCTCAGCAACCTCCGAGATGTTACAAGAGTTTACGGTTTGACGGCAGGTGCGCACTCTCTTGCGGAAATTCCGCCAACGACGGGTTGACCATTTTGTCGTGCACGAACGGGAAGTGACGACTTCGGAAGCAAATATTCGCTCTCGAGCCACCCGATATTCCTGCAGTCTAACATGATAAGGTTTTAGAGTGCGTACTTGAGGCTGCCGCGGTTCTTCTGGCAGTGACTGCGATGGTCGTTTTAATATTGTCGTTGGTGAGGTCTCCGGAAGAGAGTGAACATCCGCAGTCGTAATGGTTATGGCTGGTGGGTTAACGTCAGGTTGGTTGGGGTGAGCCGCTGACTGAGGAGCTACTGCTGGGGTTTCGAGTACCGCTGAGGTGGTCGGGTACTCTTTTGGCCGTTTTTTCGTGCGGCACATTCAGAACAGTCCGGGAAGTAAGTGTCCGGCTTGCCGCAACCGTAGCAGAAAACCTTACGTTCTGCGCGGCATGAAATGAACCGGTGTCCGGTTTGGTGACAATTCCAGCAGGTCGTAAGACTTCCCACTGCCGCTACAGCAAGCTGGTCTGGGTCCAAATCATCCTCCAGATCTAGGGTGGTATAATCTGGGGCCAATTCCGCGATTCCTCGTCGAGGACCCGTCCTGGTTAGTAAGTATGGCCGGTCCCGTAGGTCTTCCTCAAACCCTTCTATACGACGCACATTTCTCAGCAGGGCCTCCATACTCTGTGGATCGGAGTTCACGATATGCCGACGAATCTCCGGTCTTAGATTGCGCTTTAGCAGGCGAAGAATTTGGGTAGAAGACAATGGCTCTGACAGCTGGTCATTCAACCGAAGGATATCGGCTCGATATTTATGGAAGGACTCGTCCGGACGCTGCCATCTAGCATTCATCTTATCCAGGACTAATTCGTCCATGTCGACCGTAGGGTATTCCATGCGGAGTACCTCCTTCAGCCGTGACCAGCGTATGGATGGTGGAGCTGAATGTATCCTCCAATATGTCTCCAGGGCTGCTCCCCTAAGCAGCATTGGCAGATATCCTGCGAGCGCTGTGCGGTCTCCGGCTAGCATCTGCTCAATCAGTGACTCCACCCGACTTATGAAAACCTCCACCGTTATCGTATTGGGTTCCCCACTGAAATGTAGATTCCATCCCTGGATGATGCTGGGGATCTGTGTCGGCTTCAGCCGATACATGTCGTGTGGATGGAAGCGTTGGTCCGGCGGAATCACGGGAGCCTGATTTGGTGGCGGTGCTTGGCTCAATCGGGGCCGGTAAACTGGAGCCAACGGATTCATGGCTGTACCTGGCCGGATCCGTTCGGGATCACGCCGCGAGTCTACTGGGAAGTCCCACGGATTTGGGTCCGAATCCCACATAGGAGGAGTTCTTGGCCGGGATGGTGCGGGGTTCTCTCTCTGGCTCTCTAGAGAGGCGAGCCGGGTGGACATGTCCTGTACGAGCGCCATTAGATCTCGTAGAACTGTGGCTTCCACAGCCACCGGTGGACTCGCTTCTTCTGCAGGCGGAACTGCTTCAGCCCTGTAGTCATCGTCTCGTGCACTCCTTGTAGTGGATGGAAGGGGTCCGCTTTTGGGGACAGCTCCACTTGTACTGGAGGACTGAGGTCGTTCTGTTGCTGGCTGTGCGATTTCCAAAGGCTGTCGACAGAGCGGGCACGTGGATGAAGTTTGCCGCAGTTGTGCCAAACACAGCTGATGTAGCCTGTGTCCGCACTGCAACCTCTGGCTTGTAGTTTCGTCCATGTCCTCGTGACAGATGGAACACAATAGAGCTGGTCCGGCATCCGACCGCAACTTTCTCCTTTCGGGAGTTCTTTTGGTGGGCATGCTAAAAGAAATTTAAATTGCTAACTAAAAACCTAAATAAATATATATATATAAATAATGAAAATGTGAAAAAAATGATGCAAAATTTATGATTTGTAAGTGGCCGTCAGTGGCGAACTATAGTCGAACCTCACAAAAAAAAAAAATGTATGATAAAGTTTCAAAAAAAAAGTTTTAAGTTATCAAAAAAAATAATCGGTCTTTCCTTTCCGTCCTTCCTCCCAAGTATGGACACCATGGCACAATCCTTCTAAAACGTTTCAGGGACACTCTCTTGTGGCACCATGAAAATCAGGGTTCCGAAGTGATCCCTCATTAGCAAACTTCTCAAGTTACAGCTTGTCAGCCCAGGGTGGGATTCTAATCCACAAGCAGCGCGTGTCTTGTCATGGATAGTCATGGATTAGCTAATCAGCCAATCACATGAAATCAAAATCCATGTAATTTAAGACACTTAGGCACCGCTGGTTTGGGGAGCGGATCAGAATCCTCCGCAAAATAGATGTTGGGATAATAACCTCCGAACACAAAAAGGGACTCTAATATAATTTGGCCTTACTAGTTATACAATGGTGGTAAACCACCAAGGTATAAATCAAAAGAAGGACCAAACGATATTGATGTCCGAAGACAACACACGTTCGGAAGTTACTCGGCTGCTGGGGCACGATTAGTGCAAAAACCCTCGGGAGTTATCTACCCGCCAAAAATTTCTAACACCTTGTGGGGACACCTAGAGACGATGGACTGTCTCGTGCTCACGACTGATGATACAGCCGGGCTTTTCGGGCCCCACGTTGGGCGCCATTTGTAGTGAATAAGAGATTTTCATATGTCCGTGAAGGACCGCAGCGATGTTCTGCTGCCTCGGCAGAGGAAGGTGTTGATTCCTGCCGAGAATGCCCTCGTCCGGAGACGCGTGAATGCGCTGGCAGGCTAGCATTGCGGTGTCGTGGGGCGGGTTCGTTTCCCCGGCACGAGGACTCACTACAAAACATTTCGCATTCACGAATTGCTTGCAGAGTTCGAGAGGACGACCGAAGTCGCAAATCAGTAGATAACCTCCACGAAGGAATTACGACTTGTTGCGAGAACAAGTGCAACCTGACAAGAAAGACTAATTTGGGGGTGACCTCGTCCTTACCCAAATACATTCAGGGCCCACAAATGAAAGAGGGGCAACCGGGTGGTGGTGGAGCCCCTTCATGCCCACCCAACCGGAATAAATCCAATGTTAAATCGTTGAAGTGGCCAGGTATTCCTCTTCTGAGTGGAAAACTCATACAACTTGAATTGTATGAACCTTCCCATCAGAAGGGGAGTACCCCGGTGACCAATTTATGTCATAGAATTATACAATGGAATTGCATAACTTTATGCCATAAAAAGGCACTTGGCTTGGGCCACTCAACCCATTAAGTCACCTGAAATAAAAAGGATTAAATTGTACCCGGTGACTGGCTCATATTTTGAGGGGGAAGCCTGCCACCGTACCGGGTCCTATACCCGGTTAGAAATGGAGGAAAGGAAAGACCCTCGGGTACGTTTTTAATTCATTTTTATTTTTTTTTCTTTCAATTTTCAATCAATTCATTAGATCATCTATACCTAATCTAACTTATTGGTTTCTAACAGGTTAAATTCCGGAATTACACATTTTCTGAACTCTATAGCTGACCACAAAATCTTATTTGGAATTTGAATATAAATTAACTATTTATGTTACATTTATGTACATTTTGTATGGTGATAAATAATACTTAAATAAAAGGCAGAATTTTAGTAATGAATCAATTTGAGAAAGATAATCTTCAACACAGGAAATGTTTCAATTCCAATCTACCTTTCTGCCGAGCGATGTTAACAGGGTTTTCAAAATTGCAATCTCTGGTTGAGAATTAATTCCAAGCTCTTAGAGAGCGATTTAATAGACTAAAATTATCGCCCTTTATCAAATTTTTGACTTTTAATTATAAGAATAATGTTCAGATACTGTTACATTACAGACTTCTGCGGAAAATGCCAGAACAACGATGTTGCAAGTGATTATTTTGCATGTCCCATAATTATCTCTTCTTGTTGCAACAAATACTCGTTTATACTTGTATTTTACCTGAACTGTCATTCTAAAATCCCAGTTGAGAAATTACATCATTATTAACTCTCGTTAAACCCAAAAGCTTCGAATTTAATCTAAATTTTTATCTGTCATTTATAATACCTTTTTATATTTTTGAATGGGGCAAAATTTATTGTTTATATTGTCTTTGATTTTTATCATTTCAAATTGTTATTCTTTTTATTGAATGGGTTTAGGCTATTATTTTAGGTGTGATATTTTATCTTATGGTTTAATTTTACTAAGAATTTGAATCAGTGCTGTCATATAAATGGGTAGTAGAAAGATTTATAGGGTAAATAATTAGGTAAATTTATTTATTTAAATAAATGAATCAGTATTATTTTATAATTATTATTATTAAATAATAAGGTAATGTTAACTTATTTTTTTATTCAACTTTCGGGAACTTTTAACGGAGTATCACTAAATGCAAATGATATAATGCCTTTGATGTTCAAGTACATCGACAAAGCGTAAACTGAACATACTCTTTATTATATTACAAATCCAAAATTTTTCATGAAATTGAAAAAAATGTTCACTTTCACGAACTGATTAAAATATGTATGAATATAAAATTAAGCCTTCAAAATTAGACCAATAAGTATGCTCATTTACATATCCGGTATCGAAAACTAGTAAAGTGCAGATATTTGAGAGTGCCAAAAAAAATCTATAGCAAGAAATACATTGAAGTTCACGAACAAGAATTACTAAAACCAGGCGTAATCTCTGGATGCACAACGTAATCAGTATAAAAATGGATACATGCAAATTAATCGCTCTGAACTCAGACAGATTCATTCAAATTAATCGTGTGATAGCAAAGTTCTATATGCAATTGATTACACCATGGTGCTATAATTTTCATGCGAACTTTATCCTAAAATATTTCGACAAAATTCATTGAATGCCACATAACATTCTATAGAGAAAATTATCTCTTCAAGATTATGTTTCTTAATGCTCAGGTCGTCTTGTATCTGAACACGACTGATAAGCTTTTCTTACAACTACACTTTCAATCGACGCTTTTAATTCTAAGGTTTTGTGACTTGAACTTCATACGGGATTCCAATAAGACGCGAAAATGAACATGCATGCAAAAGCTAATATGAATTTTCTATTACTTGAAATAATGTGAACTACTCAAGTTATGTCTGCGCCGAATAATGTGAAAGCCTCCTCTTCTCCCGACAATTCTGCAACCTTTCCTTGCAATTCCCGAAAAGCATGGCCAGCCTCGATTTCCTGCTTCAGCTCTTTGATCGTTTTGCTAGGATCAATTTCCACGGTGAGCGTGCTGTGTTGCAATGTCTGGACCGTTATTATCACTTTGTTGTTTAGTGCAACTGGCCGACGTGCTTTAAATTTGGGCCTTCACTTCACTTCTTGCTACAGAATCTTCGCAAGCATTACTTTGTGCATTTCTATCGCGATCAATTTACTCCGACCACACACGCACTTTTATTTTTTTCCACGCAAATATCCACCGTGTATTTACTAGTTTTTTCTCTTGTGTCTAATTAAATCTACATTTGCGAATTACCGTACTTTTCTTTTTCGTTGCCACCTAGGGAAACGTGAGAAGATTCGAAGAGATATTTGTCGATCAAACGCGTATTTATTTTGTTCGGGTTGCCGGTTTTTCTTCGAAGACTTGCTCTCTGATCCTTCACTAATTCATTTCACCCCAAGCATGCACCATTCAAACACAGAATTTATTCCATGAAAGTGTTCTGTGTACTTCTGTGAAACGTTCCATTTTGTTTGTATTCTCACGATTCATCTCTGTGTGCACGCTTCTTCTAACAAGTATTGTGGAGGAGTTTCCGAATTGGTATTGGAACATGCACAGTACATTACAACAACGATTCCACGCGAACCGACTTCCTTAATCGATGAAGCGAAGTTGCATCACAGCATTTCGAAAAATTTCCGACAAAAGAGCTAACGGTTAATTACAAATCCGTTACATGCTAAGTGCATTGAGTAACTAATTGTTACTAAATTCGGGGGCAAATCAATGACGCCTTTTTCCACATTTTCAAATTGTTTCTCCGTTTCATATCTCATTTGGGGACCTGATTATTTCTGGGAACTAAAGAATAACTTTTCGACAAATGATTTAAGGGAGGGAGAAACCTTTGGACACCCAAGCGAAAACACTTCCACTAGATTTGGACGGAACACGAGTTTTATTCCACTTTTCGCTAACCCACACGACTAACAAAGTGTTCACAATTTGCACGATAACTTTATCGTCTATTTTTTTACTATATTTCACTGTCTTTTACGCGAGAAACTTTTCCACGTGTCTCGGAGATATTCTGATCAGCCCGCAATCTCCTCTCACTCCCAACTCGCTTCTTCTTTACGCGGCGTCCGCGCTGTCTGGCGGTTTCGAGCAGACTCCCGATCTCCATCCAATTCCTCGTTTGTGAGACGAAGCATAAGACTCGACTTGCCGGCGCCACTCTCCCCGATAATTCCAATTTCCAATGTTGTTATGTAGTTATCACCCATTTTCACGATTTACGACGCAATAGCATGCAAATTTCGCAAGCACAATTTAATATTCTCCACACTCAAGCAACTACGACACTTTATGGGCAAGTAGAACAATACGAACCCATTCAGAAAGGGGGAAATCACACAATTGAAGGTTTTTGTTGCTATCAAATGTACTTTTTCCTTATCATTTGTAGTTTATGACGGCGGTATTTGCAATTTCCCTTTTCACTGTCTCTTGTAGGTTCAATTAAGTTATCAATTGAAGGCAATTTGTCGTTTATGATAATTAGGCGTAATTAGGTGGGAAAAATCGGAAGAATTAGACAAATTTTAAGGGGTTTAAATGATACAATGATTTTAGCGTTCATATAATTAAAAGGGGTTAACCGTTTCGTTCTAAGCATTTGCATACCGCGTTACACCGCAATTCGTTAAATTATCTTCAAAAGATATTGTAATAAGATACTACACATTAGAAATTTTTAAACATTTTTAGAATTTTGTTTCCCGGGTGTTAAGTACAAAGGAAATTTTTCCACTTATTATTCCTGCGAGAAAAAAAAAAAAAAAAAAAAAACGAGTGTTGCGATGGGGAAGGTGACTGAATCGACTGAATCCTTATTAAATTGCGTTCGTGCTGTGTGCCTGTGTCAGCGCTGCTTTTAGAGCCATAGTTCTTAGATTACTACACAGCGTTGTCCGAAACAAAATTGTTTCGCACTTCTGCGCATTGATTTTCATTCGCCAATTGTCGGTGTAGAGCTGCACATCATTAAACATCTTTTGAAGATTGCTCTGAACTATTGTAGCTTTTCGGTCTGCCGTATAGATGATCAGATCATCAGCAAACGCTACCAATGATCGCGTTGGCGAGACATTAAAATCAAAGCTGTTCAATAGCTTGCGAATGAATATTGAGAAAAGCAGGGGCGCAGTAACTGTTCCCTGCTGTAGACCATTCAAGACTTTGAATTCGTGCATTGTTGTCAGATTTCCATCAGTTACAACAAATGATTTCCCGTATAACATATTTCACATCATGGCGACAAGGTATCTGGGGAACCTGTCCTGCAGAAGTTTGAAAACTAGTCCATCTAACCACACTTTCTCCATATCAATGAGACGTGCTCCAACACATTCTTTGTTGTTTAGTTTCCAACAGATGTCTGAGGTTACTTTCGTTATTGCATGTATGGTCGAATGCCTGGCACGAAAACCAAATTGGCAATTCGGCATCAACTCATATTTCTCAATGTGGGCGTTTAATGCTCTGTTGAGTATCACTTCGAACACCTTGCTGATGTTAGGCAGCAAGCTGATTGGGCGATAGCTTTTCGGGCATGAAGATTCTTTTCCTTTCTTCAAGATCGGAAATACCTTAGCCTTTTTCCACTCATTTGGGAAATATGAATTGTTCAACATGTTGTTGAACAATATGCAATAATTCCTAAAAGCAACTTCAGGCAAATGTCGGAGAACTATATTTGGAATACCGTCAGTACCACATGATTTTTAGGGCTTTGCACTAAAATACAAAACCCTATTGCAATCACGACCTGTGTCCGTCTGTCCGTCCGTCCGTCCGTCCGTCTGTATGTCACAGCACTTTTTCTCCGAAACTATAGAAGCTACAGCCATGAAGCTTTGTGGAAAGGTCAGAAGTGATGACCTCTTGAAAGTTCATTGGTGGGACAAATTTTTAAAGGGGTTTAAGGGGGTCTCCCCATATAGGGAAGTGACCCCCCAAAAAAATTTTTCACCATTGGTAGTTGAGTAGGGTGTCATTGGAAAGGTCTTAACGAGATCTTTTCAAAACAAGTCTTAAAATTGCCTTACAAGTACCGAGGGGGGCAGGGGAAGGGGAAATGTACGAACTTTTCGCGTACCCCCCCCCTCGCGATTGGACACCTTCCATCCGAAAAATCTGAAAAAAATCATGGATGTAGGCCAAAATGAGTACAACAACAACAAACACATGAGAAGTCGAAATTCACTCAACCTTGTTAGTAATAGTATGATTTATTGATTTTATGTTTTCTTGAATAAAATCTAGACGGTACCCTTAAATTCAATAAAATTTAGCACACAGATGACTATTTATAGGATAAATCTTTTCTGAAAGTTTCATAAAGATCGAATAATATTTAACGAAGTTATAGCGATTTGAATTTTCCTGCATTACTATGGAGCCATATGCGCTATGGAGCCATATGCGCTTTTTACCGACTTAGAAACTACAGCTTTGCTAGGATTCGCATGAAAATTTCAGGAATGATAGGTATCATGAAGATGAGTATATACAATTGAAACAAGTCGGAAAGGCAGGAGAGAGCTCCTAGCAAAAGGGCTTTGTAACCATTCTAAGATTCTAAAAAACAGGCCATGAATCAATGATTACAGTACAGAGGAGTGGCCCCTGAAAAAAAATTTTATGAAAGGTAGCCGATATGAGTATCAACTGAAAGTTCTCTATGAGAGCTTTTCAAAACAGTTCTTAAACTGACAGTTTTTGCTTCTGTGGGGCAGAGGGGGGGGAAACATGAAAAATGTGTTTCGTCCCTCGCGAATGGACACCCGTGATCTTAAAAAATCTGAAATAATTATCAAGGGAGATATTTGTGGGTATAACTATAACAAATACCTCAGAAGTCAAAATTCTTTCAACTTTGCTAATAATAGTATGATCCTCGAACATGACATGTTTCTTGATTTTATTCGTTACTGTTTACTGCATTTTGTAGGTTGAGTACAAAACCCTTCTGACATGAGCATAGGTCTGTCTACCCAACTTGTTTGTTGTTTATTCTGCGAAATATGAAACACAAGTCTTCATAGCTGACAAAATAATCAATAAGATTCAACGTCGGTATGAGGTCAGATGTTAATGTTTCATTGAAATGAAGAATTGATTGGCCGTTCAGGCTTGATTTGAAGTCGGAAACTTTTGCTTCAACGACCTCCAAAAATATTTCATTCCTTCTCTCTGGGTTTGGCAGATGAACCAATTCAAAATGTGTTCCAATCAGGGCAAGTTTCTGCAATCCATCACATATAATCCTGTTTCCATTTCTATCCGGAGCCGTACTATCAAATGCGATACCAGCTCTATCGAGAAGATTTATCTCATCACTAGCGACTTCAAGATTCGATACCTTCACTCGAGACTTCCTGCGGAATAAGCTATTCACTTTCGCGAAAACGCCATCTGGGTCCTGTGGGCTAATACCCCTCAGTTTTTCCGCCCATTGATTGCTGACCTCACTCCTGAAGTATGAACGGATTAAGTTCCGGACATTCTTCAGGTGTAATTTCAACAAAGCCAACGAGGGATGGTTGTAGTCCAAAAATCGTCGATAAATATTGTTGACGTGGGTGAGAAGAAGGCTTTTCAATCTTTTCAACCTTGCGATGGTTGGTGTTTCATATCCTTCCATATTGTTTCGATGTTTAATCTTGGGAACTACTTTCTCAATCGTTTCCAACGTCAGCTTCTCTAACTTCGACAAATAGACATCTATTTCATCGTCAGTTAGATTTCTGTTATTAGGAACCATTGAGCAAGCATTGCCATCATCAGAAGAGGGACATTGCTTCTGGTACTCCCGATTAAACTTCTTTTGAAACTTTCCCCAGTCTGTTTTTTTGAAATTCAACCGATGGTTTTCATGTTGAACTGGAATGAGGAAGAAATCATCCCTTTGATGATTGATTTCCATTAAGATTGCGTTATGGCCGCTATCGTAAGGAAGCACCTGCAGTTTCCGTTGAGGACTATTAAAGCTGAATTCAAGTCTTGCGTCAGCAATGCAGAGGTCCAAATATGAATTTGTCCTAGGGTATGTTGGGAACTCCGACCCATATAGGTTGCACCTGTATTCAATTTGGTTCTCTGTTATCCATGATTTCAGGAATACACCTCTTGGATTATTGGTGGCGTTTAGCCATGATGTATGCTTGGCATTCAGGTCACCGGCAAAAATATAATAACTATGCAGCCTGTTCAATTCGAGTATTTCAAACAAGGAATTGAGTTCCTCCTTGAACTTGAGAACATTTTGACCAGTTGCATAGGCAGAGATAACGAAGAGGTTATCCCCACCTGGCAGTGAAATTTTGATGACGGACACTTCAAGAAATTCAAAGATTTTGAATTCGACTTTTTCAATATTTTGGAAACAATAGGGTCTTTTAACCAATATCCCGGTGCCACCTCCCCCATCACCTATTACCCTGTCGTTTCTTACGAATGCAAAATCTTTGAATTCCATGGAATGCCATGAATTGAGGTGGGTTTCAGTGAGAAGTATGATGTAAGGCTTTTGCTTAACAACAAATTCAAGGAGATAATCACGTCGATGTATAGCAACGATAGAGCTGACGTTGATCGATATGAGGCGAAGCCTATCCATGGGAATATGACTGGATGACAAGTTATTATTAGGCATTTGAAAGACCTAAACGCTGAAAAGCAAAGTTAATTTTTGAATCTTGTTTGTCGATTCTCTCCGATAAAGAATTAAGTTGCTGGTAAATTTTGAGAAGCAGCTCATTATTGCCACTTACATTATTTACATTATTTCCAGCATTTTCTGCTGGTCCTCTAGCGGCGAGTGCAAATGATACTCCGGGCTTGACGAAGTTGGAAGGTATGATATTACGGTGTACTTGTGCTTGCTTTGGAGCAAATTTAACTTTTGCATCTTGATATCGGGAGCATCCTCGATATGATGCTGGGTGACCAAAAACACCGCAGTTAACGCAGTTTAATTTTTCTTTAGGCTCCGTATGAGCCAATTTGCATTCACCGGGAGCATGAACGTCTTTGCATTTAACGCAACGATAGTGCATGGCACAATTGGCAGCCGAATGTCCAAATCTTTGACACCGGTAACACTGGTTGACTTCTCTTTTCTGGAGGCGTTCCCACCTCACCACTCTGAAGTTCAAGTACCTTATTTGTTGAAGGGCACTTGGACTGCTCTTATTTGCAATTTGTACCAGGTAAAGTGGTAAATTCTTCCTTTCTATGGTCGACCTTCTTGTCGCAAAGGCTTTGACTGAAACAAAATCAATATCTGGTGCAGCCTCCTTGAGCACCTGAAGAAGATCGACCGTATCCTCTCCGCTGTCCAAACCCTTCAACAAGAAGGTCTGATTCTTTTCACTTTTTGGGGTATAGGTGAAGTGTGGAACCTCCCCAGAAATCAGCGCATCTTTAGTTGACTTGAAATCAACCAGTGATTTCGTCCTTATAGTTAATTTTTCGGCATTAACTCTTTTGATTTCGAAATTGGCCAGTTTGTTTTCGGCTGCCAATAACCGAACCATATCTTTCCCGGTTTGTCCGAACACGTTGATTGGCGGAAGGAACCGGCAGAACTGCGGGCTGGTTTTTTTCTCCTTATTTTTGTTCTTTAAATATTGAATAAAATTAACGTCATTATCTTGATTAAAATTACCTCCGATGTTTTCTTCGATTTCCATATCTTCGGTTAATCCCTCCAGCGCTGCAAAATAATTTTGGCTCTCGTTGGTGCCACCAGCACTTAGAGCTTCCTCTGGATTTACTTGCTTTGTATTTTTCTTCGGCTTTGTTACCTGTTGCCATTGATTTTGTGGCTGCGTCTTTTGAGGCTTCATCCCTTTCTTGAAAAGATCCTTGAGAGACTGTATCTCTTGCTTTAGTTCATCATTTTCTTTCTGCAATTTGGCCATTTGTTGATTGTCCGCTATTATTTGCAGCTTGCACCCTCCATCTACGGAGTTTTCTTCATTATGTTTTCTTTTGGTGATTGTCGCCAGTTTCGTATTCGTCGTTTGCCCAGGTTGCCCCAACGGTGGGAAGCCGTCGGGCTCCTCCATACCAGCGGCGAAGTTTTCTTTGGTAATTTGTTTTTCGTTACCAATCGAAGTAAAAATATTCGATACAAATTTCCTGAGTCGATTACTTCGACAATATAAGATTTTTTCCGATAAAAATTAACTTCGGACTAACGTTTTTAAAAAATTAATTTAATTTTTGAAAACTTTTGACAGGAGCGATTTAAAAGACGTCTATACGCAAATACTACTACGATCCATCTTCCTGTAATCCTGCTTCCATGACAAATAAATACTAAGTGGGCATTGTGAGCACTTCAACTTAATCGGTTTTTGCTCCAGGAGTGGCATTTTATTTCCCAAATACTCGCCGGCTCGTCGGTTAGGGCACCTGAGTACGCATCCGATGGGGGACCAAAAGCCCCACACGGGTAACATACAACATGATGAGATGTTTATTTCGAAGTGTTTGTCCTTATTAGCATTATGATTAGTATTGTATCATCTTCTTAATTTGTATAGTCCTATGTGATGTGTTACTCTCTCCATTAGCTTGGTAATAAGCAATCGTTCATTTTCATATATACGAATGAATAGTATTAGGATTTTAGAATAAGTAAATTTTTTTGTGTTCGCCTAAAAATAAAGATCCTATATTACAAGTAAATTGTCATGCGGTTTTAATGGCTTCCTAAATTGCGATAGCTGGTCAAGGACTTGCAGATAACTCTAATATACAAGGCTTAGGCATCTAGAAATTTACTATGATTTACTTTCTATCAACAAAATGCACCATTAATCCTAGTCTTCTTTGATTTCAATGAACATATGAATAGTCGGAAAATCGTAGCAGGTTGAAAAACCCATAAATCTTTAACGCTGAACAAACTTCCCAGTTTTATGATTGCAGCTCTACCAACTCCGGATCCATGCTGTTTAGAAAGTTAAACAGACGGAAGCCTCAACCTCGCAGCACAGGATGTTTATCATAAACATTTCATATTTATCCCCATGAACTTCATTTCACATTCACATTTGGGGGTTTCTAGCACAGAATAGTTTCAAAATGTTACATTGTCCCCGCCCATTAGTGAACGGACCGTTATTTTGTCGTATTTTCCTTCCCATGTCTGTGCAATCCGTCCGCAGTCCTTCAAGCTCTCATAATTGTCATAAGAGCCAACATGTGCACAAGATAACTTTGTATGGATTCTATGGAACTCTAGTTTCTATGCCGAGAAACGTACCATAATAAAGGCTTCCGAAGGACGTTCACTGGGATTGAAAATCGAAGCTGACTTGTAAGATACACATGGATGTCAGAATACAGTGAAGGGAAGGACATCGCTAGGACGTTTACCCGACGTTAAACGGACCAAAAGGCAAAGTTTTCTCCAGCCTATTTCGCCCAGAGGAAAGACGATGTAACGGATGTTGGGTTTTCGGAGATCAATTGGGAATGTTTTGAACTATGTAGACAGAATATGCCAGTTTGAAATTTAGTTTCTCCAGGAATATATTTAAGATATCAAACGGAAATACATCGTGCAACCATTTTTTTTTTGGGATCCTATCGATTGGTAATATTGAGTCGGTAGGGGGTGTGAAAATCCCAAATCACACTAAGGTCCCCTATTTAATCTGTGCTTTTCCAAGATGATTTCTGGCCAATAAACATATCATGCACATAAGTCGAAAGGAGCAGCAGCACAAGAACCCTTTACGTGTGTTATACGAGCATTGTTTGTATTTGCTAAATAAATATGTGGACGCTCAACCAAACAATTGAGTGTGGATAGAAAAGGTAAAAGGATTGCTTGAGGTGGTCAACCTGTGGTAGACATGTGACTGCTTGCTTAGAAGCAGAAAAGCAGGAAAATAATCCTTGCTTAGCCGGAAATATGAACTGAACCTGAAACTGATGACATATAAAAGGCTCTAGTCAAGCAAATTCTAATCTGTCCTTTGGAGCATCAATTTCATTTGTAGTGAAGTTTGTGCTCAAATTTGATGTGACTGTATTTATGGTTATGTATTTGGGTGCAGGACGTATTTGTGTAGTTATGTGTGTACATTTCCAATATATATAGGCAAGGAAGGGATCAGTGGTGTGGTAGTATATTGATTTTCTTTAGGAATCGGATGATTGTAGATAAATTGTGCTCGTCAGAGAAATATTTCTCATTCGATTGTCCAATTCAGATAGAATTGCTTTTCAATGCCTTATCTTTTATTGTTTGTGGTTTCATATCTGATCCTTACATCAAATGATAAATATCTGTTCATTAATTCAGCACAATGATTACTTGCTATTATATCTGTTTAATTATTCAAACATAAAAGCCTTTCATACACTGAACTGGGTGAAGAGTGAAGTTCATATTGTTCTCACTTGTTGAAGCAACCATTAGTCCAGAAACCAAAGAATATATTTTTTTCATTTCTATTTTCAATATCTGACCTGAGTGTGATTAAAGTAGTGAAAGCCTTATGGTCAGCTTCATTTTTCGAAGAATGCGTGACAATAAAAGAACGAATATTAAAATTCAGACAAAGACACCTTCCATGTTTTAATATTATGAGAGAACGACAACAAATATCCGGAGTATGAAAGGACATCATTTTGATGATTCAGAGGCGGTATTCAAGAAGTGTCTTGTATTTGACATTTATTGTTTAGTCCACCACTGACAGTTAACAATAAAAAGATGAAGAAAGGAGCTGAGTCATCTTGAGATTGAATCCTGGAATTCCAACAATACCTGAAATTTTCCAAAAGGATGTCTACAAATATTTTCTTTTGGTTATATTTTGTAAATCCTGTGATGTTTATATATATAAAGTAATGACCTACGGGACGACCAGAGTATTATTCAATGTAAAAACTCAATATCTCTCTTTTTTTCTTTTTGAAAATAAAAACGTAATGATATATTGCTGGTGGATTTGATTATTGGAATGTAAAAAATGGTATTGAATTATTAATAATGAAGCCAATTAATAAAAAAAAAGTATTTTCGTGAGATATGATGAACGGAAAATAAGTTTTATTTTAAGATAATTCAGATGTAGTGAATAGATATTTCAAAAAGTCCGTAAAGGACTGCAGCGATGTTCTGCTGCCTCGGCAGAAGAAGATGACAATACCTGCCGAGAACGCCCTCGTCTGGAGACGCGTGAATGCGCTGGCAGGCTAGCATTGCGGTGTCGTGGGGCGGGTACGTTTCCCCAGCACGCGGACCCACTACAAAAAATTTCGCACTCACGAATTTGGTTGTAGATCAAGAGGCGACCGAAGTCGCAAAAAGTGTAGAACTTGCTACAAGAACAAGTGGAACCTGAAAAGAAAGGCGGAGTTGGGGTAACCTCGTCATAACCCGATGAAGCTCAGGGCCCACAAATGAAAGAGGGGCAACCGGGTGGTTATGGAGCCCCTTCGCACCTACCCAACCGGTATAAATCCATATATATTCTGTTGCAGTGGCCAGGTATTCCTCTTCTGAGTGGAAAACTCATACAACTTGAATTGCATGAACTTTCCCATCAGAAGGGAAGTACCCCGATGATCAATTTATGCCATAGAATTATACAATTTGATTGCATAACTCTATGCCATAAAGAGGCACTCTGCTTGGGCCACTCAACCCGCGACGTCACCTGAAACGAGAAGTATTGTTTAAGTACCCGGCGGCTGGCTCATGTTTTTTGGGGGCAGCTTGCCACCGTACCGGGTCCTATACCCGGTCAGAATTTTAAGAAAGGAAAGATCGACGTTGTACTTTTAACTAAACATATTTTATTTTAATCGGCTCCTTTATATTTACAAAAAAATTATTTTTTTGAGAAGTTTTTTAAGAAAAAGAAATCTCAACGTATGTTTGATTAGGCTTTTTGAAAATTCACATCTGAGTCTTTGTCAATGAGCGATTATCATGAAAAATCATATGCTATTATAGTTAAATGAGTACTTATTGTAGAAATTAGAAAATATTTTTTTTTCCAAGGATGGTTCAATCCATTTTAACTGCTTATTTACAATCCAACACCAACAGCACGTGCAACAATGAATTTACTAGTCGAGAAATTAATTCTGTTAATAAACCGCTAACTTGATCATAACAAGGTTCTGTAGAACGATTTAAATGTAGTTAGGGAACGAATAAACAAGTGTTAGAATTCTTAAGATTTTCTTCATGGTGTCACTTTCAATCTAATACTAAACATGTCTTTATCATTATTCTATCAATGAAGTTATATGACACAATTAGAAATGGTTGTTCTTTCTTGGATCCATAGCATATTTGTAAGTATACAGGAACTTACCCGACCGATTTGATTTATGTGTGATATATGCTTTTCTAAACAGTTAAAATTCCTAAAAAGAAACATACCTCTCTTTTCATCATCAATCAGTCTAGAATCGATATGAGTTTCAGCAATTTGCCAAAGACTCCAAGAAATCATATAAAATCTAAATCCAACTTAGGAGCTCTCTAAAAATCATCTTTGAATGTCTTTTCGTGATAATGCCGATGATGAGAATGTGATGAACCATATGATAATGTATCATTTGAACATTTTTGATGTCGTTTAACGTTCTGCGCTTCGTACCGAGGTTGAGGCTCGATGATAGTGTATTCAACTCCGCTACCTTTTCCAATATTATAATCTCGATTCGAGCTTGAGCTCTTCCAATTGAACGTGCTTGAGGGCTGTGACACGATTACGAACTTGGTCGGCCAACATTTTCACCATTTCTCGTAGGAAGTGACGTCGTATCGGGCCGGACACGAGGGCTGGGCCTTTCTTTTTTTATGTGCCGTTTGGGTAGGGTAACTGTGGCTGTTTGCTTGAATAATGACTCCTACTCTAGATTTATCAACCAAAATATTGACTTGATGCACTTTCATAGCCATTCACTGTATTCCAAGTGCAAATATTGTTCATAAATATTCCAATGTGAAACAAACACAAGCATCTTCAAACGTCACATTTGCACGGGTGTATGTATTATTCTCTATTAAAAGGGTTGCGGCACACTGCACTTAAGAATAACCGTTATTTGCAAAACTGCATCGTCCACTAAGTCATTAACGTAGCAAGAAAAACATCAAAACCCCTCAACAATAATTTATACACTTAAAATTATCCGCTACCCGCGTTCACGCTAATCGCGCGCTTTTTCATCTCACTAGACGTTTTTCCGTTCAATTCAATTTTTCTTTCTCCACTTTCACATCGTTTCCCCGTTCACAGTTTTTCGAATACCGAAATTCAAATCTTTCATCGCAAAACAGATAAATTCGCGCTTGAAATCTCACTCTATCTCGTCTTCCAGACGGAGCGGCTCGCACACTCGTGCCATCGCTGTCGCAATTCCAACCAGACTCCCCGAATCCATCGCAATATTCCACTCGGTTTGTTGATAGTATTGTAATAACCGTAATCACCTGTCTAATGCTATTGACGACACTTGTTCGCTATCCAAACGCGCACTCTTGCTTACTCTTTTAATATCAAATTGTTAGCGTTATGAGAATACAATATGTCTCTGCGATAATGTATTTGTTATAGCTTATTCGCACTTTTTTTCCCAATATGTATGTCTAGTTGCAGGGCGATATCTTTTTTATTTATTTTTAAAACAGAATAATGAAAAAGTGTTTTATTTTATTCTCCTTTGTTTTGATTAAATATTTCCACTTGTCGAAAGTGTTTCGAGTAAATGTTAAAAATCAAAATTACAAAAACACGAAATTGTAAAATGAAGTTTACATTCAACAGCCCCATCGGTTTCTCATTATTTACTTATCTTCTTCCTTTGCTTTCGCTAGCATTTGTTATTTTGTTTCCCTAAATAGCATGTACATAAATCTTAAATACATTAGTTAACAGACGGCTTTCGAAACATTCGCTATTTGCTATACGCTCTGACTTATGGGTTGTGGATGAAAACATGGATAAAAAATAAGTGTACAATATATTGCATTACAATAGTTCCTAGAAGTGATAGAGTAAATGAAAAAAATAGAGCCATGTATATAGTAGGTTGTATGATATTCTTTCTGTTATTTCGTCGTCCCGCGCTATTGTTGATACTTCATTTACGGATCTTAGGCAGTGTCATGAATATTCAAACGGAATCTGTCGTGGGCAACGAAGAAACTACTTTCTAGCGGCTTTAAAACAAATATTTGAGAAAAAGCGTGTGGTGGATCGTCATCACATTTTAATCTTCCTGGCGACATATTTGTCGTATTGTCTGTTGGACTTTCACTTATAACATTATTACGATTTTCATCATGTCCATAGGAGGAACTGCATGAACTGTTATCACCATTCATTTGATTACCACCAAAACTGACGATAGATACAAGCCATATGGCAGCAGCGCTTACTACCACACACATGACCATTAGTAGGCCGACTTTGCTGGCTAACTTACATGGCGTTATATGAAGAATTGTGGAGGTGCCAACAAAAATTCGAGGTTTTGTACGGTTTAGAGACGGATTTCTACAGTGAAATCCAGATGATCCGCGGAGAACACAATAGCGCTCCTAGTGAAGTGAAAATTATTTCAGTTCTTATACCCGTTTAGTTTTTATCGCCTTCCAAAGTGAATTTATAGGAGTTTGTTTACATCTCAACGCTGAGCTATCAGTCGAAGGTGCAAAACGTGTGCTTCATTTGCTCGTCTTGGAAAGTTTAGGAGCACAATGGGCTATAAAAGGTGAATTTATAGCATGCACGGAATGCGTGCGGCACGTTTTTTATTCGGAAAATAGTATATATGATGAAATATAAGCATTTGCTAATGCTGCAGTTGAGTGACAGCTACCGGAAGCTTGTCCATAGTAGGCCGACTAACACATATGCAAATTGCTACCATATGGCTTGTATCTATCGTCAGTTTTGATTACCACCCATATGAGCGCCACAATTATCATCGTTTGCGCGGATATAACGATTATTTGTTGTCGATGTCTCCTTATCATGATACAGCTGATGCTATTGGGGAGGCGAAGGACATGAGATCTGCATATTATTTAAACTATTTATAAGATTTGAATCAGATTGAATTTGGTGATTTTGATGCTGCTGTTGTTGTTGATCTTGCATTTGTTGTTGTGAATAGGAAGCTTGGTTTCGTCGCTGTGACTGTGTTTGCTTTTGCATCGGTGGCGATTGACCGTTGTTGAGACTATTAGAACTATTAGTATTTCCACGATTGTTCTTACTATTGTTATTGTGATGATGATTCATTTTCACGCCATCCATTTCCGTGCCTTTGTTGTTTGTACTATGACACGAAATCCGATTACTTGGATGCTTACCCTAAACCTCCTATTGCTCTGCTTTGAACATGATGCAGTAATCTTCTAGCTTGTAAAATGGAATGAGTTGGCTCGATGGAAGATGGAAGAAGAACAAATAAAAATATATGTCAATTCCAGAGGTTATTTATTTGGACAATTTTAATAAAATTTTAGGCACCAGAGTGGTAACGAGACAAACTCTCGCACGCTGGCTTTTTGAGCCATACCTACTCGATTACTACACAGAGGCTACACAAAGATTTACTCTAGTACATAATTAGAGATTCATAATGATAACAGATGGCATTGGCATATTTATTTACTGTTCACTCGTATGAGTTAGAAACTTCGAGTTTAATAACAAAATTTTTATCAACAAAAATATTGCGCGTAAGTAAATAATAAGATGCATCTTTGATGGCTATCAAAGGAAGAGAGAAAACACAAAGGAAACTATAATGAAATAGTTAGGGATAAATTGTCCGTAAAGGACTGCAGCGATGGTCTGTTTCCTCGCCGAAAGAGGATGGTGAGATCCGCCGAGATTTGCCTTGTCTGAGGACGCGTGAATACGCCGGCAGGCTATCGTTGCGGTTTCGTGGGGCAGGTTCTTTTCCCCAGCACAAGGGCCTACTGCAAATAAAATTTTGCATTCACGAATTACAAAGGGTCGAATGCCGATCGACTGGTGTTGAGGCCAGAGTAACCTACTAAGGGTTGAAATTGCTAGTTCAAAGAACAAATTGGGTCTGGAATATAAACGGACGGACTTGAAAGACTTCGTCGTTACCGACGATACTAATGGCCCTCAAATAAGAGTGGAGCATCCACGTGGAAGCAGTGTCTCCTCGCACCCTACCAATCGGGTCAAGATCAAAACGCAGACGTAGCCATATATTTCCCATGTGAGTGGACTCATACAAACATAAGTTGCATGAGTTATTCCATCAAATGAGGAATATAAACGTGGCCAATTCATGTTATAGTATTATGCGATGGAATCACATAACACTATACCATAAAAGGACAGGTTAGCAGAAGGCCACTCTATCTGGGCAAGAGCCCCTACAACGAAAAAGAAGGGAAGAGCGCGTCCGATGGCTAGCTCATTTTTGTGAAGGGGCCTGCCATCGTTGCGAATCCCATATCCGTTCAGGTTGGATGAAAGCAAAGACCAAAATTGGATTCATTAATTATCCATTCATTATTTTTCTAAAAGAAAGTATATAAGATATGAATAAATTACATGCAAAGTAATATAATTTTACTCTATCTAACTAATCAATCCGCATACAATCGCTTTGACTCTTGTTTCTTTTTCCTTTCTAATATTTTTCCTTTTTAATTCTAGTTTTATTACTATTACATTTCGCATGATAAGCCAAAATACACGCAATGATCGCAAAAATCAAAAAGAAATTTGATCAACACGAGAAAGCAAAAAGTATATATGTTACTCCAGTCAACACGAGAAAGCAAAAAGTATATATGCTACTCCAGTTACCATCACTTCTCCAAATTCATCCACCAACACAATTCACCCCGAGCAATAGGTGCTCCACAAGGGCTCACAGCAGTACCTGATTTGCTTGCAGCACAAATCCATTCCCCTAACCTATTATTGTATAGCAGTTTGTCACCGCTAAATGCTTTTGGATTTGTTAACAACCGGATTTTACTATGTGCATAATCACAACAAAGATGAAATATCAATTGCGCTCACAAATAGCTTAGCTTGGATAAATTTTGAAATATGTTTTGCTGACTAAAGCGTTACACACGAAAACAATTGCTAGCACTCGAATATTATTTATTATTTAAGCTAGACACCTAAGCTCATCTGTGGTTGTACAGCATGAAAATCAAAAACACCGCATGATTCACAGCATTCGATCTGACGCCCTAAAAACGGTTGAGAAAGAGAGAGACAGCCGATAATTTTGAGAGCGTTTTTGAAATGCCGCTAGAATCTGTAATATTCTAATGCGCTAACCATTCATTTCCACACTATAAAGTTCTTGCCCAGAACTTTTTAAAGCCACGATTTCCGCTCTCCGTTCTGCAAAGATCCCAGTTTTGGAAAAAATGCAATGCAAACTTTTTGCTTTCCTTCGTCGCGAAAACGTACACGACACTTTTCAAGCCCCGGTCTTTGGAATTCCACAAAACAAATCTTTTCGGTCGTATACACGAACAACTCCACTAGTGTTGATGGCAATCGCGCGAAATACAATCTTTCCTTTAGCCTTTTCTCAGCTCACCTCCTTTTTTGACAACTCGCAAGGCATCGAATTCCTTGCCAAGCCGACCGACAGAATCACCATCACAAGGAACAAGCGCGCAATCGGATGGGATAACCGCGCAGCGATCACGTTATCATGGTTCTATCTTCGCTTTACGTTTTAAATATCCGCTTCCTAACAAAGAAACATTGGAAATCACAATCCTGCTCACTGTATGTACGAGAGCTCCGGGGTCTCGTCGTCTTCCTACAATTCAAAACGGGAAATCCCCCGGCGTGGTTCTCACTGTCACAGAAAATCGAAAGCAGCTTGGGCTTTACGACGTGTCCGCCGTCAGATCTCATAACCGACTCCCCGTTGTTGCTGGTTGTCGCCTTGCGGGACCCTTGCAATGGCAGTTGACGGGCCTTTCACCTATTCCGCTACACACTTGAGTTTTCATTTGATCGTTCATTCTTTGCTGTTTGATTTGAGGTTCAACTCGTGGATTTTGCAATTTTTCTGTTGCATCTGCATCTGCTGTGCTGGCTGTGGGATATTCATTTGAAGTGTTGTTTATTGGACGTGTTTGTGTGTTATCTTTCGTGGCAAAAACTTTTGTGGCGCTTTCAGGTACACTTTTTGCAACGTTTTATGCTACTTGATGACTAATTTGTGCCTGTTGTTTGGGCTGGTGTGATACGGTTTGTTTGCTCGGCTTATGTGTGATTACGGTGCAGACTAATCGATTTGTGGGTTAGTTATGTTTTGGATGGCTTGTGGTTATGGTGCTGGCACATAACTTTGATTATTGGTTGACTGGCTGTGAGGATAATTTTAAAAAGTTTCTTGTTTATGTTGGAAATTTTCCTGAACTGCTTGATAAACTCGAGTCTCAGAGCTATTCTGCATATCGGCTTGCTGAGTTTATTGTACATGTGTATAAACTTGTGGTGATACTTGCTGTGTGCCTCTTTGGTTTAATGGTACTTCTTTCATATGTTTATATTGAGGCTGTTGAACATGTTACAATTGTAAACAATTTTGTTGAACCTGAATCTCCCGAGTTTGTACCAGAGGTTGTGACTGTTGTTGAACCGAATGCGTTGTTGCGAGCTATCATGCTCAAAATAAGTTTCCACACAAGATGTTGTGGCCGTTACAGCTTCAGCAGGTTCATTTCTGGCTTTTTAGATGGATTTAAGTTTGTAATTTGTTGACGTTGCTCAATCAAATGATTCACAGAACGTTTCTTCGAAGAATTGTCTGTATATAACATTCGATGCAACAGTGAAATACGAAATTTGTATGTGTTTCTTGGGGTTCATCGTAGCGCTCGGCTTTAGCCTGAAAAACTAAATTGCACGCAGATTTCGCTTCATTTTTATGCTGAGTCATAAAAATGAGCCCAACCTATATAAAAACGTGAGCATCGAGTTCCCACTCCTCGTTGATATAATATTTGATAGAGATTAAGGGGATTTGCTTGTGAATCGAGATATTTAACCCTAATTTAACCATTCGGATATCATGTTTGTAAGCTTCATTATGGTCAAATATAGTCAAGCATTTTTCCAGTGCTTCGCGAAATTTACTTTCAGGATTAATGCGCATGTCATAATCATACCAGCATATATAATTATACCATAATTCTAATAGGTCATGTCCACTATATGCAGCAATGGCACTGTTCCGTGTGGTTTTGTCTTGAAGGAAGAACACCGACTGGTCGTTAGCGTGTATTTGAGGATTCATTATATACAAAACTTCGTTGCATTATCAAATTGCTCTGATTGAACTTTGGTATACGATATAGAAACACTGCAACTTTATTTATTCTACTTAATTCATTCTAAATGTGGTCGTGAGCAGCACTTGTTAAGCCCGGGTGTGAAACCAAAACCCGAACGACAGCACTACATTTCCGCTGTATTGGATGACGGCTTGATTATTACAAAACATTTCTCTGCAGTTCATTTGTCATGTCGCTACATTATTCCTTCCTGAGTAGTTTTGACGGTCGATTCGAAAACTACGTAAACATCACTTAAACGACTAATTGAACCTTTTTTGCAGCACCAGCCTTAGATTTTGGCCCTGGGTATGTCCTCCAAGTAACGTTTAGTTGTGTTTCTGGAATTAGTTTCGAGCTGTCAACTGGTTCAGATGTAAGCTCGAAATACGCTGGTTAAAGTCTGTCAATATTGACGTTCGTTACTTTTCCATGGATATCCAGGTTGATAACGTTGGTGGAAATTCGTTTTAAAATTTTGTATGGCCCTTCATATGGGTGTTCCTATGGCTGCGGATAAGTTGATAGGTCTTTGTGAACGAATATTTTTCTTTTGTCAACGCGAGTTATTGGCGTTGAATGAGCTAGCTACATATGTTTACGGAATTTCTGAACAAATAGTTTCAGATCAGGTGGCTTATCTTCATTGAGGAAAAATTCTCCGGATATTCGAAATGGCGCGCCGTATACGAACTCTGCAGAGGCTGCGCCGATATCCTCGTTCATACTACTGTGAAGGCCGAGTAAGATGGTTGGGAGGACTTACACCCATTCCTGGTTATTTTAGAACATGATGGCAGCTTTCAGTGGTCGGTGCCACCGTTCAATAATTCCTTGCTTCAGGGTGGTACGCCGTGGTTCGAGTCTTCTTACAACCTACTAGTTGGGCTAGAGACCGGAAGATTCAAGACTCAAATTGAGATCCTTGATCCGATGCCAGTACAGCAGGAACTCCGAATCGCGCTATCCAGTTCATGTAGAATTCGGTGGTTATAACATCTTTTGGTATTGTTCGTACCTTAGGCCATCCCTTAGATTGTGTTAGTGGTCGTGGCTAAATCTAGAGTCCAGTATCTCATTATGCCCATGTGGAGGTTTAGCATGTTTTCTAACTTTGCTATGTTGACATAAAAGACATGTACATACCCTTTCAAGAATGTGTTTTGACATGCTAGGCTAAACATACTTTCCACATATCAATTTTTTCGTAACGTGTCCCCTGAGATGTGATAATGGATAGGTTATTTTAAAGATTTTATTCCTTAATAATTTGGGAATCTTTGGTTAGGTTTCGGACGTTGACACGTTATAACATAAGGTGGTATAGCTGCCTTTAACATGCAGTTTCTCCAAAACTAAGGCTGTTTCCAAGCGGAGAAATTGTTGAACTTCCGCAACATTTGTCTGAGCCATAGCTCGATAAGCAGAAGTCATAGCAATAGGTAGTGCAGCTTCACTAATTCAGTACAAAGTAGCTGCCGTTACATTTCTGTCACCAGAAACGTAGAAAATATTGGTCGAAAACTGTCCAATAAAGTCCAATGCTCACAACTGTTTCGTACTAGATTTGTCGGCTTTCGGGTCAAAGGCAAACGTAATCCGCTTGTGGTCGGTTTTTATAATTAGTGAACGTCCTTTAATCATATAACGTAAGATGGTGAACTTCTTCGAGGAAAATTCAAGTCGTTCCCAAAAACTGATTAAGAACTATTAAAGAATGGTGCCCATTGCAAAATCAGATTTATCCTTTTGAATGGCTAGTGGGTCGTCAATGGTAAGGTGCTGTAACAACGCTGCATTTGCAATTTGCTCCTTGCATTCCCGAGCAGCAGTTTCCGCTCGGGAATTCCAAACGATTTTTCGCTTGTCTTTTCTCCTGGCGCCAACGAGGTATTTATTGAGGGTTGCTTTAATTTTTGCAGCATTTTTCAAAGATTTTATGCTTCTAAGAATTGTCAGAATTCCACTATTTTTGATGGTTTTTCGATATCAAAAATGGTATGCGCCCTTGCTAGTAGGTGTTGGATGCCTTGTTCGCTTATTAAATATCCGAGGCATTCAGCTGACGGTATACAAAACATACATACACGCAATGCGTTAATCAACAAGCCATAATCACGACAACAATTAGTTACATATGCTCACAGAGCATGTCGTGTGATTTAGATGTGATGTCATGAATATAAGCACAGCAAAAGTTTTGCAGTGTTGCAGAGGCCAAATGTTATTATTTTGAACTCAAAGAGTCGAAAAAGACCAGTTATGACGGCTGTCTACAGAAATTCTTCTCGTGTGACTCGAATTTGATGGTGCGCTCGTACCAGGCCTACAATCGAAAATATCTTGCAACCACTCAGTTTACCCATGAGGCCATCTAAACGAGCAATTGGATATCTATCAGGAATGAAGATGGAGCTCAAGCGACAGAAGTCACCGCATTATCTCCATTGGCCGATCTTTTGTCGCACCAGGTGTACTGGGCTTGCCCATGAGCTACTTGATGGTTTACATATGCTTTGCTGAAGCATGTATTGGAATTCAGCTTTCACTTCACAAGCTTTTCGGTGTTGAAACGTCTCATCTAGTCCCGTCTTGTGATGTCAACAAATTCTCTAAGTAATGTTGCAACCAGAGTACATAGTAGTAGCAGACATTAATTTTTAGCAGACGGGTGCATCGCCTGAGGTGGCATGCTGAGGCTCGCTAGCACTCAGTCGTATCGCAGGTCGTCTGTGCACCCTCTGTTTATGCTGAGCCATTCTACACATAAAGCTTATCACAATGAAAAAAGGACAGGAGGGAAGGGGGTAATTATGAGAAATGGAAAAAGTTGCTACTTTAAACTAGTATGGCCAAATTAAGAACAAATTCTATGGAAAGCAGATTCAAAGAAATTAAAAACAAACAAATTAACCCCTTTTAAAAAAAATTAAATTGAAAATGATGAAAACAATTCAGATGAAAGTTTACAAAAAACAAAATCAAAATATTAGCTTATATAAAAAAGGAAAGAAAAAGTATACAAATTACTCACTGCTGTAATGCTGCTGAGCGCTTTGCAACCGGAGGGAAGTACCAAAAAATAATTGTTAACCGATTCTCTTGCTTTGTCTGCAGAATACATAAATAATATCAATTAATTGATCAAAAAAGACTGATTCCAAAAAACTTTCTTTTCTACGCCGTTATCATAAAAATAAATTTGATATATCGGTGTTAAGTCAAATTCGGACCCACCACTTAAAGAATAAATGCTTCACTTTACACAAACATTTGCCACCAGTCAGATTACTTGTGATTTGCGGGAACGGAATTACAGAATCATATAGTTCGATACCCGAATCGAATCACTAAAGAAATGGCATAACACGTTTAATTCACATTAATTTAAGTCACAATCATCCCTGATAATCGCAAGATATGCAGTCACCATAATAAGGGTTAAGAACTAATATACATCGCTTTTAAATTTTAAAGGGCCATTTCACAATGGTTTTCGAAATTGTTGCAGACGAACTCAATCAATTCTCACTTAATCGCCTTTTTGTCTCCTTTTGCCACTGAAGAAAAATGAATTTAATTCTTTACGACCCTCCAGAGTCGATCAAAAACTTCGAAAATTAAATGCACTAGCACGATCATTAGCTGACTTTTGGTCCTCTTTTCCTTTCGCTAGCCTCCACAATCCGACTTTTCGCAAATGCCTGTGCACTTTTTTAACGTCCCGCCAAGACTGACTCAAAGCTAATCCCACAATTCCTTCCTCCCAATTACCGCTGCCGTACCGAGAGAACATAATCGAAGTTCAATACCCTGTGGATCCGTTACTCCATATCTTTTCACTTTCGACAAATGCAACAATTTCCATTGGCATATATGGCGATTTGCATGACCATGAAAGCGTTTAGTTATATGCAAATTGTCATACACACGCAAACAATTCCTTTTTCGGAAATTAAAAAGAGTTTTCCTGCGCCCGCGGGAACTTGTACCTAGGGTTCCTGCAGACCCCCCGATTTAGAGTCCACGGCACTAGTACTGGAACCACCTTCTGACAATCTCCCATTCAACAAATAAGCAAAACATTTGAAGGTTTACATTAATAGGTTTCTAATGGACAATGGTGTGAAATTTGTTAGTAGGGAGGTGAGAATGAATTGTTGTTAGTATAATAATAAATAAAATTCTGTTATTGGAAATAAAGAATGAAATTTTGTTTGTAGGAATGAGATTTTGTTAGTAAAAAGGTATAAAATAAAGATTTGTCAAAAGGAAGTAATGAATAAAACTTTTTTAAGGGAGGAGTACATTTTTTTTTGTACTTAAAAATAGGATAGTGAGGGTAAAATGAATATAACGAGGAGTATAAAAAAAAAAAAACAAAAAAATAAAAGAAAAAGATAGGTGTGCCCAAAGGTAGGTGGAGATAGTAACTAGGCAATTGAAGTTCTGAATGGGAGAATGCCGTTATGGTCGGAGTTCACGACAGTAGGTCATGGTATAGTTGGCTTGATTTAAGTGTCGTTATGCTAGAAATTCTAGTCATATCGAGCTTTGCGATACATGGTAAGTTTGTGTCTCCATTGATAAGTTTTCCTTTGCAGATATCCATTACGAGGCCAACATATTTCAACTAATCAACACCGATGATTGGCTGTCTTACATCTGCTATGACGGATTTTCCAGTAAATGGACTTCGTGAATCTAGTGTTAAAATCTCATATGTATAGGATTTAATTATTGTGTTTTTGGCATTGTTAAGGTTGAACTGTGTAGATTCATTTTGTGCTTTGTTCCTTGGAAAAACTGAAACATCCGCAGTGCTAGCTGCAAAAAATGCGATTTGTTTTTTGAGTCAAAAACCAGAAGTCAGCTAATTTGTTGTTGTCCAAGTTGTTCGTTCCCGGCCACCGAGATTCGGGACAACGATCGTAGTTTTCCGAACTTGATTCCATTTCGCTTTTCCAGTGGCATGGTGGCCAACAATTACGAGAACGATCCCCAAAACGATTGTGGAGAAAGCATAATCCTCGGTTTATTGAACTTGTTTCGTATTCAGAGATTTTGATTATGATCAAACATGCATCCTGACTTCCAGCCAATCAATATTTGATCGAAGACTTTGTTTGTGTTTTCTCGCTTATGCTTCAATGTAATGGCGAGTGGCTGCTATTATTCAATCACCAGGTCCATCACCTCTGTCAGCTTGTCAATATCGGGCCTGCTTGGTTGCTGGTCCGACCCGAATGTGTTTCGGCAGCTGCACCGAAAGAAGCAATTGCAACATAACATTCGATACCTGCTCTCCCAAATATTTCAATGATGTTGCAGGTAATGTGAGGGTTTCCTTCCAGCCAAGATTCGACCTTGGAATAGGTATATCATTTTCGAGTCCTTGGACTCTACTTATATTCGCTACTTAATAGCATTGTATTGGTGGTGGATTCCTGGCAATCGAAATGGCATATTAGATTGCGTATTTAAACTTGGTTTCATACTGTCTGATGCCATGTGGGTGGAATACTGCTTCCAATTGCTTTAACCAAAACTATTTTGCAGAATGCCGGTAATTCTTTAATTTGCGATGTTTCGAGGCACAAATTCGAGGATGCTGCAGGTTGTGGCGAGATGGGAGGTGAGGTGTTTTTATGGGTTTTGACATGTCTGTTATGTTGTCCGACCCAGTAGCCACTGTCCGCATTTGCATTTCCCAACGTTCAAAATTTGATGATACCAGGTTTAAATAATATACTCCTAACACCTCAACTACGGCAAAAGAACAAAAATTTCAATACAGCAACAATCTTTTATCATATGTAACTCTCTATGGCTCCATCACTTCGTAGCACTACAACCCCTCTCGGGCCTTCGCTTCCTGCAAACAGCATTTCCAGCTGATTCGGTCCATTGACAGCGTCCTCCAATTTCAAAATCCGAGCAGCGATGAACTGTCTTCGTCGATCGAGTTAGACTAGCGTTTCCTCGACTTCCTTAATGGTCTCCAGCCTTCAGTTCTCCCAACGAATACCTTTTTGGGCATCGGTTGCCCGTCCATACGATTCATGTGTCCAGCGCACTATAGCCTCCACTGTCGTACAATCGTTGAGACCTCTGGCTGGTCAAAATTGCATACAAATCATGGTTGTATCGAATTCTCCGTTGGCCTCCGTTTTTCGAAGGTATTCAATATGTTTGTGGATGCCTGGGTTAGGGTCCACGTTTCATACTCATGGCGTAGCTTAGGTCTTATCACAGATTTGTATGCTTGGAGCTTTGCTTTCCTGTGTATATAGCTGTTCTTCAAGATCGTCAAAGCTGATTAAAAAATTATTTATTTAGAAGCTGCATTTTTCGGCGTATTTTGTCTCCTTTATTACTGGTTCTCGTTATTTTGATGCCTAAATACACGAATTCACTCACATTATTGATACGGTATTCACCAGGTGTGATATTTTGCGTATTTGAGGTATTTCATCTTGACTGCATCATGAGTTTTGTTTTATTTTCATTGATTTGTAGCCCTACTGGTTTGGCTTCGCTGTCGAGTTTCAGGAAAAGTTCTTTTGCAGTTGTTAATGAACGTGACAAAATGTTGATGTCGTCCGCATAGTCTAATACTTGGCTCAACTTTTATAGCAATGTACTACGTGTATCGACAGTTGGCTTCCTTATAACGTAATCCAGAGCCAAATTGAATAGCAATGAGGCCAGTCCATCTCCCTGCTTTAGTCTGATATTTTTGTCAAAGGCATCGGTGAGTTGGTTATTGATGCGGACTTTGAATTTTGTTGACGTTATTGTCTTTTTTTTACAATATGACAGACTAATTGGGCTAGGATGCCAAAGCAAAGCATTATTTGGTACAGTATGTTACGATCAATACTATCGTATGCTTGGCTCAAAGTCAACGAAGAAAATTTGGTGTAAGTTTCTGTTGAACTCTCAGCATTTTTCAAGCACCTGTTTGACGATAAACAATCGGTCTTTCGTCGATCTACCTGCTGCAAAGCCACCTTAATACTCCCCAATAATACTGTTGGCGTAAGATCCAATTTTATTTTCTAAGATTTTAGAAAATATTTTGTACGCCATACAAAGTGGTGATGTGCCTCTATAATTTTCGCATTGTAGCTTGTCACATCTGTTTTGTGGATAAAGAATATAATTGATTAGCTCCAGTCTTCCGGCATGACTTCTGGTTGCCAAATGTACTGGATGACCTTGTGAATAGCTTTATGAACACTACTGTCACCATATTTGATAAGCTCCTCTGAAATCTCATCGATGTCCGGCGGTTTATTTTTCTTTTGGGCTTTGATGATGAAGCAAAATTTATCCAGAGTTGGTGGGGCCAATAGAAACTCTCCGCAGACATCTATAGGCCCCAATGTTCTGGAGCGTGCGGAGAATTAAGGGGGTTCTTGAAATATGATGCCCATTTTTCCGTAATCATGGTTTCGCCAGCCTTGATGTTGCCGATATCATCACGACAGGGCGTAGTTTTGGGCTGATAACCACGTTTCAAGCTTTTCACTTCTTTGAATGCTTGTTTTGTGTTGTTGCTTGCAAGACTTACATCTATCTATACTACTCAATTGGTCGTCATAATATTTTCTTTTCTTGGTTCTTATTATCTTATTAGCTACTCTTCTGAAACTTTTGTCCTGGTTTTTCTACCAACGTATTCTTTTTACGCCTGGTTCTTTTTGTTTAACGCAGTCTGGCATTCAGCATTGAAGAAATCGCTTATCTTGTACTGGGCATAATCTGTCTACTCTGTCACGGTCTTAACAGCCACTTTCACTTCCATCCAGAGCTCGTTGCTTGCCTTTAACGTCTGATAAGATGGGAGTCAGCTGGTTGTCGAGGGGCTCCGTGAATTTTTGGCCACAGACACAGTTTGGAGCCTTTTGATGTCAAATTTTCGTAGCGGGCTGTTATTTGCCGAATATGCCTTTGGCATACGACATCGACAGGTAAATGTGATCAAGTAATTGTCTGAGTTACAACTGGTTCCTAAATATGTACGGTATGCTCGAGGCCCAACATTGTTGAATTATGACATAGTCGATCTGGTTTTTTGTGTTGCTTTCCGATCATCCCCAGGTCATTTTATGTGTGCGTCGATGTGGGAAGAAAGTCAAACATATGACTAGATTTCTACTACATGGAAAGGTAATCAAGTGCTAGCCGTTGTCATTTGTTTCATTTCGGAGCTTATATCCTCCAGTTGTTCCCCGATGAGATAGCTTATTTTCAGCCTTAGCGATGAAATCACCAAGCAATATTTTTGTGTCGTTTGTAGGCAATGAGTCAACTAGTTTTTGCAGTAGATTATAGAATGTTTCCTTTGTTTCTTCTTCCCTTTCCTTGGTCAGGGCGTGACCATTTATCAGCCAGATTTTGAACAGTTTCGCTTATATACGGATCACATACAACCGTTTATCAAGCGCCTTAAATTCAATAACGTGTGTTTTGAACCCCCTATCCATAATAAAAGCCGCTCCGAATTCTCATTTTCCAGTAGGCTTCCAACTTTTGAATACTGTGTGCGATTACAAGCCTTTAATGTCGTTTCCAATCGTTTGTTTCTTGGATTGTCAGTATTTTTAATTTATATTGGCTAGCCTGTTTAAAAGATCTTTAACCGTGCCAGGGTAATTGAGTCATCTGACATTCCAGGACCCAATACCAAAGTCCTTTTTCCGTTTGCGAGGTCGTTGCCTTAAGTCCAATCTATGCCGAGGCTCTTCTGAAGTTTTCGAAATATTGTAGAGTTTTCCAGGCAGCTAGCCCGTCATCCAACCTCCATTCTGGAGGTATGGTTATAATTTGATTGCACTCTCTGCACGGAAGATTTGCCTTCTCCCTCTAACGTGTAAGTAGTGTTCAGTAGCAGAGCTGTAGATATATTTACAGTTATAAACGTTTCTCGGCATTTATTGTTGCATCATTGGGGAGCCAGTAAACTCCATGTGCGACCCCGAGACTGAGGGGTTCGGGATGAGTATTCACAAAAGCTGTAGGTTGGGGAAACAAGAGGCTCCCTTCCCCTTTCTCAAAGGAACTTGAGACCATTTACGGCAGAGTCAATTATATTTCCTATCCACGAAGAAGGTGGCAAGCTACAATGCCAAAAATTTAGAGGCAAATAACTACTTTATAAGGCGTACAATCTATTTTCAAAGATCGTAGAAATTAGGGCCGGATGATGTACCAATAATATTATTGGCGAGTATCAAGTTGGTTTTAGAGTAGGTAGATCGACAATAGACGAATTGCTCCCTACCTAGCAGCTACTGAAGAAATGCGGCGAGCTCAACATATATGTACACCAAATGTTCGTTCGTTTCAGCTAAGCATGCGACAGTATTGATCGTAACGTACTGTATCAAATAATGCTTTCTTATTCCAGCCAAATTAGTTCGTCTTACCAAAATGACCACCTCCTAACTTCGTATCAATAATCAATTCACCAATGCGTTTGACGGACTAAAGCAGGAAGATGGGCTGATTCCATTGCTATTCAATTTGGCTCTGGAATACGTCGCAGGGAAGCTACCCGTCGATACACGAGATGCATTATTATGCAAATCAAACCAAGTAGTAGCCTATGCAGATGACATAAACATTTTGTAACGGTCATTTGCAAGTGCCAAAGATCTTTTCCTGAACTCGACAGCGAAGTAAAACTAGTAGGGCTACAAATCAATGAAAGTAAAACAAAGATCATGGCGGAGTCGAGGATAAGCATCTCAAATAAAAAATATATACACTATCGAAAATATGAGCGTGTTTGTGTATTTAGGCGCCAAAAAGATTGAAAAATAAAATGTTTCAGATTTCTGCTAAAATTTTGTATGATTGAATTATATAAAACTTGAACAAAAATAAGAGACCCATGAGGAAGGCCACTCTACCCAGCAAGAGGCCCTGTAACTACTGAGAAAGGAAGGAGCAACAGGCTGATGGCCAGCTCAGAGTAGGAGTGTCTAGCCTCCATGGCAGGTCCCATTCCCGTTTAAATTTTCAAAATGAGAAGACCGAGTAGTTGTTAAGTGTGCATATACCTTGGAAATCTTTCTTTTAAGGAACTTATGTTCTTTCTTCATAGAAGCTTCACAGCTACTCAACGCAGTTAGAGCTCGATTTTATTTCTTTTGTTTTTATGTCGTATAAGGTTTATCATCCTGTTAAGACCGATTAGATTTATGTGAAGTATTTTGTCGTTTTTAATTCTTTTTATTTCTTGCCTCATTGGTAGTACATATACTATTAATAATCCGAATAGAAATCAATATTATTACTACTTAGTCAGCTTTTGTTCCACTTTATTTGGATTGTGAAAGGGTGATGGCCAAGACAATTATCATAACAACTAGAACTAATAATAAACATATGGCTATCATCATTTTTTTTAGCCTTAGATGGGTACTCTTGAGCTTTCTCGAGTGTTATTTGATCACTGGTAACGTAGCCAGCACTTTCGGCCGCATAATTTTCTATAAGATCCACTGAACCTCCACGACTTAGACAGAAACACAACTAGGACTGCATGTGTACGCCAGTTTACTACCGGAGAAAAGTGTGTAACACTAATCATTGCGTACATATCATGCATTTATTCAGGTTCGAGCATAACTTAAATCAAACCGAACATCACATTTCGCATACGCGCACACACTTCCCCGGCAGCACGGTGTTAATGTCAATACCAAACGAGTAAGGAAAGTGTCGCTAAACTGGATGCTATCAAAGCTTCGTTAAGTCCAATTGGATTAATATTTCCCATTCTTAATCGCAAAAAGCACTTCCAATTGTTACAAAGTTAAATGTATACTGACAAGCGCACTTGCAACTACAATTTTATGACGGGAAATAGCCGGGATGAGTACGTAAGCTTCTAATTAGCGCATCGTCCACCCTTCATTACGTTGAAAAACGAGTCTATTTAAGTAGCTGTATTTCTTCTAAATTAAAATGGATCTAATATCATTTGGCACAAGTTGAAATGATAAGAACTCCGGGATACCATATATCCGGGATCACTATTGTAATTTATTTCTAACTTGTGCGCTAATCTTAGCAGCACAAGAAGCACTCCTTATATTGTACCGAAACTATACGAAACGACCTTTTTCGTCCCTCGTGGGTCTGCTCCATATCCACAAGAGTCTAAATGGAGCCTCAAAAGCAGCTGTTAGATACGGGAGCATAGCGTTCCGACTGCGTTGATTCCACAGCATAGTAGGCTGTACGCACACCTTTAGAAAATTTGGTAAATATTCAATCATCCGAATGAATAGCAAAAATATTAAAATGGGTCCCCCCGAAGCTGATATTTACAAACTATTCGCACAAGCTGATATTAACTTTGACTTTATGACGGAAAAACTTCTAGCAAATCCCCGACTATTCACTTTTGCCTGTTTTGACACATTTCATTAATACACACACCATGCCATAATGCTTTTGCAGCCTTTTTTTCAACATCTGGCCGATGTTAAGAGGTAGTTAAGTAGCAGAAATCTGTCATTCCAACACTTTCCAGCTGGTTAGAATGGTGTAGGGCTGACCAATATCTGCTGGGTATAGCGACGTGTGTTGCAACAAGTTTGTGGCTAAATCGCCACCAAACAGCAAACGCATTGTGGATGAGTTTAGTGGGTGTATTGGCTAAATTATCGAGTAGTTCGTGGGGCAAACTGCTCGATTAATACAAACATGGCATGCACCGCCGTAGCTAGCATGGGGCAGGCGGGGCGGTGCCCCAGGGCCCCTTTCCGTTGACTTTTTTTTAACCCTGAAAGAATCTTACCCCGGCGAAGACTTTAGGGGCCCCTGAAAATTCCTCAAATTGAAAAATTTTTTTTTCAAAGTGAAACAATTAAAAAATTTTTTCGTTGTTTTATTAGATTGTTTACAAAGTAAAATTTTTTTGTTTCAGTACAACAAATTTAATTATTTTGATTAATAAATAGTATTAAAAATGCCACTTTCTTGATTTGCATGCCGCAAATTTGTCGATAGTTTCGCTAAAATCGATCTTTCTTGCTCGCTCATTCTCAATTGATAATAATGCCAATCCAGACAGTCGTTCTTGAGAGCTTCGCAAATAATTTTTATTCAATTTTGAAAAAGATCTCTCTGCCGTTGCAACTGTCACAGCAAGTGTCAAGAACATAATACACGCAGTGCATACATCAGAGTAGGTTGACGTCAAGGAACTGTTTTCAATAATAATCATTTCGGCAAGTTGTTTCACACTATCAATCTGACTTATTTTTTTTCGAAACGCTGATCGCAGAGACAGTAATTGCGATGGAAATGTTGGAGAAATGTGGTCGTGGGAAATTTTCAGAAATTTTTCGGCTTCTAACGAAATTTCTTGGTCAGTTGCATTGGTTATGAACTTTGGTTGAATAATCTTGTAGACTCCTAGAACCGATCCCATACCTTCGAATCGATACTTTAATTGGAACCAAATCGTGTCCACTAAAGGGTAAAAACAGTGACTGCAAAATTTCCCTTAGGATCCGAAAGTCTTTCGTCTACGCATAATTCATCGAAATGTTTTTTTCGTTTTCAGTGCACTTTTTTTTCTGAAAATTGAGAAGGAATACCAAGTTTCAAACAAAAATCGTTTGCTCCCTTTACAAATTCATCGAACGATTGTCGCATGGAAGAAACTTCTATATGGGCATTTTCTAATAACTCATGTGCTGTCATCAAATCTGTCGTTTCTGTTTGAAGAGCTTTTGCCACAATATTAATTTTTTCGATAAATTTGCACAATATAACTAAACAGCAAACGAAATTGAAAGATTCAACACGTTTTTGAAGTCCAAACGCTTCGTTTCTTTCGTTAGACTTCTTCGTGGTTAAAACGATACGCGATGAATTTCTACTGATATCAGGCAATCTTTTTTTAAGCGCGTAAATCGAGTCATGAGTGCCTGAAAAACCTGTTGGATTTAATGTTTTTAAGGTTGTTTTGGAAATATTTTGTTCTTCTGAAGGTGTTTGCAAATCTTGCCAATGTACTATACTGTGGCCGAAAAAATTGGAAATATCTTGTACAATATCTAAGAAACGTGCATCTTTCAACACAAGATTTAAATTGTGGACGGCGCAATGAACAAATAAAGCATGAGGTGCTACTTCGAGGATTTTTTTTTGAACGCCTCCCAAACGTCCACTCATAACGGCTGCGCCATCGTAGCCTTGTCCAAACAATTTCTGAATATTTAAATCTTTCTGCTTAATTGAGGATAGAATAAGATATGAAAGGCCATCAGCCGATTGATTTTTGACTTCAGTAAAAGATGTGAAAGTTTCACAAATTTCTAACTTGGTTGGTTTTTCTTTCTCATTGTACACAATTTTAACATAACGAAAAACTTCACTTAATTGATCTACCTTGCTGCTATCTTGAGTTGTGTCCATAATCACTGAGAAAAAAAGAGCTTTTTGTAACTCAAAAAGATATAAGTTCATTTTGAATAAATGGACTCAAGTTTGTTACCGACCTATCAGGCAACTCCAATAGATTTTTCAAAACAGGATCATATTTCGCTAATAACTCTATCACGGACAAAAAATTTCCTTTATTACTATCCAAGAGTTTATGAGTTCGCCCTCGAAAAGCTAAATTGCATGTGGCAAGCATTAACGTGACATCTAAAACTCTTTCAAGTACCTTGCGCCAAAAATTATGATTTTTTAAAAAATCCTTTTCAAGTGCTTCGTCCATCGTTCCGTGTTTTTGCCACTTTTCGTAAATGACGCATGACAGAGCGTGTGATTGGGAATTTTCATGGAGATTGATGCGTTCCGAAAGATGTTTCCAATCCCGAAACCCTGTAACTCAAATACTTTGATTTCCACCTGTCATTTTCTCAGGAAAAAGCCAACAGGGTTGACAGTGCGCAGAGTCATGCTCGGTCAAATAGCATAACCAATTTCTTCTCAGTTTGAGTCCCAATTTCGCAGTAGTATAGTAAAAATTTGTTGAGAAAAGTCGTCCACCCTGTTTTTCATCGCTCGGAAATGGACCAGTAGGTTGTTCGGGGCCAGATGAAATTACAGCTCGTTTCATAATTGGGTCCGTAATAACGCTAGGAAAAGTGTGTCCTTTCTCAATGTCGGAGCAAGTTTTGAAGCCAGCGAATTTGGTGGGAAAAATCATAATCTGTTAACAAATACACATACTTGACAAAGAAAATTAAAAGGTAAAACATTTTATAAGCACTTCATAAAGTAAGGCAATCTCATAGAAAATTCCTTAAAACTTGACGCTTTGCATTACATAACTTTTCAATTTGTCAAGAAATGTATCGATTTTGATAACAATATTTTTACCTCGCAATCTTTGCCATTTTGGGATGATTCTGTCTGTGGTTCTGTGGTGAATTGAGATTGATTCTGCGTTGATGTGCTTGGTTCAGGTTCTGAAGATTCTGCATAAAAATTATTTATGGAATATTTCAACCATTTATTTGCATTCCAATAACTTTTCTGGAGATCCCTAGTGCTCTTTATTACAAAGAAACAACTAGGAGTCTATTAGGAAACTATCAATTTTTTACGAGTTGTATTTATTCGAGCTGAAAATACAATACAAACCGCTGGAAAACATAACCAAGCGAACGCTCGGACTGGCAGGAGATTGTTTGGGCCTGAAATCCCGGTATGAGAACGCATGAATTGGGGAGGGAGGGAGAGGATCGCTTTGCAGGCATGTACTGGTTCCCGGTCCTCTCGAGCGTGTGCTTGAGAGCGGCAACGGTACGAGCACTGGTTCGAGCAGTTCTGGACTGCTCGGATGTACTCGGAGCAAGTACGAGTGGAACCACAGTAGTCCGAGCGCTCTCTTGCTTGGTTCTGCTCAGTTATGCTTTTTAGCGTTTCATTATTTACAAAACCTAAATGTGATGAATTGTGTACTGTACAACGCTGCAGAATTGTGTTTTCAGCTAAAATCAATATACATTCCATTAACCTAGCAGTTTCTTAAAGATTCCTAATTATTTCTTTGTTGAGATTTTTTCAAAAACTTCTTGAGAATATCATAGTGGAATGTATTTATTTTATTGCTTATTTTACTATGTTAATTTAACTCATTTCAATTATATTTATAATTTTTACAATCAAATACCTTGAACAGTTTCCGTATCAACAGATGATGCAGGTGTGGATGATAACCAATCCACGATTTTAGTGGAAATCTTTTTTGCTTCATCTTTTTTTTCGTTTTGCTTCTCTTTTTTTCGCCCCACTCAAATAAACACGTTTTATGGCGCAGAATAACGTGAGAATGGATTAGAACATACAAAGCACTTGAAAACTATGTACAAACTTTTAAATTATACAGTTGTTATATTACGTTGTTTGTCATTAACACTGATAAACAAATGAATGCTGAGTACGCTCGAGCCGCTTTCGGAAATAAACAGAATGTCGTCGAAGAGGTGGGTATGGCCTATCCCGCACACAACAGCACACAGTATTCATCCTCTCTCACCGACGCTCGCTTACACATTTACACACTCGCTAAGCCACACCCACCGTCTCGACGTTTATCTGTCCATTTCTCGCGCAGAGTCGGCAATCCTCATTCTAGTAACTTTAACTCTTAGTAACACTGCTGAGTCTGACACAGACATCAGCAGCTGATCGCGTCGAACAGTGCTCGATATCCGTATATGCGCGGGAAATTAAACGTTATTTAGGCAATCCTAAGGATAGAGTTGAAAAAAAATTTTCGTAGGGGGGGCCCCAAATTTCCTTGCTGCCTCAGGGCCCACGAGGCTCTAGCTGCGCCACTGATGGCATGGAAGTTTCTATAAAACCAAAGAACGAAGGACAATTACGCAATATTTAGTAGTTGGTCGATATAAACGGAGTCATAATAAATAGATTTTACTGTATTTCAAAGAACTGATCTGATACTTGAGCATTGCTAAATCTGGCATGACACATTAAATCTCGTTAGACCCGGGTTTATCATGCTTAATTTAGTCATTCAAGACTGTTTCCGTGTTAAGTCTTAATGGTCGTTTAGGGTACTGTTAATAGTTCTTCACACAGTAACTTCCATTCGGTTTATAGCCCTGGCTAAATTATTTCCAACGGATAATGCTTTGCAAACTCAAGCACCTACAAATTGTGGAGATTTAACGTTACAACATATTTAAATTGGCGTCATACCATCTTAATCACTTACAAATGATTATTATCACATTATACAGCATGTGTATATTAAAGCGATTCCATTCGTTCCATTTCCAGGGTAGCATTTGTCCCTGGAGAAAATCTATTTCACTTCAAATAGCATAAAGCTCGTGTATTTACTGCAAACATTTAATCCTTGCTTCCTAGCAGACGCTAAGCTTAAATGTATTTGACTCAAACGTTGGTAAGAACTATTCTCATCGCATTTCAAGCGAACTTTCTCCTATGCAAATGTGAACAGCGATCATAAAAACGGCTGTACCACTTCAGACCGTAAGAAGCTGCCGGCTTAAATTGAAGTGAAAGTTCATACACTCGTGTACGTTATCAGCGCGAGAGATGGTAAAGGAAACATTTTATGAGTTTCTTTGCCTGCTTTTTACGGAGGTTTCTCACATTCGTACACACATTCCGTGGAAATCATGCCAGTAAAGAATACGAAGGCAAACAGCTGAAAATCATTTCGTTGAGTGTTTCCTTGAAATGTTACGTTGTGCCGCTGTGTGATAAAAATGTCTTTATCACATTTCGAATTTTATATGCTTTGCCTAACAATTCATGGCGAATGAATAAATAAAATAGAAAAATCAATTTTGCGCGTTCATTTGAATGTTGGGGCTGTTAACGCGTTTATAGATGTCTGTAATTTCTACAGGCTATTGTCCTTTTATTCTACATTCAAGCTTTTATATTACTCAAAATGTTTTATATATGGTTTTCCAATAAGAGTTATTTAGATATTAAAAGAAAAATTCCATTTTTTAATATAAATGTTTATTTCATTATAAAGGAAAAGGTATGCTGTTAATAGTGAGAAATAACACCAGGCAAATGACCACCACGACCACGCTTACAGGATCATATCTTTTTCTTGAAATTTTCCATAACCAAATCGCAAAGTGGCTATGTTCTCGATAGCCTCACGAATTCCTTCTTTGAGATCTTGAATCAACGCTGGGCTGTTAGCGTAGACCTTCTCTTTTGCACGGTCCCAAAGGAAGAAGTCGCAAGGTTTTAAGTCACAAGATCTCGGTGGACAATTGTGATCACCTCTTCGAGAGATAACACGGTCCGGAAACTTTTCCCGGAAAAGACCAATGGTTTCGTTGGTTGTGTGGCACGTAGCGCCATCTTATTGAAAGTAAACGTTGTCCGGATCAATACCATCCAATTCCAGCCATAAAAAATTATTAATCATCTCTCGATAGCGTTATCCATTCTTTAGTGTGTACCTAACGCCTAACGAGTCGATATCATCTTTTCAAGCCAAGCTTAATGCTTTGGAGGGCGCTGTCTCGAACGCAGAGGGCAAAGTGGGGCATGCCTCAGACTGATACGCGGGGAAAACGAATCCTGGAAATGGCGGCCAGGACGGCCCTCGTCGTACTAAACTCCGGAAACACGCCGACTTTCCGCCGTATTGGCTGTGAGGGAACCATACTGGGCCTGACATTCGCCTCGGAGTCCTTAGAACGGAGGATACACAACTGGAAAGTATTAGAGGACTACTCAGCCAGTGATCTTCAGTGCATTCTGCTTGAGATAAGTTCTACAACTGGATGGAACATCGATAGAATGGACGTCGAGAGGTTTGTCACGGTTCTCACAGTAGGTGAGCCGCTGCAGGGAGTTTCGGAGGCGACGAAAGAACTGGCAGCTCAAGACGTAGTGAACTCTACTATGAGCACCATTACGACTGCTTGCTGCGCTTCTATGCCCCATTGAAGACACCGGCACGCATAGCCCCCAGTGTACTGAAAAGCGGAGGGAGTGTCACAAGCTGCGGCGTGAGGCTCAACGGTCACGGAAGCGTGACGAGGCATGCAACCAGGTGGCAGCATACAAGACGGCCAGCAAACGCCTTCGCAAACAGAACAACAGTAGCAAGGCTCGCTGCTGGCAAGAACTAGTGGACAATGTGAACAAGGATCTGTGGGGCCTTGGCTACAAGCTGGTCATGGGGAAACTTGGTGCCCTACGGAAGCCTTGTATACATGACGCAGAGAAGATGGACGCGATAGTGCGGGGACTCTTCCCCGCCCATCCCGTCCGTGTTGCCGCTGTCCATGGTGAAACAGCAGTTGAGTGCCCACTCTTCGCACAGCTGGAACTGGAGGAGGCGGTCCTCTCCTTGAAAGCGAAGAAGGCTCCAGGTCCAGATGGTGTTCCAGCTGAGGTGTTGCAGCTCGTCTTTCACCATTGTCCAGACTTGCTGCTCAGCACATTCAACGCTTGCCTACGGAACGGGGTTTTCCTGGTACGATGGAAGGTGCCGATGCTCGTGCCGATCAGCAGGGAGAAGGGAAATTCCGAATCGCCGTCTGCATACCGTCCGTTATGCATGCTAGACACGGCTGGGAAAGCGCTAGAGAAACATTGATATGATTGCAGAGGTGGTGAACGCGGTCCAAAAGGCAGGGGCATATAGTCACACCAAGCGACGGATCGCCGCTAGATGGGTGGATATTCTGGACACGCTGGAAAACTCTTTTCAAGTTCCAGAATATCTAATGCGGCTTTTGAGGAACTACCTAAAGGACCGAAGCCTGCTCTACGACACGACACAGGGCCAACGAAGGATGGAAATTACATCGGGTGTTGCCCAGGGATCTATCCTTGGTCCGGACCTGTGGAACGTGTCTTAAGACGGGCTACTGAGACTTGAGATGCCAGATGAGTCGCGCTTGGTCAGCTATGCGGATGATGTTGCGGCTCTGCTCGCTGGACGCACCGTTGAACAAGCGCAACTTAGGCTAGGTATGCTAATGCGCAAAGTGAGGGACTGGATGACTGCTCGCGGGCTGAGTTTAGCACTGGAGAAAACCGAAGTGGTCATCTTGACAAAAAAGAGAATCCCTAGAGTAAGGATGATCAGTGTTGGGGACATACAAATCGAATCGAAGCCAGCGGTGAAGCACCTGGGGCTACTGATCGATTCGAAGATGAGTTTCTCTGAGCTAATCAGGGCAACGGCTGAGAAGGCTTTGTCGGGAATATCGGCCCTGAGTCGACTTATAGCCAACGTAGGGGGACCCAGCCCTTCAAGAAGACGCCTCTTGATGAGTGCTGTAGGGTCAGTGCTACTGTACGGAGCAGAGGTATGGGGCGACGCTCTCAGCAAGGAGGTATACCGAAAACGATTGGCACAGCTACAGAGAAGGGGAGCACTGAAAGTTGCATCATCGTATCCAACAGTCTCCGATTCGGCGGTGAGAGTGATTGCAGGCGTAATACCTGTCGCCCTCCTTGCTAGAGAGCGACGCGCTATTTACCTGCGCCGAAACGAGGATGCGAGGGAGATGGTTTTCCGCGAGGAGAGACAGCGCTCGCTCAACGATTGGCAGCAGTCTTGGGTGAATTGCACGAAGGGAAGGTGGACTGCGCGCCTCATCCCGGATGTGAGACCGTGGCTAAATCGAAAGCATGGTGAGACTGACTTCTATCTGACCCAGTTTTTGAGCGGGCACGGGTGTTTTCAGTCTTACCTGCACAAGATCGGTAAGTCACGGTCTCCCGATTGTCGGTTTTGCCCAGGAGAGGAAGACAATGCCTGTCACACATTTTTTGCGTGTACAAAATGGGTCAGGCTGCAAAGGGAACTCTACAGGGAGACGGGAGAGCTCACCCCGGATAATATAGTTGCGGTGATGCTCGAATCGGTTGACAAATGGAACCAGGTGGCACATTATGCTCGGGCAGCCCTAAAATATAAAAGGGACTCACAGCAGCCGGGGGCGCTGCGGCTGGGGGACCGCTCTTCTGGCATTTCCTCTTCCCCCGTCCCCTCCCGCTAGGAAAGGGACTCCCCAGCTTGAAGGCGCCCCATGGCGTAACAAAACGAGACCTGGCCCGAAGTAATGTGTCAAAGGGTTCCAGGCTGGTTTCTCAGGTTGACAGGGGAGGTGTTTAGTGGGTAGTCCAGTCGCGCATGGGAGTCCCACACACAAAAGTCCATTCACCGTAACTGTTGCTCTAGCCTCATTTTCGAAAGAGTAAGGTCCAATGACTCCGCCGGACCATAAACCGCACCAAACAGTCACACGTTGAGGATAGAGGCTTTTCAACAATAACTCTAGGGTTTTCTGAGCCTCAGATGCGACAATTTTGCTTGTTGACGAAGCCAGGGCCTCATCACTCAAGATGATTTTTCGATGGGATTCCGGATCATTTTCCTGCATTTCAAGGACCCAATCAGCAAAGACACGACGTTGTTGATTATCGACCGGCTTGAGTTCTTGTGTTAACTGAACTTGATAAGCCTTAAGACCCAAATCTTTATGCGAAATATAGTGTAATGACGTTTGTGGAATGTCTCATTCCAAAAAACGACGAGGAATGGACAAACCTGGGTTTTCTTCAACACTTTCGGCTGCAGCAGCAATATTTTTGGCTGTTCTTGAGTGACGTGCACGGGTTTTATTCTTCAGATCACTAAATTGTCTAAACAGCTCGAATTTCCCACCAATTTCTGTATTGTGGTCCCACAAGGTGCTTCACGATGACCCAAAAAGAAATTTTCACCAATTTTATAGTGAATTTTAGTAATTTCAATGCATTGTTGAAGCATGCATTGTTCCATTTTTATTAATGGCGCAGCTTTCACTTGTCAAATGTCAAAAAATGACAGCATCAAAAGTGGCATCACCGAAATAGCGGGTTATTCAAAATAACACCTCTTATTGGAAAATCCTTTATTTTGATTTTTATAAGTCCGAAATTTTTGTTGATTACATATGTAACTTTTGAGCAGATAATTTTCATTTATAACAATGAATGTAAAAAATACAAGGCAGACTATATAGTTAGCTAAATATCTTTAAGCCATGCGTTAGCTAAAGCCTTAGTTTGCTGTAAGCTCTCTTTTCAAATTCATTAATTCCAGGTATCATCAATTCGAAACAACACTAAGTTCATTATCTTTAATTTGAACTTATTTTACATCCAGATTATTTCACGTTAAGAATTGTCTTTATCGATACTAGTTTATGTATTTAGTATAAACAAACAAAACCAAAACAGGTAATTATGCATAACGACGAGTTGCACGATGCAGGCAGCGGCTCAAACAGCCAAGCGACCGCTGGCACAAGAATGACGCCAGAAGGGGCAGAAATCCTCGCTTTTGCCTGTAAGCTCCCACAATTTCGGCTGAGCAAACCGGAATTGTGGTTTGTAAGTGTAGAGGTGCAATTTAAGCAAGTGATTCAGCCCATTTCGATAAGGTGGTCTCCAAATTGGATATATCAATCATCACACAAGTGGCTGGGGTTTTAGAGTCGCTACCCGGTACTGGAAAATAAGAGGCCCTTAAAACGAGACTTCTGGATGTTTTCGCGCTCAGGGATCACGAACTTATTTGGTAGCTTTTGCAAGGCCTAGAGTTTGAGGAGCAGCAAAAATCTCAATTTTTGGCCTTATTACAGTCGGTGGCCGAAAATTCCATGTCCGATACCATGTTGAAAGCATTGTAGCTCAACGCCTTCCCACGCACATACAATCAATTCTAGCTTTAGCAGATACAAACGAATTGAGTAATCTCACTGCGGCTGCAGATGAGATCGCTAGTTGTTCTCTAAGCGATGTTATTGCGGAAGAGCAAGTTCGTAATAAGACCCAGCCTGTCACAATTAACCACGATGAAAACGCTCCCCCACAAGCCTCTGAGCCGAGAGGCAGATCAACGGAATCCAACTACCTGTCAGAAGCAGAGACTCCCTGTGGAATCAGTGTTAGCGTTCAGTATGCCAAACGTTTACCACGACGATCTCGAGACATCAAAAAGCAACCTGTGGTTTTTATCATATGCATTTAGGTGTTGCCACTATACGCTGCCGCCCATCATGCCGTTTCCATGTTTTATCGACGGAAAACTTCTCAAATCATCAGTTCAGCAGACGAATGCCAACGGTTCTTGTCAGAATCACCTCCGTCAATCATCAATCGTCAACGCAAATCGTCAACATTAAGATTTTTAATCGGCATGACCGCAAACATGTCCTTCAATTCTTTGATATTAGTGCAAACAAAACGCAAATGCGTTGTCTACAAATCATTCACCGCAAACGGCACATCGATCGACACTTATGGAAAGATAACTTTAAACATGTCACTTAGCCTTCAACGTTCTTTTCATTGGCAATACCACGTTGCGCAGATTGCACACTATATTCTAGGAACGGACTTCCTTAACCATTATGGGCTGTGGGTGGACATAAAAAAGCGACGCCTATGCAGTCTTGCGTCATAGGTTGCAATTAGAAGATAGATTAGCACAGTTCAAAATGAATCAGTATAGAGTATCCTGAAGAACTCACAATACCACGAAATACTCAGGGAATTTCTGAGAATAACCAATCCACCCAATAAGGCTTACATCGTTACCAAAGATCTGCCTATTGCTTAGCGCCCTCAATTACTTAATCAAAAGAAATTTAAGATCGCTAGAGCATAAATCCAATTTTTACAGAACGGGGGACTGTTTCGACCATCAAACAGCCCTTGGGTGAACCCCCAGTATCTCATTCCAAAGAAAGATGATCCCTGGTGAACGTGCGGGGACAACGAACGATTAAACGCTGCCACTGTGCCAGACAGTTATTCAATACGCCGACTTCAGGATATTACTTTTGATTTGGGTGCAAAACTCATCTTTTCCAAAATCGACCTACTCAAGGCGTTTTACCATATCCTGATTAGAGAAGAGGACGTTTCAAAAACAGTGATAGAGACACCTTTCCGCCTGTATGAGCTCACTGCAATGACGTTTGATCTACGGAATGCAGCTAAGTTGTGCCAGTTTATTAACCAGGTACTCCAAGGCCTCGACTGCTGTACTTGCTACATCGACGATATTCTGGTCGCTTCCGAATCAGAACACCAACATAGAAAGCATATACGGTTGATGTTTGAACACCTCACTGAGAATAGACTAGTAATCAATGTGGTCATGTGCTTATGGGGAGCGATAGAGGTCAAAGATTTAGGTCATGTAATCAACGTAAAAGGTATTTCACCCCCACCATCCCGGGTGCAGTTGATTGGAGACTACGCACAACAGTAGCGGAGCTTCACCATTTTCTGGGATGCACTAACTAATACTGACACTTCATTCGAAATATAGCCAGTTCGCAAGTAGCATCAAACAATTACTTATCCTCTTCAAAGAAAAATGACAAAAAACTAATTGTTTGGCCACCACAAATAAAAAAGCGTTCCCAAATTGCAAAAACAGAAGGGTTGACGCCATTCTACTGGTGTACTTCCAGGAAACAAGCCACTAAGACTTGCTACTGATGCGTCAGACGTAGCAGTGGATGCAGTACTCAGGCAGGTGCATGCAGGCAAGTGGCTACAGCTTGCTTGTTATCAGAAAAAGTTATACAAACCGGAAACCAGCTACAGCGTGTATGATTGCAAACCACTGGTCATTTAAAGCAGCATACTTTACATTTGGCACTATTTGAAAGGCTTGACCTTTCACATTCTCACGGACCACAAACCATTTACACGTTTGCGCAACAATCCAATTGATGGCTGATATGTCACGTTCGAAAGTGAACCCGTCCGTTCCATTAATATTGTGTAGAACACCCAAGCGGCCAAGCAACTTTCAAGTCTTTAATAAGGAAATTTATATGGACACGCATTAAAAGAGATGTTCAAGAATGGGCACGAAATAAATTCGACACAAAACTTACCAATGCCCGATGAACGGTTTTAGCATGTACACCTACACATCATTGGTCCTTTGATACCATCCCAAGGTTACAAGAATGACTTCACAGTAATCGACCAATTTTCAAGATGGCCCGAGGCAAAACCGTTGACTAGCCAAACAGCTGGAATCGTTGCTCAAGCATTTTTCAATAACTGGGTAGTGTAGTTTGGTGTGCCACACACAATTACAAGGGATCAAGGCACTCAGTTTGAGTCGACATTTTTCAAGGCACTTAGCCGCTTCGTCTGATATGATCGAAGCATGACGTCACCCTATCACCCCGCTTCTAACGGGTTCAGAGAACGCTGAGCCACACGCTCAAAGCGGCAATCATGTGCCATGAGCAAAATTCGTCGTGGCTGTAGATACTGTCCACCATTTTATTAGGATTACGCGGAACCATCAAGGAAGACCTACCAGCGTCTTGTACAGAAATATTATAAGGAATGACGCTTAGTTTTCTCGAAAAATTAACAGTTCTGCAGTGTACAGCCGTTGAACCACATGAGTTCCTAGTGAAATTACGAGACTATAAACCAATTGCGTCCTTCGACCACAGTTTAACGAAACTCGTAGCAACCAATCGTAAACAAAAGTCTCAGGACTTGCTCGCACGTATGTATGTACCACTGACTGAGCTGAATGCAGGGCCACATAAAGTTCTAAGGAGAATTCTAGACACCCTTTACGCCATCGACATCAACGGACGCATAGCCAATATTCCCACCGAATGGCTCAAGCCTGCCTTTCTTGAAATGATACACTGTCACAAACTCAACAGGTTCAGGGTGTTCTGACCATGACGTGTAGAGCTGATGTTCTGACCATGAGGTGTAGAGCACAATAGTCATCGGCATTTGATCCACGTTACCATCGCAACCGAAGCACCAGGGACCGCGTCATGCACACCTTCAATTTAGATGACGACAGATAATTCATCTCAACTGGAGTCAGGTCCGGTGACAGCCCAACGCAGAATTCTTCCGCTGGAGGAAGTATCCACTCAGCAAAAAGCTACTACCGTGACTTTTGTTAATTAAATCATAGAAATCAACCAAACCCCTCCCAAATCTGGCCTCAGTTAGATTTCCACGAGGTGGAATCCGCCATTTAATTACGCTCTACAAAACCAGAAAACTAACAATGATAAATGACAATTCATCACATTTTGTTTGCGTGACATTTCTTTGGTTGACAATATCACTCGGCAAGGAGTGATGTAGTGCCACAACTGCACGTTGCCTGAGAGCGCACTTTCAGCATTGAACGTGCTAAAAAGTAGAGATTCGGAACAATTTTGAGGACAACATCCACTTATTTGACTGCGATCATTCGGTATAGATGATTTCTCTGACGACAGAATAAATAATGTGTTCGAAATCTAGCCAATAAAGTTTATCTATTTAGTATAAACGGTTTTTTTATCCTTCCTGTGTAACCATCATCTGTACAAAATCATACCGCGATACAAGCAAAATTGTCAATTTTTTGCCGCGTGCTCTATGATACTTACTCATCAAAATTTGTATTATAAAATTCTGAAGCAGTTTAATAAAAGTATTTAAGTTGTGTTTTTAAGAGATACCTTGAATACACACGCCCTCTCCCGAATATACTTTATCTTCTCAGAGTATTCACATTTATGTTTATATAGAGAATTCCTTTCACCGCCTTTTGGACGTAATTCATATGGACCTCACCACCACAATATAAAAAAGCCACTAATACCATATAATTAAGCTATTACTTATTAAGAAGGTCTGCCAAAAAATTGGATCCTCTTCTCCTCCCTGTGTACTTATTGCTGCTGATACTTTACCTCTAGAACATGTTGTAGAACGAACTCTTCAAGGTTTTTGTTTGGAATCCTAACTGCCCAAGAAAAGAAAAGTTTCTTATTGAAGGTCAACTTATTATGGGGACAATTTTCCTTTGAAAGAAAATGGAATTTTCAATCAACGTGGTTAGAAGTTTTTAACATCCCCATAACTCTGTTAAATACGATTCAATCTTTCCGAAATTTTATTTAATGATTAAGGTTCTAAATTGACACTTATATAGTGAATTTGATTGAATTTGAGGGTACCCTTACGATTTTATTCAAGAAAGTGTAAAATTGATAAATCATACTATTACCGACAAAGTTGAGTGAATTTCGACTTGTGACGTAATTGTCGCTGTTGTGCTTATAAAGGTCTACACTCATGATTTTTTTCAATTTTTTTTATAATAGGTTTCCAATCGTGAGGGGGGCTCACCTAAATCTTGTGCGTTTCTCCTTCTCCTGCCCCACTCAATATCAATAAAGTAACCTTTCCACGAAGTTTCATCACTGTAGCTTCTATAGTTTCGGAGAAAAACTCATGTGAAATACAGATGGAGGGACGGATGGACAAACGGACACAGGTACCGATTTTAATAAAGTTTCGTATTTCAGTACAAAACCCTAAAAAGTAGTTTGAAAACCGTATGACTATGCTCATCGAGTAACCATTTTGTTTTTACCCAGTTTATTGAGCTTTATACAACATTTTTGAACCATCTTCGATATTATCGTAGATGATTTAAGGGCTTTATTAGCTGTTTGGCTGTCAGAAAAGATGGTTATTGTTTTACACTCGTATCTTTTGTCAATGCAACGTTATGCACTTACTCCAATCGCGCTAAGAATATGCTTGTCATTATTTTCAGCGGCTCATAATGTTTGGTACCCCATCCAAACACTCCGATTCCTGTCCCCTCTGCAGTCTTTGATCCGTTTGTGTACCACTTGATGACATATGGCTCTATGAAGTGTACATTGGATTCCCTCTTTTTGCTCAACATCATACAAAACTTGTTGCACTGATATATGGGGAACAGCTTAGATAATTTGACTTGATCGTTATTCCCAATCCCAGAGCCACTCTCAGATTTCAAGATACTTAATTTCTTTCTTGAATTCCATCTCCATTCCATTTTAGCCTATGGTGTGAAGTTGTTCCAGTTTCCGCTTCTCTATAAATGGTAGCATCGTAGTTCTGGTAGGGTTTAGTTTCAAACCAATCTGGTGGCACCCGTTACTGGCAATACGAAATGATCCGTGCATGATGTCACACAGTATTCCTTTGGATTTTCCTCTGATTAAAATTGCGATATCATCCACCTAAAAGTAACATACTATGCCACTTTCTGATTGCCTTTTTAGAATATCATTGGCCACGAATGTCCACAGTAGAGGTGATAAGACTTTCACCTGTAGACCGCCCCGTGTCGTACGTATATGGATCGTTCTAGTACCCACCTTATATGGATTGAATCAGCCAGTGAGAAAGAATAGGATTTACCTGCCTGTTCACTAGTGCTCGCCTCACCGTTGCATTGTCGAAAGCCCCTTCAGTGTCAAGAAATACAACAAGTGCAATTTTTTCTGCTCCAAGGATTCTTTGTTCTTCCTTGATAGTGCAAAGAGTGCGGGTTGATTGGAGTTCGTAGATAAGTCTGTGTGGTCTAGTGGTTAGAAGATTCTGTATGGTGTAGTGGTTAGAGCATGAGACGCATAAGCCGAAGGTCCCAGGTTCAAATCTCGTTGGTGAACAATGTGATTTAGTTCAGGGGATCTTTCAGACAGACTACGAGTGTCCACGCAGTGGTGATATGTACTGATTTAATCAGATCATATAAAAGCTGACGCACGGAAGCATGGTACTGACTAAACTAACTTCCGAAAAAACAATACGGTCACGAAAATGAGATACTCTAACTATCTCTAACCGAAGAAGATAATTCGTAAATATGTCCACTACTTTCTCCATCGTTTTGAGTATTAGCGATGTTAGGCTGATTGGTTTGCATACCTTTAGGTTGGTTTTGTCACTTCTACCCACCTTTGGAATGAAGATCACTTCTACCTTTCACCACTACTTTGGTACACTTTCCTAAGCCAGACTACTTCTATATATCCATATTAAGTAGGATATCTGTATATTCTGTCCATTTGAATAAGAACTGGATACATCCCATCTTCACCAGGTGATTTAAAGGGTTAAGAATTTAATGCAAATCGTATACGCTTTTCTGTACAGGTGGTGATAGCTTCCTTTAATTTTGTGCAATTTGGCCCACAAGTGAGCCCATTTCGTCAATCCCTACATTTATAATTTCACTCCCTGGGAAGTGGATCTTCATTAGAAGAAACGCTCTTCTACTTCTTGTTCCATGTAGATGCCGTTAGTTTTTTTCAGCGCAATGTTTAGGTTGTTTTTCTATTTTGGAAGAGCTTTATAGAGCCTCGCTGCACCAGTGGTTTCTGTGACATTTTCACAACACGCCCATAAGCTGCGGCATTTTGCTTTACGTATATCTTTGCCACAGGGTTATACCCCAGTTGTTGTCACATTTTGCTGCATTGTATAGTTTCTGTACTTTCAATCTGAGTTGCGCTGGCCTTTCGTACCACCAACTGGGTCCTCTACCCGTCTTGATGATGCGAATGGGGCAGAATTTTTCGTAGGCATTAATTATTGCCTAGTTGAGTTCTTCTACTGCATATTCCAGCTTCAGAGGGTATTTCGCAGTTCTCTTCACTGAAACGCATAGTAGGTTATTTTCAAAATTGGTTTGGTACAACGCCCAATTTGTTCTTCTGGAGTTTCGGAGTGAAATTTCCTCTTTTGTCAGAGTACTTCAGAGCTTCGTGGTCAAACATTGAAGGCTGTGCTAATAACCTCCATCTTCTAACCATAGAGGCAATACTTACCATACTACCAAAAGTAATATCCAGTACTTCCTCTCTTGCTCTTGTGATGAAAGTGGGTGTACGAGTACTCCCAACGTTAAGGATGATCATCTTTGATATCCATATAAATTCAAACCTGGGCTATTCGAGTGACTTTCCCGCTCATTGTTGGAAATTTGAGCACTCGGGTTTCAGACCCGATACTTATCTCACCATCCGATCAGTGCTACTGTGCTTCTCATTGTCAAAGCTGGTCGCCATGATAGAAAGGTTAAGCTCTTTGGGCTGTATGGTTTCTTTTTTCAGTGCCAGCTCTTTGAACAATGTGGCCTGATTTGCCTTCTCTGTATCCGGCCCCCCAAGCAGTATGGCCCGATTTGCCTCCTTCAGGTCCAGCCCCTCAGGCAGAATGTCTTTGAGACTCCTGAGTCAATGAAGCTTGAGTTTCCTTCTATTCTTCTCAAGCAAACTTAGCTGTTCCATGAGGTTCCTTTAAGCTGGGCTCTGGAGTTGGCTCCTGAGATGGTATTGGAGCTACAGAGGTTTTTAATGCTTTTCCCAGTTCTCGCGCATGGACCTTGCTGAACCCAACATGCAAGCTTGAATGTCTCCTTGCAATGAAGTCTGGTAACGTTTCATCAATATCTGCGTACTGGATCTAGCCAGTCCCTACTGACCTCACATTAATGACCTTCCATCCTTTCATTCAGAGGACTTTGTTCGCGGCCGCCAATATTTTGAGTAATTTGCCTGGCGACCTCTCTTCAGTTTATGGAAAGTACATATTCATTGTCTGTGGTCTAGGGATATCGTCTCCTTTTTTGACGCACAGACCTATGCCCTCCCACATACTCAATTTCAGAAGAACCTTCTTCAGCCAGGTCACTGAGTTGTCGTTTCCACTGCCCACGAGTAGCATCCTTGGCTTACAGTGTATGCTTTTGAAGTGAAAGTCGTCCCCAAATAGCGTCTCCTACCTTAAAAACTTCGAAAGCTGAGTGAGTTCCTCAGACTGTGGATGTTCTTTTGTGACCACTGCTACGCTTTGCTTTCTTAATGCACTTGCATAACGGATACTGGGAGTAGCCATGCCAGTTGTACTACCAACTTGGCTAGTTTTTCGCATCTGCAGCCGCTTTTTCTGCTATCCTTAAGGTGTAATCAAGTCCATGACCCATTTCCTCGTGTGATCAGCCGGTCAAGTGTTTGCTCCTCTAACCCGTTCCTCTGTTCAGTCGAGCTTGGTCCGGATTTTCCTATACTCCCCTTGCCTCTTTCTTCAGCCATTTTCCTAGGCTCTTCAAGTGAAATTATCTGAGCTAGATACCTTAGGTACTACTTTGTTTTGGCCTCACATAGTCTTTTCCTCAGTGGGTCACCCTTTCCACCCGGTTGCCTTACAAGTGGAAGTGGAAGACTCTTGTATGTTTTGCCTTTCTTTTCTTTGGCAACCCATTTTTATTAATGGAGTGTTCTCCCCTTATTCTTCAACCCAGCTAGAGTCTAGAGCTTGGATTCATGGTTGAGGATGGCACGGAGAGCCCTCCTCGTTTCTCAAACGAGTTTGGGACCATCTACGGCAGCGTTACGTTTCAGATTGCTACGACTGACGTGTTTTATATTCTGAAGTGTGAAAAATGGTGTTGAGTGTTTGACTTTGGCACGTTTTCCTGAAAATTAAATTCTTTACGTGTTATTTTGCCGGAATTCGAAAAGTGTATTTTCTTCTTAAAATAAAAAATATATCATAACATACCAAATATGCTTGAACGAGTGGAGCCAACCAATTATATTCCTTATCTGCAAAAGTCACAAACTACAGTGCTGAAACTATACAGGCATATTTTCGGCGTACAAAATATGATCAGTATTATTGGGGAGTATCAAGGTGACTTTTGAGTGTGTTGATCGCTTAAACAATGCTGAAAGTCCAACATAGCCTTACACCAAATTTTCGTTGACGTTATGTAAGCATACGATACTTTTGATCATAGTGTACTGTTTGAAATAATGCTTCACTTTGGTATCCTAGCCATTTGGCGTCTATTTAGTATGTTCTACCAAAATGACAATGAAACCGACAACTACTTAAGTCCGCATCAATGATCAACTCACCGATGCCTTTGACAAAAATATGGTACTAAAGAAGGGAGACGGGCTGGCTCCATTGCTGTTCAATTTTGCTCTGGAATATGTCATAAGACAGCTACCTGTCAATGCAAGGGGTACGTTAGTATACAGTGGTAGCCTATGCGGATGAAATCAATATTTTTTTTATGGTTATTATCAACTGCCAAAGAACTTTTTCTGAAACTCAGCAGGGAAGTAAAATTGGTTATGAATCAATAAGAAGGCAATAAAACTTATGACGCAGTAAAGGAAATGTAACTCAAGTACCTAAAATATCACACTTGGCGAATACAACATTGAAAATTGGTGTATCTAGGCACCAAAGTAACCAGAACTGGCAATAAAAAAAATGAAATACGCCAAAGAATACAGTTTGCAAACAAAATATTTGATTCAATTTTGATGACTTGGAAAACTAGCTGCATATACAGGAAAATAAAGCTCTAAGTATACACATCTGTGATAAGACATGTGCTGTTATGTTATGAGTGTGAAACATGGACCCTAACCCAATCATTTGCAAACAAATCGAACGCCTTCGGAAGACGGGTCCTGAGATGAATAATTGGTCCGAAGTTTAGATGAGGGCCAATGGCAAATTCGATACAACCATGGTTTTTATGAAATTCTTGACGAGCCGGAGGTTTCGACGATTTTAAAACTATGGAAGCGACGACGATTTTAAAACTATGGCCATTTGAATCGAATGGACGAACAATGGGTATCCAAAAAGAATATTGGGAGAACTGAAAGACAGAAACCAATAGGCCACACTGAGGAAATGCTGCTCTAACCCGGTTGACGAAGACAGTTCATCGCTGCTCGGATTTAGAAATTGGAGGACGCGGTCAATGAACCGAGACATTTGTGAGCACCTTTTGTGCAAAGAAGAGGAAGTAAGATGCTTATACTCTGTTAGTTTAAAAAATTAAATCTTGCTTCCAAAAGCTGTAGCTTTTTGAATTTTCTCTGATTACAATAACAGCAATGCAGGGTGTTGCTATTATGTGAATTTTCCATCGAACTAGATACTTTATTTTTAATTATATCTTCTCGATTTTTTTGGACCAGTTGCTTAACATAAACATTTTTGAAATTTATCCTGTCATATGGGAACAAAATAGGGGTTGCCTGAAATGGAGAAACAGTATATTTTTAATCAAAGTATATAATGTACATGTTGTTGATTTATTATTGGTACCTGCATATCAAAGGTTGAGTACAATACCTTTCTGTTATGATATGATGTTTGATATTTTATTATGTGGAATGTTGCAATATATCTTATGGCGGTTTTATTTTGATTTCATAAGATTGAGGGATAAGCTGCAAAAATCTTCTTATGAAGGAACTAGTATACAAGGCAAAGTGTACCAAAAATTGTTGTCCCCCCTCGCGATTGGACACCTTTGAGCCGAAAAATCTGAAAATTGTCACGAACGTGGATCTTTATAGGTAAAAGGGCAACAAATACCTTAGAAATCGAAATTCCCTAATTTTTGTTAATAATAGTATGATTTGTAGATTTTACGTTTTCGCCCATAAAATCAAAATGGTACCTTTAAACTTCTTGAAATTATATAGACTGATATAAGATATATACGTTCACAAAATGTAAGTGAGATCGAATCATAATCAAGTGAGTTATAGCCATTTCAATTGTATGGAATTACAACAACAATAACACGGGTTTATGGTTGATATAGGGTTTTCCCATAAGAGGTGTTATTTTGATATTAAAAGAAAAATACCATTTTTTAATACGAATGATCGGGTGTTTCTTTTATTATAAAGATGAAGATATGCTGTTAATAGCAAAAAATAACATCAGGCATGTAACCTCCACGATACGCTTACAAAACCATATCCTTTTTATGAAATTTTCCCTAACCAAATCGCAAAGTGGCTGCCCTATGTCCTCGATAACCTCACGAATTCCATCTTCGAGGTCTTGAATCGATGCTGGGCTATTGGCGAAGGCCTTTTTTCACGTGGCTTCAAAGGAAGATGTCGCAAGGTGTTAAATTACAAGATCTGTTCAAAATAACACCTCTTATTGGAAAACTCTATATATATTTCAAATTGACTTGGGCACTTTTATTTTCTTTCAATTTTCATGAAAATTTAAGGAATAGTGTTTAACTTGAACATGTTCAATCGGCCGAGCATTCAGAACAATCATTTAAGCTAGATCAAAATGGCGGCTGCACTGTGCTTTTGAAAAGAACTCTGCATCTTTTGCATAAATTTGAACGACTTTATATCCAAGTATTGGACGAATAATTCAAATTAACGATTCACGCCCTTAGAAAACTTGTTTCTAACCCTAAGATGTTTACAAAGACCTTCTGGTAGGAGAACTCTCCTGCTTACTCAACTTGTTTTTTCGCATCTGCAGCCGCTTTTTCTGCTATCCTTAAGGTGTAATCAAGTCCATGACCCATTTCCTCGTGTGATCAGCCGGTCAAGTGTTTGCTCCTCTAACCCGTTCCTCTGTTCAGTCGAGCTTGGTCCGGATTTTCCTATACTCCCCTTGCCTCTTTCTTCAGCCATTTTCCTAGGCTCTTCAAGTGAAATTATCTGAGCTAGATACCTTAGGTACTACTTTGTTTTGGCCTCACATAGTCTTTTCCTCAGTGGGTCACCCTTTCCACCCGGTTGCCTTACAAGTGGAAGTGGAAGACTCTTGTATGTTTTGCCTTTCTTTTCTTTGGCAACCCATTTTTATTAATGGAGTGTTCTCCCCTTATTCTTCAACCCAGCTAGAGTCTAGAGCTTGGATTCATGGTTGAGGATGGCACGGAGAGCCCTCCTCGTTTCTCAAACGAGTTTGGGACCATCTACGGCAGCGTTACGTTTCAGATTGCTACGACTGACGTGTTTTATATTCTGAAGTGTGAAAAATGGTGTTGAGTGTTTGACTTTGGCACGTTTTCCTGAAAATTAAATTCTTTACGTGTTATTTTGCCGGAATTCGAAAAGTGTATTTTCTTCTTAAAATAAAAAATATATCATAACATTCCAAATATGCTTGAACGAGTGGAGCCAACCAATTATATTCCTTATCTGCAAAAGTCACAAACTACAGTGCTGAAACTATACAGGCATATTTTCGGCGTACAAAATATGATCAGTATTATTGGGGAGTATCAAGGTGACTTTTGAGTGTGTTGATCGCTTAAACAATGCTGAAAGTCCAACATAGCCTTACACCAAATTTTCGTTGACGTTATGTAAGCATACGATACTTTTGATCATAGTGTACTGTTTGAAATAATGCTTCACTTTGGTATCCTAGCCATTTGGCGTCTATTTAGTATGTTCTACCAAAATGACAATGAAACCGACAACTACTTAAGTCCGCATCAATGATCAACTCACCGATGCCTTTGACAAAAATATGGTACTAAAGAAGGGAGACGGGCTGGCTCCATTGCTGTTCAATTTTGCTCTGGAATATGTCATAAGACAGCTACCTGTCAATGCAAGGGGTACGTTAGTATACAGTGGTAGCCTATGCGGATGAAATCAATATTTTTTTTATGGTTATTATCAACTGCCAAAGAACTTTTTCTGAAACTCAGCAGGGAAGTAAAATTGGTTATGAATCAATAAGAAGGCAATAAAACTTATGACGCAGTAAAGGAAATGTAACTCAAGTACCTAAAATATCACACTTGGCGAATACAACATTGAAAATTGGTGTATCTAGGCACCAAAGTAACCAGAACTGGCAATAAAAAAAATGAAATACGCCAAAGAATACAGTTTGCAAACAAAATATTTGATTCAATTTTGATGACTTGGAAAACTAGCTGCATATACAGGAAAATAAAGCTCTAAGTATACACATCTGTGATAAGACATGTGCTGTTATGTTATGAGTGTGAAACATGGACCCTAACCCAATCATTTGCAAACAAATCGAACGCCTTCGGAAGACGGGTCCTGAGATGAATAATTGGTCCGAAGTTTAGATGAGGGCCAATGGCAAATTCGATACAACCATGGTTTTTATGAAATTCTTGACGAGCCGGAGGTTTCGACGATTTTAAAACTATGGAAGCGACGACGATTTTAAAACTATGGCCATTTGAATCGAATGGACGAACAATGGGTATCCAAAAAGAATATTGGGAGAACTGAAAGACAGAAACCAATAGGCCACACTGAGGAAATGCTGCTCTAACCCGGTTGACGAAGACAGTTCATCGCTGCTCGGATTTAGAAATTGGAGGACGCGGTCAATGAACCGAGACATTTGTGAGCACCTTTTGTGCAAAGAAGAGGAAGTAAGATGCTTATACTCTGTTAGTTTAAAAAATTAAATCTTGCTTCCAAAAGCTGTAGCTTTTTGAATTTTCTCTGATTACAATAACAGCAATGCAGGGTGTTGCTATTATGTGAATTTTCCATCGAACTAGATACTTTATTTTTAATTATATCTTCTCGATTTTTTTGGACCAGTTGCTTAACATAAACATTTTTGAAATTTATCCTGTCATATGGGAACAAAATAGGGGTTGCCTGAAATGGAGAAACAGTATATTTTTAATCAAAGTATATAATGTACATGTTGTTGATTTATTATTGGTACCTGCATATCAAAGGTTGAGTACAATACCTTTCTGTTATGATATGATGTTTGATATTTTATTATGTGGAATGTTGCAATATATCTTATGGCGGTTTTATTTTGATTTCATAAGATTGAGGGATAAGCTGCAAAAATCTTCTTATGAAGGAACTAGTATACAAGGCAAAGTGTACCAAAAATTGTTGTCCCCCCTCGCGATTGGACACCTTTGAGCCGAAAAATCTGAAAATTGTCACGAACGTGGATCTTTATAGGTAAAAGGGCAACAAATACCTTAGAAATCGAAATTCCCTAATTTTTGTTAATAATAGTATGATTTGTAGATTTTACGTTTTCGCCCATAAAATCAAAATGGTACCTTTAAACTTCTTGAAATTATATAGACTGATATAAGATATATACGTTCACAAAATGTAAGTGAGATCGAATCATAATCAAGTGAGTTATAGCCATTTCAATTGTATGGAATTACAACAACAATAACACGGGTTTATGGTTGATATAGGGTTTTCCCATAAGAGGTGTTATTTTGATATTAAAAGAAAAATACCATTTTTTAATACGAATGATCGGGTGTTTCTTTTATTATAAAGATGAAGATATGCTGTTAATAGCAAAAAATAACATCAGGCATGTAACCTCCACGATACGCTTACAAAACCATATCCTTTTTATGAAATTTTCCCTAACCAAATCGCAAAGTGGCTGCCCTATGTCCTCGATAACCTCACGAATTCCATCTTCGAGGTCTTGAATCGATGCTGGGCTATTGGCGAAGGCCTTTTTTCACGTGGCTTCAAAGGAAGATGTCGCAAGGTGTTAAATTACAAGATCTGTTCAAAATAACACCTCTTATTGGAAAACTCTATATATATTTCAAATTGACTTGGGCACTTTTATTTTCTTTCAATTTTCATGAAAATTTAAGGAATAGTGTTTAACTTGAACATGTTCAATCGGCCGAGCATTCAGAACAATCATTTAAGCTAGATCAAAATGGCGGCTGCACTGTGCTTTTGAAAAGAACTCTGCATCTTTTGCATAAATTTGAACGACTTTATATCCAAGTATTGGACGAATAATTCAAATTAACGATTCACGCCCTTAGAAAACTTGTTTCTAACCCTAAGATGTTTACAAAGACCTTCTGGTAGGAGAACTCTCCTGCTTACTCAACTTGTTTTTTCGCATCTGCAGCCGCTTTTTCTGCTATCCTTAAGGTGTAATCAAGTCCATGACCCATTTCCTCGTGTGATCAGCCGGTCAAGTGTTTGCTCCTCTAACCCGTTCCTCTGTTCAGTCGAGCTTGGTCCGGATTTTCCTATACTCCCCTTGCCTCTTTCTTCAGCCATTTTCCTAGGCTCTTCAAGTGAAATTATCTGAGCTAGATACCTTAGGTACTACTTTGTTTTGGCCTCACATAGTCTTTTCCTCAGTGGGTCACCCTTTCCACCCGGTTGCCTTACAAGTGGAAGTGGAAGACTCTTGTATGTTTTGCCTTTCTTTTCTTTGGCAACCCATTTTTATTAATGGAGTGTTCTCCCCTTATTCTTCAACCCAGCTAGAGTCTAGAGCTTGGATTCATGGTTGAGGATGGCACGGAGAGCCCTCCTCGTTTCTCAAACGAGTTTGGGACCATCTACGGCAGCGTTACGTTTCAGATTGCTACGACTGACGTGTTTTATATTCTGAAGTGTGAAAAATGGTGTTGAGTGTTTGACTTTGGCACGTTTTCCTGAAAATTAAATTCTTTACGTGTTATTTTGCCGGAATTCGAAAAGTGTATTTTCTTCTTAAAATAAAAAATATATCATAACATTCCAAATATGCTTGAACGAGTGGAGCCAACCAATTATATTCCTTATCTGCAAAAGTCACAAACTACAGTGCTGAAACTATACAGGCATATTTTCGGCGTACAAAATATGATCAGTATTATTGGGGAGTATCAAGGTGACTTTTGAGTGTGTTGATCGCTTAAACAATGCTGAAAGTCCAACATAGCCTTACACCAAATTTTCGTTGACGTTATGTAAGCATACGATACTTTTGATCATAGTGTACTGTTTGAAATAATGCTTCACTTTGGTATCCTAGCCATTTGGCGTCTATTTAGTATGTTCTACCAAAATGACAATGAAACCGACAACTACTTAAGTCCGCATCAATGATCAACTCACCGATGCCTTTGACAAAAATATGGTACTAAAGAAGGGAGACGGGCTGGCTCCATTGCTGTTCAATTTTGCTCTGGAATATGTCATAAGACAGCTACCTGTCAATGCAAGGGGTACGTTAGTATACAGTGGTAGCCTATGCGGATGAAATCAATATTTTTTTTATGGTTATTATCAACTGCCAAAGAACTTTTTCTGAAACTCAGCAGGGAAGTAAAATTGGTTATGAATCAATAAGAAGGCAATAAAACTTATGACGCAGTAAAGGAAATGTAACTCAAGTACCTAAAATATCACACTTGGCGAATACAACATTGAAAATTGGTGTATCTAGGCACCAAAGTAACCAGAACTGGCAATAAAAAAAATGAAATACGCCAAAGAATACAGTTTGCAAACAAAATATTTGATTCAATTTTGATGACTTGGAAAACTAGCTGCATATACAGGAAAATAAAGCTCTAAGTATACACATCTGTGATAAGACATGTGCTGTTATGTTATGAGTGTGAAACATGGACCCTAACCCAATCATTTGCAAACAAATCGAACGCCTTCGGAAGACGGGTCCTGAGATGAATAATTGGTCCGAAGTTTAGATGAGGGCCAATGGCAAATTCGATACAACCATGGTTTTTATGAAATTCTTGACGAGCCGGAGGTTTCGACGATTTTAAAACTATGGAAGCGACGACGATTTTAAAACTATGGCCATTTGAATCGAATGGACGAACAATGGGTATCCAAAAAGAATATTGGGAGAACTGAAAGACAGAAACCAATAGGCCACACTGAGGAAATGCTGCTCTAACCCGGTTGACGAAGACAGTTCATCGCTGCTCGGATTTAGAAATTGGAGGACGCGGTCAATGAACCGAGACATTTGTGAGCACCTTTTGTGCAAAGAAGAGGAAGTAAGATGCTTATACTCTGTTAGTTTAAAAAATTAAATCTTGCTTCCAAAAGCTGTAGCTTTTTGAATTTTCTCTGATTACAATAACAGCAATGCAGGGTGTTGCTATTATGTGAATTTTCCATCGAACTAGATACTTTATTTTTAATTATATCTTCTCGATTTTTTTGGACCAGTTGCTTAACATAAACATTTTTGAAATTTATCCTGTCATATGGGAACAAAATAGGGGTTGCCTGAAATGGAGAAACAGTATATTTTTAATCAAAGTATATAATGTACATGTTGTTGATTTATTATTGGTACCTGCATATCAAAGGTTGAGTACAATACCTTTCTGTTATGATATGATGTTTGATATTTTATTATGTGGAATGTTGCAATATATCTTATGGCGGTTTTATTTTGATTTCATAAGATTGAGGGATAAGCTGCAAAAATCTTCTTATGAAGGAACTAGTATACAAGGCAAAGTGTACCAAAAATTGTTGTCCCCCCTCGCGATTGGACACCTTTGAGCCGAAAAATCTGAAAATTGTCACGAACGTGGATCCTTATAGGTAAAAGGGCAACAAATACCTTAGAAATCGAAATTCCCTAATTTTTGTTAATAATAGTATGATTTGTAGATTTTACGTTTTCGCCCATAAAATCAAAACGGTACCTTTAAACTTCTTGAAATTATATAGACTGATATAAGATATATACGTTCACAAAATGTAAGTGAGATCGAATCATAATCAAGTGAGTTATAGCCATTTCAATTGTATGGAATTACAACAACAATAACACGGGTTTATGGTTGATATAGGGTTTTCCCATAAGAGGTGTTATTTTGATATTAAAAGAAAAATACCATTTTTTAATACGAATGATCGGGTGTTTCTTTTATTATAAAGATGAAGATATGCTGTTAATAGCAAAAAATAACATCAGGCATGTAACCTCCACGATACGCTTACAAAACCATATCCTTTTTATGAAATTTTCCCTAACCAAATCGCAAAGTGGCTGCCCTATGTCCTCGATAACCTCACGAATTCCATCTTCGAGGTCTTGAATCGATGCTGGGCTATTGGCGAAGGCCTTTTTTCACGTGGCCTCAAAGGAAGATGTCGCAAGGTGTTAAATTACAAGATCTGTTCAAAATAACACCTCTTATTGGAAAACTCTATATATATTTCAAATTGACTTGGGCACTTTTATTTTCTTTCAATTTTCATGAAAATTTAAGGAATAGTGTTTAACTTGAACATGTTCAATCGGCCGAGCATTCAGAACAATCATTTAAGCTAGATCAAAATGGCGGCTGCACTGTGCTTTTGAAAAGAACTCTGCATCTTTTGCATAAATTTGAACGACTTTATATCCAAGTATTGGACGAATAATTCAAATTAACGATTCACGCCCTTAGAAAACTTGTTTCTAACCCTAAGATGTTTACAAAGACCTTCTGGTAGGAGAACTCTCCTGCTTACTCAACTTGTTTTTGTTAAAATCAAAATTTGAATTTCGCGCCTTTATTCAACTCTGTCTTGACTTTTTCTGAGCTTGACTGCTCCCTATCAACTTCAACACTCTACGTTCTGTGACTTTGACATACAAGTGTTAATCGCGCCTTAATACGACACGCAATGACAGAAGAACTGTCATTGCGTGTCATAACAAATAATTGTCAGAGTGAAAATTTGCTAAATATTTGTTTAAAATACATTAAATTGTCTGTTTTTAGTGAAATTTGATCAAAATCAGCAATTATTATTACATCATATTGAAGTGAACTGAATTTAGTGAGTATATAGTATTGATACGATTGCTTGATTTTCAACCTAACCTTAGCAGTATTCACTTATATATTTGGTGCTCTGTTTTTTTCAATATAATGTCGAATAAGTGCGGAATTTGCAAAAAAATGGTCAACAAAGGCGACAGTCTGTGTGAAAAATGGTTCCACACAAGCTGCATATCAATGCCAGACACTGTCTATAATGCCTTGAAGGAGGCGGTAGATTGGTGTTTTTGGGTGTGCCCAGTGAAAAAGCCACTGCCTCTAAGCTGCTAAAAGCAAAGCAATTAACAGCGAGTCAAAGCCAAGCTGAAATAATGGATAAAATTTCAGGTCTGAATGACACTAACAGAGAAATTGCAAAAAAACTAGAAGATCTGCAATCGCAAATCTCCAACAAATCAGTGCGGCCTGTTTCATATGCAGCAGCATTGTCCCAGAATCCAATAGGAATAGCGCCGAAATATAATGGAGGGGTTATAATAAAACCAAAAGAAAGGCAAGCTTCAGACAAAACTATGGCAAGAGTAAAGGAAGCATTTAAGCCAGCGGCGGCTAAAATTCAGATTACATACAGCAGGGAAATTACTGATGGTGGCATTTTACTCAAAGCTGAAAGTTTATCTAATACAGAGGCTCTTGTCAATTCATTGCAGGAATGCCTAGGTGATGCTTATAAAGTGGTTCCCACTAAGCAGATGATGCCTAGGTTAATAGTGCATGGATTGGAAAGAACATTTGAGAGTGATGAGCTTTTGGACGAGATAAAGGCTCTCAATCCAGGTATTCCTGATTGCTCAATCAAGCACTGGCAAAGCAGAAAAACATCTAAATATTCATTAATCTTTGAAGTACCGGGAATTTTATACAAGCGATTGGTTAATACATTTGTTAATATAGATTTTAACTCATATTTTTGTAGGGAAGAATTCAGCATTAGAAGATGCTTTAAGTGTCAAAAATTTGGCCACTCTTCAATAAACTGCAGAAGTAGCATAGAGGTTTGTGCCAAATGTGCTGAGCATCACGACACAAGAAGCTGCAATTCCTAATCTAGTAAATGCTCTAATTGCCTGTCAGCAAAAAATAATCAAGTTTCTCATCCAGCATCTCATAAAGAGCGCCCTGAATATCTCAAGGCTATTAAGTTGTTCCAAAGAAGAGTCAATTATACATCTAAAAATGAATAAAGCATTAAATATAAATATATTTTATGCTAACATTCGAAGCATTAGGAACAAGTTTGATGACTTTGAGGTGTTTTGTAACTCACATGAGAGTCTGGATGTCATCATATTGAATGAAACTTGGATTTGTAGTGAGGAAGTTAGGTTATATAACGTAAATGGATTTCAGTCTATACATAATTGCAGGGATCAAAGTCAAGGTGGAGGAACTGCTATTTACATAAGAAACAATATTAAGTATAGAGTAGTAGATAATAGATATAATACGATAGTTATTTCCCTCCAGGATGAGAGGCAAAAAATAAAGATTGGAACGAATTATAGGGCGCCTAGTGAGAATGTTAATGAATTTTATTGAATACTTAGATGATATCTATCAAAGTCACGAAAATTTGACGGTCATAGCTGATGTGAATATCGATACACTTCATAGCAACAGCATTAGTATGAACTATTTAAATATGTTAAATATGAATGGAGCACGGATGATTAACTATCAACTTACAAGTATAACGAATAACTGCTCTACACTTCTCGATCATATCGTTACTAACTTGAATACATATTCAGTAAACTTCTTGGTTAAATATGAGGTTTGGCCGGACTTAGACCATAGCGTCTTATTTGTTACTGTTGAGGGAGTTAGAAAAGTGTTGATACCCATGGCAAAAAAAAAAATGTTTACAGCTTAGATAGAGAAAAATTTTTTGAACTAGTAGATAGTAAATTTAAAAACTGCAACCATTGGTTACACATTTCGGAAATTATTAAAACCATCCAAAGCGCGAAAGAGTCAGCTACTACCGTCAAAATGATACGTACTAGAAGTAACACTTGGATTACTAGGGAACTAATTAGAGAAATTAGGAAGAAGCATACTCTATTTAAACGTATGAAGAATAATCCAAATATAGATAACCATATTTTGAACTACAAGAAACAGAAAAATAGGGTTAACTCATTGATAAAAGCTGCCAAAAGAGAGTCTCTTGCTAAGCGAATTGCTTCTGCTGATGGAAATGCTAGAAAAATATGGCAGACGCTTAATAATGAAATTTTGTCATCAGGTGGGGAAAGCAAACAAAATACTGATATTAGTGCTGAAACCCTTGGGGTACATTTCAGCTCTATAGGGAAAAGATTAGCCGATGAACTTGACCAAAAATTTAAGTTAATGAATTTTAATCGATATCAGATTCCGCTTAACGTCAAATCAATTTTCCTCGAACCTACATTCGATAATGAAGTTATATCAATTATAGCTTCGCTAAAGAATTCATCTTCAGGCAGTGATGGTATTTCTGCTAGGGAACTTAAATTGATAAGAAAAATAATCGCCCCACACTTAGTCCTCGAGTTCAATGAATTTATGGCATGTGGTGAGTTCCCATCGGAATTTAGGGATGCAATAGTGATTCCTGCTTTCAAATCAGGATGTGTAAAGGAACCTTCAAATTATAGGCCTATTAGCCTCACGAACACTTTGAGCAAAGTATTTGAAAAAATAATTAATATTCGGATCACTCGATTTATTAATGACTCATTAGGGTTTGATTTGAACCAGTATAGGTTTATTGAAAAAAGTAGCACAATGTCTGCGACTACGGATGCCTTACAATTCATCAATAACGAACTGGATGACGGAAAATATTGTTACATGTACAAATAATTACATGTACAAATAATTACATGTACAAATAATTCTGCGAGCTGCTGTCGCAATTGCTTTCATAATCAACGTCAACAAATGAATTTACTCGAACCCACGAGAACCCAACAAGCATGATCAACATCTGCAAGTGACGTCACTCCATTCATTAATTTGCTCGAATCTACCAGGTACCTCTCGGTAGAACATTCGATAATGTACGAGAAATGGGTGAATAGGTAGAGACCCTATATAAAGGCGAGCTGAATGAATGGGGGGATTCATTCATTACAACCGCGATAGAAAACTGCGACATAGTGGAACGCGAAGTAAAGACGATTGATTGTTTGAGTGCGAAGTGATTTAGAAGACAATTGCGATAAGAAATTTATGGACAAGTGTTAGATTTTTTTCATAGTGAAAATTAAAACTAGTGAAAGTGTTAAATTGTTAAATTGTTTATTGTGCATTTTTGTAATTAAATAAATTCTTTTAACTTAAATTAAAAGACATTGCGTTTTCACTTTCCCGGAACATTAAAATTATTGGCCGCGAACCGAAAACACGCGACAATGGTGTCAAGAAGTGCGAAAGAAAAATTTTGAAAGTGAATATTTGAACATTTTTATAGTGCACAATAGGAAAATTTAAAGAAACATTAAAAATGCCACGAAGCTTAAACTTAAAAATTAATGAATTGACCATGTCGGAGCTTAAGGAAGAGTTGGTACAGCGAAACCTGGCTACGCAAGGTACAAAGGCCACACTGATTGCACGCTTGCGTGACGCAATTGAATCGGAAGGCGCGTATCTGGATTCCGGTGAGCCCTCAGATGAAGAAAAAGGCGCAGAAGGTGGTGAAGCAGAAACAAAAAAAACAAAGGAACCACAAAATGCGCTGATGCAAATGTTAATGCTGATGCAGCAAGAGCAGCGACAACAGTCATCCAATTTAACAACGAAGCTAAATGAACAATCAGCGAAGCTAGACCAACAAGCAATCGAAATCAAAGCAGACATCAAGGCAGACATCACACAGAAGCTGGAGAAACAGTCAACTGAAATAAAAGCGGAGCTCGGTAGTCTCAACAAACAAATTAAAGGCGTCGAGGAAAAGGTTGACCAGGTCGAGGAAAAGGTTTACCAGGTCGAGGAAAAGGTCAGCCAGGTCGAGGAGAGAATCAACAATGAGATGGAAAATATGAAAAAGGAATTCGAAGCAGCAAAGGCAGTAGTAACCACCTCACCAGCCCCAATTATAACCGCAGCGCAAAGCTCATCTAGAAATGTGCAAGCACCAATATTCGATGGGCAAACGGTCTGGAGTATTTACAAAATCCAGTTTGAAGCAGCCGCTAGGATAAATCACTGGAATGAGCAGGAACGAGCAACTGCGTTAATTCTTGCTCTGAGAGGCCCAGCTGCCGAGCTTTTGCAGACTATCCTCGTTGAGCTGCATTCAAACCCGGTTGCTATAATGAATGCGCTGGACATGCGTTACGCAGACGATCATCTGAAGCAGATTTACCGGGCACAGCTACGGCATCGGATGCAGAAGTCTGGCGAAACCTTGCAGCAGCTAGCACAAGACATTGAGCGACTGGCACTTTTGGCTTACCCAGCGTACGACCCAGAACATCGAGATGACGTAGCAGCAGAAGCGTTCATCAGCGCCTTAAAGGACAAGGAATTGCAACAAGCCGTGCGGTTAGCTCAAAAGCAAACAGTCAAGGATGCATTGGCTTATAGTTTAAATTTTGAGGCAGCCAAAAATGTGACCCGTACCACTGCCCGGGTTCGCGAGGTACTGGCAGATAATTGCAGGTGTGAGCGCGTGGGAATTGAGCAAGAGCTGCAGGTGAATGGTGCGCCTAGATGCTGGAATTGCGGGGAAAAAGGGCACCTGCAAAGAGACTGCAAGAAGGGAAGAAGACCGAGCTATTGTCCAGGGTGGTGGAGATCCAGACCGTGCCAGGAGCCTAGAATGGAGGCCCATCAAACTGCAAGGGCCAACTTCGTGGGGTGAACGTTGGCTAGGAGTATCGACATCCCCAGCACCGTGCCAAGGCAACATCGTGGAGAAGCAGACAGATGCCTTCCTGGTCAAGTTGGTGAAGAACAATGCACCCTAACAAACGACACTGGTGCAACCCGATCGACGATCCGACCAGACCTAGTGAGGCCCCAACTGCTTCACAAGGGCAGAGTTCATGGAATTGCTGACGCCCTATCTCGTCATCCATGTCCAGCTAACTGCAAGCATCGCCGACGGATTGAGGAAAAGGAACCGCCCGTTGATCTGCGACTGATAACGGCGGAATTCGATGAAGGTTGGTCATCGGAGGAGATTCGAAATGCCCAGCTAGCCGATGAAGACATCGGACCATTGCTCGTATGGAAGGAGACAACTGGGCGACCGGAGTGGAAGGACGTTGCGATGCATGGCGCAACCCTGAAAAGCTATTGGGCACAATGGAACTCCCTACAGGTGGAGAGTGGTGTACTCAAGCGGAAATGGGAACCGGCGGATGGCAGCTCCTATAGGATGCAAACTATACTACCCAAAAGCCGAATCCACGATGTGATTAAGGAAATGCATGAAGGATCCTCGGGAGGCCACCTTGGTGTTCACAAGACCTTAGCAAAATTGCGGGAAAGGTTCTACTGGCTCCACGCTCGAGAAGACGTAGAGGACTGGTGTCGCAGATGCACAATTTGCGCTTCCGTCAAAGGCCCAAAGCGACGACTGAGAGGACAAATGCAAACCTATAACAGAGGCGTGCCATTCGAAAGGATTGCTGTTGACATCGCAGGACCCTTTCCTGAATCCGATTGGGGAAATCGATATATGCTGGTTGTAGCCGATTATTTCAGCAAGTGGCCTGAGGTCTACCCCATTCCCAACCAGGAAGCAACTACTGTAGCCGAACAGCTAGTGTTAAATTGGGTCAGTAGGTACGGCGTACCTAGCGAACTACATTCGGATCAAGGCCGAAACTTTGAGTGACTAGTTTTTGGCGAAATGTGCGAGCTGCTCGGAATACGGAAAACGAGGACAACACCGCTGCATCCCCAATCCGATGGAATGGTCGAACGTTTCAACGGCACGCTCAATAAACACCTGGCCAAAATGGTTGACGAGAACGAAAGGGACTGGGACCGACATATCCCACTATTTTTAATGGCGTATAGAGTCGCTGAACATGCATCGACGGGCCAAGCCCCAGCCAAAGTCATTTTTGGAAAGACTATTCGTTTGCCAGCCGATATAAAGTTTGGAACACCCCCTGAGAAACCCCAAACGGTCTCGGAGTACGCAAGTGATCTAAGACAACGGTTGAACCAGATACATCGGACAGTGCGAAAACACCTCGAATCGACTACTGACCGCATGAAGACCAGGTATGATCTAAAGGCTAATTCTACTGGCTTCCAGCAAGATGACTTGGTGTGGCTTTATAACCCGCAACGGCGAAAGGGTAGGTCTCCAAAGTTGCAACATAATTGGGAGGGACCATACCGAGTTACAAAGCGAATCAACGACGTCGTATACCGAATTCAGAAACATCGTAAGCTGAGAGCTAAAATGAAAATCGTGCATCTGGACCGTCTTGCCCCATATTACACCCAGGGAGAATTGACTACAAATAGCGACACATCTTTTCGGGGCGAAAAGAACTGAGGTGGGGGCAGTGTTACATGTACAAATAAGTACATGTACAAATAATTACATGTACAAATAATTCTGCGAGCTGCTGTCGCAATTGCTTTCATAATCAACGCCAACAAATGAATTTACTCGAACCCACGAGAACCCAACAAGCATGATCAACATCTGCAAGTGACGTCACTCCATTCATTAATTTGCTCGAATCTACCAGGTACCTCTCGGTAGAACATTCGATAATGTACGAGAAATGGGTGAATAGGTAGAGACCCTATATAAAGGCGAGCTGAATGAATGGGGGGATTCATTCATTACAACCGCGATAGAAAACTGCGACATAGTGGAACGCGAAGTAAAGACGATTGATTGTTTGAGTGCGAAGTGATTTAGAAGACAATTGCGATAAGAAATTTATGGACAAGTGTTAGATTTTTTTCATAGTGAAAATTAAAATTAGTGAAAGTGTTAAATTGTTAAATTGTTTATTGTGCATTTTTGTAATTAAATAAATTCTTTTAACTTAAATTAAAAGACATTGCGTTTTCACTTTCCCGAAACATTAAAATTATTGGCCGCGAACCGAAAACACGCGACAATATGTTGCCGCAATATTTGTAGATCTAACTAAAGCCTTCGATACGGTCGGCCATGACATTTTGCTTTTGTGCCTAAGTGAATTGGGCATCAGAGGCCCTCCGTTGAATTTGATCGGCAACTTTCTGAGTAATAGAACTATTTCAGTTTGTGTTAACAAAGAAATTAGTTCTAAGTATAAGATTAACATAGGCGTCCCTCAAGGTTCGATACTTGGGCCAACTCTTTTCCTTCTATACATACACAACATCTATTTTTCTGGTTTGAAAGGGAAATACATTGTATACGCTGATGATACACTGCTTCTTTATTCAGATTCATCTGCGGATGCTCTTGAACAAAGAATTAATGCTGATCTTATATCTTACGGTACTTGGTTACTAGGGAATAAACTTACTATTAATACGAGTAAAACTAAACTTATGATATTTAAACAAAAAAATAAGGTAGACATCAATTTAAATGTTAAAATCTATGAAGACAAAGTTGAACGGGTTTCCTCGATCAAGTATTTAGGTGTTGAGGTAGATGAAAAGTTATCTTGGTCAAAGCATATTAGTAATTTAAAATCAAAATTAGTCTTCTGGATAAGAGTGTTCAGGAGTAGAAGCTATTTAGATATTGGTCTCAAAAGATTAATTTATAATGCACATGTTTTGCCTCAGGTAACTTATGGCATATTGAATTGGTGCCATGCGTCGGAATCGAACATTGACTCAATTCATAGAATGCTGAATAAGATTGTCAAGGCAATGCATGGTCTGGATAGGTTGACACCCAGTAATAGTCTTTATTTATTGACAAGAAAATTTAGTATTAGACAGTTGATTTTTATGGAAAAGGCTAAATTTGTATTTAAAATCAGTACTAATAGTTTGAAATCAGGTATAAAACTCATCAAACACAGAGATGTCCACTCTTACAATACGAGAAATTATGATTACCTTAAAGTATTACTTGCGCGGACAAATAGAAGACTCCATGATCCAGTAAGGCTGGCCATGGAATCTTATAACTCATTACCAACTGAGTTGAAGAATGTCAAATCATTTCCCATGTTTAAAAAACTTTTGAAAGAATACACTGCTAAGGTTTGGATGGGTTGAGCTTGCGTTTCTTTATTATATTTAGCTGAATTTCTTTACTTCTGATTTAATTATTCAGTTCTTTAATTAGTCATCGTAGTTATTATTAACAATTTAATATCTTCCCTTATACCAGCAGCGTTCTGTTGCTGACTGGGAAGTGGGATATATGTGTAAATGATTTTCAAAAATAGAATTTGAACTGGTTTAACTGGATAATTCAAATATGAGCTTCTTCTTCTTCTTTTATGTTTAACAACTAATAATCTTTATAACAAGCTTTATGTCAAGTCCTTCTATCCCATATAAGTAGTTGTACAAGTCTTTTATTAGTAAATGTTAAAAAAAAGCTAACAAATAAAAAAAAAAAATATATATTTATATATATACTAATAATTTGTGATATTGTTAGTGTGGATTTGGAAAACCTTTCCTTAATCCTTTGTCCTGTCGGGAGGTGATGAACAAAGGAGGTGCTAATTGCTAGATGGTACGAGTGTTTCGCTGGTACTACATGAAGAAGCTCACTATCCATATATCTGATCCCATTGTCCATTGAAAATACTGAAATACTCGTAAAAGACTTTTCCTTGCAAAGTAGAAACATATTTTCAATTATTTCATCAGTTTTTTTACAAAACGGAATACCATGTTCTGAATACCATGTTAACGACAAAGTTGAAAAACTGTGAATACCTGGCATGATTCTCAGATTATTTAATTTCTTTCCACAATCTAGAAGACTGAAAGTTCAAAAATATATTTCAAAATATTAAATTATTTAATCACTTTAAGTTAAAGTCCTTAACGATGTATCATAAAAATCTGTTCGCAGCACATTGAGCTGACGAGGCACGTACAAAAGCTTGTTAAGTGTAAATGCTCTTTATTTCAAGTTCGTTCTTCCAAGTTTACTCAAGGGTAGCGTTCATAATAGACTGTTTCCAAGCATTTCAGCGTATAGACAGCATATCCTGTTTTCTCCGTGATTATGATAATAAACATAATGAGCTCATTAAAATGCACAACGAGTCCTAATCTTTCTAGGGAATTTTCGTTTTCGTTTTTTTCAGTGTTCAAAGGTCAGCGTTGTTTGGGCAAAAACTAATTGCAACATCTGCGTCAATTAAGTGTAATAGGTCACGTCCATTTGCGTGAGCCTCATTTATTATGACGGAATTCGGAGGAAATTCAGACATTGTAACTGGCTGGCCTAGATTTCGTGAAAATCTTTTTTGACTTTTCCCATGACATAGCAGTTTTTAAATGAATATCCTGGCAATTTAGCATTCGGTTTTTTCCGAGTTTTAACCGCATGAAAGTTCTGATTATCAGCAGGGAGGGTTTAATGAGGTTTTCAGAATGGGAAAGGATAATTTTATCAAAAAGATTAGGTCTCATTTGCGAAAGAGGATTTCCGTTTCAAAATGTGTGTCTACCCAAATTAATATCCAACTTGCAATCACAATTAATAAATTTATAAAATTGTATATCATCTCTCTATGTACTAGCGCTAAATTTAACGCACTACAGACAAAATCAGACCGTGAAATTATTTATAATCGCCACGAGATATTAGCTTTTTAGTTATACATACAGTGAATTTTTGTGGAAATGCTGGCAGATTTTAAATTGAGCTGTATAAGCTAAATCCAATTTAAATGTACATATCCAATCCTAAGGTTTATTTTCCATAGCGAAATGTACCTAAACCCTAAATTTAGACTCTGGAAAATGTAGATATACTTTTCATGTTCTGGCAGTGCTCGCTATCCGAGCAAAATGAATGAAAACTCAATTTCAAGTAAGCAACAATTAATATAAAATTGGAATAAACCAATTTGCTTACGCTCATCCGCAATATCTGGCTCAGCTCGGATAAATATCGTAGTGACGTTCTATTCATGGCAAGTACCAGAAAGATAACTGAATCGCGACCACAATGAATTTTCAATGAGAAGAAAGTGAGGGGTAGAACGCCACTATACAAGTAGATATGCATATTTATGGGAATTCTGCCTGATTTTGAGGTAAACAAAATAAGTTGAAATCTAATTTATTAAGTTACCATAATTCAACTGAAAATCGTTTTGTTTGCAAGGATATCTTTTAAATTTGGTTCACCGCGCTCAAATGGTGTTGGGTGAATAATGGTTTTCCCGTATAGAACTGATTTGATTAAACTGCAAAATGATTTAGAAACTTGTAAGGATTAGAACTGGAAGCAAGCGGGAACTGTGGTCTATGAAGTTTTTAGAGTTATGGGTTTTGTTCGATAAAAAAGGAAGTTAACAACATTAAACCCACTGGATAAAATTCAGAGAAGTGCTTCGTGGCATTAATTGGAGGAGAAAGATTTAAAAATAGCTATTAACTAAGCCTATGAGGTCAAGCCTATACAAGTAATCTAAAATTAGGTACAAAGCTTAGTTACAAATCTATTGTAATTCAAATGAAATCCATTAAATTCTAGTGTGATGGTCTGTGTGGTCTAGTGGTTAGAGCATGAAGCATAAGCCGAAGTTCCCAGGTTCAAATCTCGTTGGGAGTAACGTGATTTAGTTCAGGGGATTTTTTGGACAGACTACGAGTTGTAGTGAATATGAATGTTCAAAAAATGTCCGTAAAGAACTGCAGCGATGTTCTGCTGCCTCGGCAGAAGAAGATGACAATATCTGCCGAGAATGCCCTCGTCTGGAGACGCGTGAATGCGCTGGCAGGCTAGCATTGCGGTGTCGTGGGGCGGGTTCATTTCCCCAGCACGAGGACCCACTACAAAAAAATATTTCGCATTCACGAATTGGACTGCTGGAAATCAAGAGGCGACCGAAGTCGCAAAAAGTGTTGATAACTACACCGAGGGAATTAGAGCTTGTCATGAGAACAAGGGGAACCTGAAAGGAAAGGCGAACTTGGGGTGACCTCGTCATTAACCGACGAAGTTCATGGCCCACAAATGAAAGAGGGGCAAACGGGTGATGGTGGAGCCCCTTCGCACCCACCCAACCGGAATAAATCCATATATATCTTGTTGAAGTGGCCAGGTATTCCTCTTCTGATTGGAAAACTCATACAACTTGAATTGCATGAACTTTCCCATCAGAAGGGGAGTACCCCGATGACCAATTTATGCCATAGAATTATAAAATTTGATTGCATGAATCTATGTCATAAAGAGGCACTCTGCTTGGGCCACTCAACCCACGAAGTCACCTGAAACAAGAAGGATTAAGTTGTACCCGGCGGCTGGCTCATGGTTTTAGGGGCAGCCTGCCACCGTACCGAGTCCTATACCCGGTCAGAATCTTCGGAAAGGAAAGACCAAAAATTCCAATTTACTCAACCATTATTATTCTCGAATATCCTACAAACATAGCTCGCCGATACACAATTCCAAAAAAACAAAAGGTATGAAAAGTTTATCAAAATTTACGTTATCAAACAAAATTTGTTGTTTCTTTATACAATTTATAGTTTAACCAATTTTTAAAATTCAATTCGTTTATCCCGTGATGGAGAAAATATTTCACTACTATACTGCTAGGTTCGGTTCAATTTATGCGCTCTTTCAATAAAGACAAAAGTAAAAAAACGAACTTCGTTTAGGTGTCAAAGCACCAAATGTACGGCTGAAATTTTTCAGTTTAGAAAAGTAAAATAAAACATGAAAAAGGGAAATCTTCCTTTTTTCTTTTTTGTTTTGTTTTTGAACCAAAGAAAGGGTACTTACCACAACCTCCTGTTACGAGCGCTCGTGTTCGGGGCAGGTAAATCCTGCAAATTGGTGTTATTATTATTTTTGATTTCCTTTTTTTTTCTTTTATTTATAGTAACACTTCGCGATTTTTCCCGAGTCCACTAATTTTCTCCGACACGTTCACATATGATTACGACCACAAATTTAAGTTTTGTACTATAAATCTTGAAAATAGTGCGATCTAATTCGGCCTCCCGAATACTACTCATGAGCTATTTGAGAGCTTTAATCAAAAAACTATAAACAGAAGTCTCATAAATGCTTTTATCCAAAATCGTCCGATAATCCTTTAGGTGTCTTATTTTGCATACAGTTCTCGTGCGAGAAGGAAAATCCCAGCGCATAATTCGTCACGTCCTTGACTTGAGCGTACGCATCAAATCCCCACAGGCGTTCCTCATTTAGCACCGGCCGTTGTTACGCGGTGAAGTCCCAAGGCTGCGAAAGCAATCATAGGGTGCGTGGTAGCCAATGAGAAAGGAAAAGTGGTTGCAACGTCCATGCGAACTTCACGAAATGAGTATGGCAATTAAAGCACAAAGCGCGTGGAGATGATTTGTCTACGTTAATTGGCAACAAAACAGCCACAAACGGAGCGTACACTTGGAAATCTCGCAATTTCCGCACACAAAACAGGCGGGCAGCACAAAACTCAGAATTGCATCCTTCACTTCGCAAGCAAGCTACACACTCTTATTTTGTCGAACTTTGCAAGCGTTTTGGGCAAAAATAATGCAAACGCTATTCACACTAATGGTTTTTTTTTTTCAAACACCACCGAAATAGAGCACTGCAATAAACCCGTTGTTCTTGGTGATCACTGTACTTTCACTCATGCGATATTAATCACTCTTTCGCGCTAACAGGTTGTCTACACTTTCAGTTATTCACTTTGCCTCTCGTCTCGATATTTCATGCAATTATTAGCACTTTTCATGACCAAAAATCAGCGAGACGGTCTAAGAAATCTTGCACTCCTCCGTCCACGCGCGTTCGCAGTTGCAACTCGACTCTTCTAAAATCTAAAAATTATATTGCAGTTAGTTGGATTGAAAAACGAATCTGCCGTTTTACTTCCAGTAACGCTAGCCCCCGTCCTCATGCACTCCGCAATGCAATCTCCTTTTTTCTGGCATCATTACTTACTTTTCCCCATTTCCAATCAATTACAATTTGCTTTTTAAATTCAACCACCAATTACGGTTACCACAGCGAAATGTTGATATTTGTATACAATTGCGAAATTTTCAAGCGTTGACCTTGACTATTGAACATTTGGACCAACATTCTTTCTTTGATTTATTTTACAGTTGACAAAATTGTTTGGAGAAATATATGAACAAATAGACGTTTGAATGGTTATTAAAGCTTTAATGAAATTTACTGCTTTTGGCATCCGTGACTTCACTGAAAACAATGCATTTGAAATTTTGTAGATACAATCTTTCAATAAGAGATTTATCTGTTGCTACGGATTGAAATTGTTTGAAATCAATGGAAATTTCATTTTGCTTGTTTAAGTGACGCTAATGGGATTTTCTTTTATTTGTATTGTTGGTGCGCTATATGTTTAATTTAAAAATACATATATATCTCTGGCTTTCAGCGATTTCGTTTGTTTGTAAAGTGGCGTCATTATTTGCTAATTCAAGAGATTCATTTTCTTTTAAATGTATTTATTTGTGTAAAGAATAGTGTATGTCTATAGCTGTAATAGTTTTATAATTGTAGAGTGATCTAATGTGAGCTTTTATATTCTCATTCACTTCACTTTCACAAATTAATTATTTTTGTTGCTGTTGATGATTTCGCGCTTCTTTCACGCATTTGTAAAATGAATTGGATGTATCAAAAGTAGTATAATGTGACCGATGCATGACGACCTCCTGGCGTTATTACACATTCTTAGCCGACAGTTGACTCTGCTAATCTCACAACAGTGATATCTCTTTATTTTCATGACTATCGGATGTGACTAGGTTCGGTCCCATTGTCGATGATAGACTATTATTATTGAAATAAACACTTCCCGTTACTTGTTGGGACTCGTTGTTGAATTCGATCAATTGATCTGTTGAAAAGTCGACTAATTGATTTGTGTCATTCTTATTAATATTTTCAATATGACCATTTCCATTCGATATTGATTGCACGACTGATTCGTTGGATTGATTTTGTTCTTGCAGTGTTTTGCCATTTGTCATTGGTGCTGGCGGGACAAATGGATTTTGGAAATTTGGAAAGACCTTGACATCGTTAATAATCATATTTGAGAATGAATTGATTAAGGCATTTTCCCTATCTGTAACAGTCTTTTCATAAGCTACTTGCTCTGAAAATGATTGAGGTTGGGTTGTTTGTTGTTGCTCTACTGTTTGCAATTGTTTCTGTTGTGTGTCTTGTAACAGTTGTGTTGGCTGTGCCTGTTCTTGTGGTTGCTGCGCTGGCTTTTTGAGCCATAACTCCTCGATTACTACAGAGTGTTCACTTATTGGTGATTTAATCAGATCATATCATAGCTGAGCAGGCACACGGGAGCATGCTACTGGCCAAACCAACTTCCGAAAAAATCAATACGGTTATGAAAATGAGATACTCTAACTATCTCTAAGCGAAGGCCCGAGAGGGGCTGTAGTGCTACAAAGAAGAAATTCTAGTGTGATTCTTTAAATCACAATGTCATAGCCACGGTATGCACCGTTGTCGCAGGCATTGAAAGACGGCAGAGGGATACTTGTCCTGGATTGCCTTATTAAGGCTGGTTGGCGCTCAGTCGTGGCATGGGATACTCTCTGCCCGTGCAAAAAGAATTTACACTGGAAGAGGGAAAGGAAAAGGGAGTCCATTTTGAGAAAAATAAAAAAAATCTTTTCATGCATGCATGATCGCCTTTTATCATACATTATACTAAAATTAAATTATTCGCAAAAATTTCTTCAAAAATAAAAAAAGTAATTTCAACTAAAATGAAAAATCAAAACAGAACTACGCTCATGTTAGAAGGATTTTCTACTCAGCCTACGATATACAGACACTTATTATCAATAAACTCAAGAAAACTTTAACAATATCTACAACAAATACAAACTTACTTTCAAAGAAAAAAACCATTGCCGCCATTGCCATAGCCTGAACTAAATCTTAAAGACGTTTTTGTCATTCGTTGTACTTCAAAACCCGGTGAAGATCCAATCAAAAGTATAGTGTCTGGTTCGATGGAAAGCACGAATTGTAGAAAAACCGAAAATTTGTTCGCCACAATCTTAAATTTCAGTGAATTTAAAAATGCCCATATGAATTTACTGGCAAAAATGTTATGTTTACAAACCCTACTATAATTATTAAGGAAGTTGAGTGAATTTCGACTTCTAAGGGGCTTGTTATTGCTGAACCTTTGTAGTGAAGTGAAAGGAATATAAATGTGTCCGTAAAGGGTTGCAGCAATGGCCTGCTGCCCCAGCAAACGAAGGTGTTGGCGCTCGCCGAGATTTGCCTTGTCTAAGGAAGCCTGAATGCGCTGTCAGGCTAGCATTGTGGTGTCGTCGGGCGGGTTCTTTTCCCCACCATAGGGGCCCACTACAAAAGATTTTCGCATTCACGAATTAAGTGGTTGTAGGACTCGGTTCAACGGTGTTGAGGCCGAGGTAACCTACTGAAGGGATGGACTGTCAAAGCAAAACGACAGAGTGGGCCTGGCAAACGCACACAAGACTTGAGAGGATCCTGTCTTTACTATCTATACTTGCAAACCCCAAATAAGAGTGGGGCATCCAGGTAGAAGCGGTGCCCCTCGCACCCCCAATTGGGTAAAGATCCATCGTAGAAGTGGCCATATATTCTCCATTTAAATAAAAAACTCATGCAAACGTAGTTTGCATGAATTTTTCTTTTAAATAAAAAAATGAACGTTTCAAACTTATGTTAAAGGCTTTATGATGAGATCACAAAACACTTTGACATAACTAAAAAATTCGAGCGGAAGGCCACTCTACCCTGCGAGAGCACCTGTAACGACAAAGAAAATGAGGTGAGCTGACCTGATGGCTAGCTCATGAGTGGAGGTGCCAGCCAACCTAGTGGGTCCCATACCTGGTCAGGGTTTCATATAAATGAAAAGACCGAAGTGAAATTCATAATTATTTATTTACATAATTTTTTGCACATTTATTTATATAATCCTTGCTAAATTGAATTTTTACGAACTAAATAATTGTATTTACTAATATTTTTATGTATATAGCAACAAAAGTATGTTCCAAGAATTGAAAGAAACAAGTTGAAGTAGCAGGCGAGTGCTCCTTCCAGAAGGGTATTGTAAAACAATTAGTAAATCAAATAATATATTCTGCATATCAAAACTTGACTAATATACAGATTCCATAAATTGAGTTCGAAGAATCATTATGGTCATTTCCCCTTCCCCTGCACCCCTCAAAGTAAAACTTGTCATTTTAAGCCCTGTTTTGGAAAGTTCTCATCAAGACCTTTCATTTGATACCCATATTGCCTACATGCAATGAAACTTTTTTTTTCGGGGGCATCCCCCTATATGGGGAGACCCCCCTTAAACACCTTTGAAGAGGGCGTCACCTTACACTTACCTACAAAATCTTGTGTTTCTTGCTTATGTAGCTTGCGAGAAATTGTGTTGTGACACACGGACGGACGGACGGATGGACAAACGGACAGACAGGACGCTATTTTAGTAGGGTATTGTAAAATGATTTTACAATACCCTAAAAAGAAAGTATTTTTTCAATTCTTGGAACACACTTTTATTGCTATACACACAAAAATATCAGAAGATACAATTATTTAGGTTGTAAGAATTCAATTTAGCAAGAATTATATAAATAAACGTAAAAAAAATTATGTAAATAAATGTGAAAAAAATTATATGACTAAATGTGAAAAAAATTCTATAAATAAATGTGAAAAAATTATGCAAATAAATGTGAAATATCAAATCAATAAATGTTAAAACAATTACATTAATTAATATGCAAAGAGAAATAAAAAGGGTACTTACACACTTCTTTGACGAGCACTCGTGGTCGAGGCGAGGTAAGCGACCTGTGAAGTATGAAAACTGTCGATTTAAGTTTTACTTAATACAGGGTTATCCATTTCGTGGTAGGAAAGTATAACCCTGCCATTTGACATCTGTCAGAATTAAATGTCTTCCAAAGCGTGTTTTTTTTAGTTGAAGGTTTGCCATCTAGAAATATGGATCGTTTAACAGTCGAAGAACGCGTTAAAATTATTAAATTTTATTATAAAAATGGTGATTCTGTTGTATCAACATTTAGGGCTTTACAAGCCGATTACGGTCGACATAATCGACCTACACAGCAAACAATTTCGAACACAGTGAGAAAATTTGAAGAGACTGGATCGGTTTTTGATATTGCAAGGCCTGTGCATCATCGCAACATTCGTTCTGCTGAAAATATCGCTGTCGTTGCTCAAAGTGTGGAGGAAGACCCGAATTTGTCGATTCCTTGACGTGCTCAACATTTGGGCTTGTCTTACGGCTTATTGTGGCGGATTTTGCATTTGGATTAGCATCTTCATCCGTACAAAATCCAACTCACTCAAGAACTTAAGCCTCAAGACCATACACAACGCAGAATGTATGCGAATTGGGTGATTGAACAACAAGCCATTGATAAAGATTTTTCGAACAAAATTTCCTTTAGTGATGAGGCTCATTTTTCGCTCAGTGGTTACGTAAATAAATAGAATTGCCACATATGGGGCTCTCAAAATCCTCAGGTCATCGCAGAAAGGCCTTTGCATCCGGAAAAAGTGACCGTTTGGTGTGCATTATGGTCTGGTGGTGTTATTGGCCCGTATTTTTTGAAAACGATCAAGGAAGAGCCATTACAGTCAATTCTGACCGCTATGCATTATTATTTTTGGAGAGAAATTTAAGATTTTGATCTGGAGAACATGTGGTTTCAACAGGATGGAGCCACAAGCCACAGAACACAGGCTAATCGAGCACTTTTGCAAGAGAAATATCCAGGACGCGTTATTTTGAGATTGAGTGATGTCAATTGGCCCGCAAGATCCTGCGACCTAACATCTTTGGATTTCTTTTTATGGGACTATGCAAAAGACCATGTTTACACGAACAATTCTCAAAATTTTGAGCAATTGAAAACCAATATTCGTGTAGTTATGGCCGAGATATTGCCGGAAATGTGCCGAAAAGTCATTGAAAATTACTTCAAAAGGATTGAGACCTACAAGATGTTCCGTGGAGGACATTTGAATGATATTGTGTTTCACGTATAATGGCAAGGTTCAATCTTTATATTGAATAAAATTTTGTTTCCGTCTGAATGTTTTATGTGTTTTCTCCAGCTTTACTTTCCCAAGCGTAAAATGAATAACCCTTTGTAATAAAGCCTTCATTTTTAACATGATATTATGACTTGTAATTTTCATAAAATTGCATCAAAAAAAAAAAAAACGTTTCAAAATACATATATCACTTTCTAATGATTGAAATTTTTGAAATTGAAATTAAAAACAAATCGGATCTTTTACACAGATGTTCGAAACGAGCAGCTGTCTGATTCATCGGATATTTTTGGCGCATTAAAGTTTTAAATCACTACCGCGTTCGATTTGTATATTGTTAATCTCGAATGTTGCTACACGAAGCATTTCATTAAATTTCAACGACTCATCCGTTTTAATGTTAGTAAATTTGCCCATTTCCTCTTCATCGTCGTAAAGGGCACGATTTGCAGTGCAATTCGAATGTAGCGGGTGAATATGCTGACGATGCGCGCTAGCTTATTTTCAATTGTTGAAAAAAATAATTTCGCGTATTCACACCTGCGCAAGGTAAGGTCTTAGTCACTCAAGGGAGGGCCATCTAGCTCATGTAATTTTGCAATCACCAACCACATAATCTCGATACTAGAATTCTAAATAACTGCTACACAGCACAACATTGCTTATACCATGTGGAAAGTGGAATAACGGCTCATCAACAGTGATTGACCAACACAGTTTACGACATTGATCCACTTTATCGTACGTTTTGTATCCTCATTTATACACTTTACCTTGTACAATTCCCGTCTTTTACGTCATCGCACGAATGAGGAGAAAACAGACATTGGCGAACGATATAAACAAACTTTTACACACTTTGTTCGGACTCGTTCTTTTGATCTCTACAACTCAATAAATTATTTCTGCGGCATGCGCGAAAACATACGGCAAACAATTATGAACCTGCAGCATATGATGGAGATATGTGGATGCCCCTGGGGAATTTGCCAAAGATTAAGATATCCGTAGGAATTTCACTTGGGGTTGAACCATTCCCTGACACGTGATTTGTAGCGAAGCGACACACACGTTCAGCTCTTTCGCACGGAAGTCCTTGACTCCTCACGAAAACACACAGAGCAAATTTTTCTTTCTTCGATAATTCATCGCGAATATTTGAGTCGATAGAATATTTATGTTTCTTCTCAGATGGATGAATAGAGCGAATGGATTCACGAAAACTGGACCTCATGTTATGGCTCAAATTTGAAAACCACGCAAACTGCACCAAGTGATTAAATTAGTTGGCTGGTGCAGGAGTAAGAACACCCATTCACTGTTGCTAGTTGCGAGCTCTTCTTCACACTGTCACTAGATTTGCACGGGACTACAACACACATCCAGCGCAAGAAATTCCGTCGTATGTACGTCACACGAAAAGGAGAAATGCCATTCAAATTACGATAGCCAAATGAATTTTGCTTATTTCAATGAATCTAAACTGGTTTTGCGGCGCTGTCTGTTTTTCGTTACCCTATACCTCCACACTCGCACAACATCCCGTTTCACTGGACGTTTTCAATCTGAGTCTCGCTTCGAAGCAATCTTTTCGATTATCTCGCCGAGCCTTATCATGGCGATAACGGAGCTTTTTCTCATCGAGATAAACTTGGAATTGCTTCACGAAATTGCGTTGCAAAGCGGGTTGCCATTAGATTTTTTTTCTAGTGGTTTTATTTAATTTTTCATTTGCTTATTTGGACAAATTACGCTGATAATGGTAGCAATGGTAGTGGCGGGGTTTGGGGTGGGCTAGAAAATAACAATATTAACAAGTGGCGTATCAAATTATTCAAGTCATTTGGTGTACGTCTATGTTGAACTCCCAGCATTTTTCAAGTACCTGCTTGACTGTGAACAATTGGTCTGTTGTTGATATACCTGCCCTAAAACCACCTTGATACTCCCCAATAATACTGTTGGCGTATGATCCGATTTTACTTTCTAAAATTTTAGAAAATATTTTGTACGCCGTACAAAGTAGTGATATGCCTCTATAATTTTCGTACTGTAGCTTGTCACCTTTTTTTTGGATAGGGAATATAATTGATTGGCTCCACTCTTTCGGCATATGTTCTTGTTGCCCAATGTACTGTATGACTTTGTGAAAAGCTTGATGAACACTACTGCCACCATATTTGATGAGCTCCACTGGAATTTCATCAATACTCGGCGCTTTATTATTCTTTTAGGCTTTGATGATGGAACAAACTTCATCCAGAGTTGGTGGGACCAATGGAAGCTCTCCGCAGACATCTATAGGCTCCGATGTTCTAGAGCTGTGTGAAGGATTAAGGAGGTTCTTGAAATATGATGCCCATCTTTCTTTAATCTTGATTTCATCAGCGATGGTATTGCCGCTGTCATTAAGACAGAGCGTGGCTTTGAGCTGATTAACGCTTTTCACTACCTTGTATGCTTGTCTTGTATTATTGCTCGCTAAACTTACATCTATACTTCTCAATTCGTCGTCATAGTATTTTCTTATCTTAGTCCCAATTACCTTTTTCGTTCCTCTTGTGAGATTTTCATGGTGTTCTCTCTTCGTCCTGGTTTTCCTACCTACGTATTCTTTGTACGCCTGATTCTTTTTATCTAACGCATTCTGGCACTCAGCATCGTCTTTAACAATGCGTCTTATAAGATGGGAGCCAGGTGGTTGTCGAGGGTCTCCGTGAAATTTTCGGCCACAGACGCCATTTGGAGCCTTCCGATGTCAAATTTTTGTAGCGGGCTGGTCTTCGTTGAATATGCCTTTGACATACGACACCGATAGTTTAATTTGATCAAGTGATGATCTGAGTTACGATTGGCTCCTCGGTATGTACGGACGTCAAGTATGCTCGAGGCTCTACGTTGTTTGATCAGAACATGATCGATCTGATTTTGTGTGTTGCCATCTGGTGATACCTAGGTCATTTTATGAGTGCGTTGATGTGGGAAGCAAGTCGAACGTATGACTAGATTTCTACTACATGCAAAGTCAATCAGGCGCTGACCGTTGTCATTTGTTTCATCTTGGAGGCTATATCCTCCAGTCGTTCCCCGATGACATAGCTCATTGCCAACCTTAGCGATGAAATCACCCAGAATAATTTTTGTGTCGTTTGTAGGCAATGAGTCGACCAGTCTTTCCAGGTGATTGTAAAACGATTCCTTTGTTTCTTCGCCCTTTCCTTCGGTCGGGGCGTGAGCATTAATCGGCCAGATTTCGAAGAATCTCGCTTTTACACGGATAGCTCACAACCGTTCATTGACTGCCACAATGAAGGCCACTCCGAATTCTCGTTTTCCAGTATGCTTCCCACTTTTAAATCTTGTGTGCGATCTCATGTCTTAAATATCGTTTCTTGTCCAATTCATTTCCTGGACTGCCAGTACTTTTACTTGATATTGACTGGCCTGTTGTAAAAGTTCCTTAACAGCGCCAGGATAATTGAGTGATCTGACATTCCAGGGTCCAATGTAATAGTCCTTTTATCGTTTGCGAGGTCGTTTCCGTGAGTCCAATCCATTCCGAGGCCTATCTACGGGTTTCGAAACAATTAAAGGTTTTCCAGGGACGGGGAGTTAGCCCGTCGCCCAGCCTCTATTCCGGCGGCATGGTTATTACATCGATTCCGTTATCAGGCGCGGAAGATTTGCCTTCATGCTCTTACGTCCTCACGAAGTAGGTGTAAGTAGAATTTGGTAGCGGAGCTGTGGATATATTTACCGTTATAAGCATTTCTCGACAATTAATGTTACATTATTGGGGAGCCAGTAAACCTAATGTGCACCCCGAGAGCATTTACTACAATTTAATTCGGGGGTTTGGGATGAGGCATCATGGAAGCTATGGGTGGGGGAAACAAGGGGTTCCCTCCTCCTTTCTCAAACGGGCTTGGGACCGTCGATGGCGGAGTTGCCATTAATAATACCAATTGCATTATCTAGGTCAGAAAATCGAAGAATTGTACTTCGTAGAGTTAGTTACTAATCGGAATCAATAAAGAGTAGCTCATAAAATTAAAACTTTGTTTTATTTACAAATAAAGTTAAAGATTCACAAACGTCGCGTGTTTCTCGACTAGCTAGTTATGGGATCATATGAGGCAAGTTCTCGTCGTGCGACGAAGCTACACCACAAAATATTCATCACGCGCATTCTATTCTACACGACATTCCCATCAATTTTTATCACCTTTAGAAATGTTCTATTATATGTCAATTAAGTTACTCTATAGTAATTCAAAAATTTTGTTATCTCGGTAAAGGTAGTGGACACTAAAGCTAGAGACAAATGCAAACAATGTACAAAAAGCAACCGTTACTTTTCCTGAAGAAGGTCGTTGCATTCCAACGGGAATGTCAAACCTAAGGATGTTAAAGTGGCTGAAGTAAATCACTCATTTCTGCCTAAAAGATGGAAGCTTGATGGGTGTAGTTAACTTAAACCTATTAAATCAACAAACTTAACAGTTTTGATGGAGTGACCAACTTCTCTCTTCAGGTGCAGCCACTAGGGGGCTGCTCGACTACTTATGTTTATTTTAGGAGTCAGGGTGAATTTACAGCACTAATGTAAATGACCAATTTTGGGGTGTCTGATCATCGGCGATAATTACCAGATCACTGATTTATGGTGATTAGTTGCTATTGAGTTATTTCAAGCCATGTTGCATCTCACATAATACCTCTTTGCAGCATCGCTGCCAAAAATAATGACGCATATTGATACGTATTTGACAGTGTCTACGGCGCACGAGATCTTCGAGGAATTTTGCTTTAGATGGTGCTTTCAAGGCTGCACCAGTTTACGATGATCAGATTCTAATAATGTATTTTGTCACTATCATTAACAACCGCCAAAGAACTTTCCCTAAAACTTGATAGCGTAGCAAAACTAATTAGGCTACAAATCGAAGAGAATAAAACAAATCTGATAACGCAGTCGAGGAAAAATATCTCAAATACACAAAATATCACACTTAATATATAGAGTATCAAAAATGTGGACACATTTATATATAATAATTGGGTGTCAAAATAATGAGACCTGGTAATAAAAAAGACGAAATACCCCGAAGGATACACCTCGCAAATAAAACATTTTATTCAGTTTTGACGAATTTGAAGACCAGCTACATACACAGGAAAACAAAGCTCCAAGTATACAAATCTGTGATAAGATCTGTGCTTTGGTTGTGAAACATGGACCCTAACTCAAGCAGCCACAAACATATTGAACGCCTTCGAAAGATGAGTTCTGAGGCAAATATTCGGAGCGAAGCAAGACGAGAACCAATGGCAAATTCGGTACAAACTTGAGCTGTATAAAATTTTTGATGAGCTGGAGGTCTCAACGATAGTAAGATTGCGGAAGCTGCAATGGGCTGGCCATGTGAATCGTATGGATGAACAATGGATACCTAAAAAGCTATACGTTGCGAAAATCAAAGGGCGGAGACCAGGAGGGAAACCGAGGAAACGCTGGTCTGACTTGACCGGCGAAGACAGTTCATTTCTGCTCGGGTTTCAAAATTGGAGAACAAGGCCAATGGACCGAGATAATTGGAAGCGCTTGTTGCAGAAAGCAAAGCCCTGTGGGGGGCTGTTATGCTACAAAGAAAAATCAGATACCATAGGAAAGTAGAATGTATCGTCGGATTAGCTTATCCCTTCAACTAAAGAAAACTCTCTAGTTTAGATCCAACTTAAAATGATTTAGTTTGCAAATTATTAATTAGACATACGAAAGTCAACTGGCATTGACAAATAAGCATAGACGAATAATAAATATTAATTCTTTGCTATAGTGTATGGTTGCTTTGCAACTCGTTCCCTTTATTTGGATCTTCTGCGATGGCATACGTCTTCGGATGTCTTCTTCGTCGTTATGAACTTTGTAGTCGCCGTCGCTCTAGTTGTCTTCGGAATCGCTACTATTTCCGTCATATGTCCACAACTTCATGTGATCTGCGGTCGTTGACATTTGCAAAGGTCCTTCATGTTTGCTGATTTTGTCAACTGTATTCTCGATAAACATTTGCGTCTTTTCTTTTCTTGTTAAAAACACGTCGATTTCATACTCTCCGTGGCCTGGAACCAAATTTCGTCACGGTTCTGATCGAAGGCGTTGATCCATTTGTTTTCGAGAAGCTCGCGAATATTTAGATGTTCACGAATACGTGCATGGGTTCCAAAAAGCAAACGAAATGGCGTCGTATCGATGCTTCTGTGAGGAGTTGTGTTCAAGTACAGCTGGGCTGAGGTCAGATATTTGTGCTATTTTTTCGACTTCGGCACAGACATCTTCGTAAGTAATGGGATGAGTGTACGACTTACCCGCTCCACTTGACCGTTCACTCTCGCCATTCCCGTTGTAATCAGCACATGTTGAATCTTCTCCTTTTTGCAGTAGGCCTTGTAATCGTTCGAATAGGTAGTAATCTGATCGGGTATAATTCGTCTTGAATTCCCAAACATCACGGACTGCTTCGTAAGCTGATTCAACACCCCAGGCGTCTTTGTCGATTTGGTTGCATATAACCATGTAAATTGTGAAAAGCTGTCAATAACGACGAAGATATGTTGGTAGCTTTTCCTTGCCACAGCAAAAGGTCCCAAATGATTGACGTGAAAAGTACCCAAAGGACTTCACCCTTGTCCATGGGACTTAGATATCTCTCTTGTCGTCTTTGCTTCTTTTCTGCCAGTATGCGATTAACATACTTGCGAATCACTTTCTCGACTTTGGCACCCAATAGTCTTTCTTCACGAGAACCTCCGTTTTGTTCACCGAGAAGTGACCTCTCGCGTTTGCCATTTTGATAAATTGTGTCTAAATCCCTTTTGGAACTACATGTCATAGATTTCCGTCGGCGTCTCGGAACAGCACGCCTCCGCAAATGATGTAACCTCGGGCTTCGTCTTTGTCTTGAATATTTTTCAAATTTCTGCATCTTCTAGCTGAGCTCGTTGATCTCCTCGATTAGCATGCACGTCAGCAGCGAGCTGCAGCTAAACGCGTCAACATGCGCCATGCTTTTGTCTGGGCGATGTTCGATGCTATACTCGAATTCCTCCAACTGAAGCGCCCATCACGCGACACGCGTGATGGGCGCTTCCTCGCTCATTCATAGTGAGAGTAAATGTACGGCAATCAGCTACAATCTTGAACGGAATCGCGAGTAAGTATATATAGAACTTCTTGAGTGCTTTTACAATTGCAAGCTCATAGCTCGAGTAATTCTCTTCCGCAAGCATCGTCTAACTGTTAGCATAATATATTTGGTGCAATGCCTTGTCTTCACTGTTCCTGTGAAGCAATATTGCTCCATAACTGTGCTTCGACGCATCGGTGTGCTGTTCTATAAATGCATCTATGCAGTACAGATTCAAAATCTTAAGGCGCATAAATGTGTCATCCTGGGCGTTACCAAACTCGAACTTTCCATTCGACTTGAACAAGTTCAACAGCAGTCGAGCTATAAGAGAATATCCGGGTACAGACTTTCGGAAATATCCGGTTAACTCGAGGAACCCTTGAATCTGGCGACCATCTTTTGGCTTCGGAAACTTTGCAACGGCTTCGCTTTTTCTTTCACCTAAGTGGACTCGTCCATTTTCAATAATGTGAACCAAAAATTCAATTTTCGTCTTAAGAAATGCAAATTTATTCCAGTTTCCGATAAGGCTAGTCTTGCTCGCAGTTTTCAAAACCCGCCTTACTTTCACTAGTCCACTTTCAGAATATACTGACCGCGTGATCAAGTCGTCCATGCACATCAACACAACTCCTTTGCAAAAAAGCTCCCAAAATGCGGCGTTCACGAATTTTTGAAAAACAGCTGGTGAGCCACATAGACCGAATATTACTCTCATAAATTCGAAATAACCATCAGGTACTATGAATGCCATATACTTCTGACTCGGCTCGTCGACTGGCACGTGAAAATACCCATTTTTTAAATCAAAAATGATGAACACTCCCGCACTTTGCACTCTGTCCAGTTGGTCTTCAATCAGCGGTAGCGGATACCTGTCTTCGATTTTTTTTGTACTCGGAAGTCAATAGTCAACGCAAAGTCTTTTTGAACCATCTTATTTTGCTACTAGGACAACCGGACTTGCATACTCCGAAACTGAGCATTGAACAACTCGTGCGGTGCCAATTGCCTCGCTTTTTCGTAAACAGGTTCGTCGTCTTGCAATGTAAGTGTCATTTTCTCACCCATGTCACAATTTACCGAATTGTAATCATCGATGAGAGCTTGAATAGTTTCTCGGTACAGTTTGTCCTAAATATTCGATAAATCTGTCGTATTTGCATCACAGCATTCTAATATATTGACTCGAAATATCCTTGGCTCTTTGTTGCATGCGGAAGAACTTTTGGCCGAAGGTCTGATTGTAGTTTTACCACGCTTTATCTTCAAATCTATTGTATGCAAAAAATTAACAATCAACAATTTATGCCTTAGCAAATGGTCGGAAATTGCATGAATTAAAATCGGGTAAGAGTTTCTGTCAACCGCCAGAGTCACTCCAAATTCTTCCAAAGTCACGTTAGCTTAATTTCACATTGTCCTCGCTTGATCGTCAAGTCAGTCCTGTTATCGAGTATAGCTTTGATTTAACTACCATCAATCAAAACTTGCTCAATTTCGTCTGGGTTAACGCGCAGCTACTCTTTGTTGCATCTTTCCTTCTGTTCTCACATTTAAGTGCAATATGCCCGTACTCGCTGCACGCGAATTATTTTTTTCCTTTATGTTTCGTCGGACAATTAATACTGATATGATTGCGTTGACCGCGATTATAACACTTTCGTCGGATGAATCTTTCTCACCTCTCTCGCTCTTACTGTCCGTTACTTTGTTGCTCCTACGGTTACCGCCAGTCACTTTGTTGTCTTGTTTGGCATTCGAACTTGACGTAAAATTCCTGTCGCGCAGCGATATCTCTTCGGACCCTCACAGCAACTATTACATCGAGTTGAATCAATCCTTTTATATGGGCAAGATCACGCAGCTGAGGATGCGGAATCCCATCGACAATCGAGCCGAGCACTCTTCGAATTTTTGTCGCATTTGCAATCTTATTTGGACGATGATGGAACATTCTCCTCAATTCACTCAAAAGACTTCCAGGGTCCAGCGCGATATATTTGGGAATAAAACCATTCCATGGCTTTGATCTTGAATTGCGTCCCAATAAGAATTTTCATTGTAGAGTCGTCGAGTTTATATGCTTCTTACAAAAATATAACCTGTCCCTCCCATGTTTTGTATGTCTCGGTTTGACGGGCGAAGACACTGAGCAGTCGTATCTACTGCTTGAACTGGTCGTCGTTCACTTGAGGTTTCTATATCTTCGGCAACATGATCGTGACCATCGTTTATAATCACCTCGTTGTTTCGATTCTGCACTCCACGCAACAATTCGATTTCACCACGAGCTACTGCGAGCTTCCTCACGGCCAACTCTTTCTCGCATCTGCACAAATCGATTTCACAATCTCGAGACAATGGGCTATTTATACTCTCCGTACTCTCGTTTATTTTCTCAGTTTCACCATATTTTCCGTCGTTATAATAGCCTTATTCAATTATCCATTCCCTGATTGGATTGGTAGTTATGAGTGTGTCTATTGGCTCAGCTTTATTTTCCGACAAACTGAACCCTTTATCATTTTCAATATGTCTTTTAGCTGCGCAACCGTGAGGTTATACACATCACACGTCATAACAATCATCGTTGAATCGAACACTACATAGTCTTCGATTTTTGGACGTGAAAATTCACCCGCGGCTTGGTTTCGCTCCCTTTATTTCTCTCCGACTCGCCGCCTTTTCTACGTCTTCAGCACGATTCGTCTTTTTTTACACTCACTGTTTTTCCATATTCCGGTTGAGCCCCCAATTTATAGGATCAGCTTACCCCTTCGGCTAAAGAAAACGCAGGTTAAATTTGAGGAAAGGTCTAAACAAATCGCAGGTTCAGTTTGAAGAGGAGGCTTCAAACCAATCGCACGTTCAATTGGAAGAGTTGAAGCTAATCGCAGGTTCAACTTGACAAACAACACCAAATTCTCAACGTTGCAGGAGGGTTCAAGCCAATCGCAGGTTAAATTTGAGGAATCAAAGCCAAACGCAGGTTGAACTTAAAAAACAGCACCGCAATCTCAATGCTGTAGAAGGATCCTGCCGATCGCAGGTTCAATTTGAAGAGTCAAAGCCAATCACAGGGTTACTTGGCAAACACCACCGCAACCTCAACGATGTAGAAGGATTTTAGCGAACCGAAGGTTCAACTTGGCAAACAACACCGCATTCCCAACGTTGCAAAAGAACTTAAGCCACAGGTTGAATTTTGGGAAGAACCACTGCAGAAGAGTGGGTGCAGCAGCTCGCAATTCCTCAGACGGAACTGGTGGGCTATATTAATCAGATCAGCAATTCAAGAGTACAATGGCCACTCCAATAGCAGCACAAAAGCTGAGCTTTGATAGCATCAACCGGATCATCTCCAACTTCAAAATGGATGGGGCCAGTAGATACTCATTGGCATACTTCGAGACAAGATTAGCCCGTTTTGAAGACCAGAGGAAGGCATGGGAAGAACTACATGCTAAAACCCATGCGCATTTGCAGGAAGAAAACGAAAAAGGCGTACTGTAAAAATATATCGAGGATTATGCCTGTATCGAGGACTTAGTCTTGGAACACAAGACGATCTTTAAAGACGGTATCTACAAACATCGTGCTAGTTCTTCAGGGCAACCACAACCAGCTGTGAACACAAGTGACAACCTACAGTTGGAGCGGATTAAAATTCCAACATTTGATTGGAACTATGGGAGTTAGAAAGCTTTTCATGACCTATTTAAATGCATGATTCACGAGAACGCAGCTTTATCAAATGTGCAGAAGATGCAATATCTCCCCAGCAATCTTAAAGGTGAAGCAGAAAAACTTGTGAGCCATTTAAACATAGTAAGCGAAAATTATGCTGCAGCATGGTCAATATTGTGTGAAAGATACGACAATATGAAGATCATAGCGCAGGATCTTATGCAACGTTGGTGAATTGCAGGTTTACATCAGGCAAACCATGTTACAGGACTTCGAGACATGGTGAATACAACCAATCAGCTTATAGCAAGCCTTAAAACACTGAAAATCGACGGGTTTGACCTCGCTCTGGTATTTATTCTGAATAAAAAGCTCGATAAAGAGTCTTGAGTGGAATGGCAAACGCTTATGAGCGAGAGCACACTTTCCTTACCCAAAGATTTACAATGCTAGAATCATTAACATTGCCGAAGCCATACTCAGAACCAAGAACACTAAAAAAGGTTACCACGCACACTACATAAGTGGCAACATTGCGGTGCGCTATGCGCACCAACCCCCATCGGTTGTTTGAATGTGAACGGTTCAAGTAGGCAGCCGTGGATTTAAGACGCGAATTGGTAAAAAACAAAAGGTTATGTTTCAATCGCTTTTGGGAACAACATACAGTGAAGCAATGCAAATCCAAGAAAACTTGTAAAACCTGCTCCAAGCGGCATAATACTCTACTGCACGCTGTAGATGACAGGTTGAAGCCTACAGAATCATCTCCATCCAAACCAACCACCAGTCAGACCGAAGGACACAATGCACTTCTTTGTTACACTCAAGTACTGCTTGCAACAGCACTCATGACTGTAAAAAATAGTGAAGGTACAGCTGTCACGCTACGAGCATTATTGGATATTGGCTCACAAAGATCATTCATCACAGAATCGGCAGTCCAATGATTAGGACTAACACGCAAATACTCTAAAACATCTATAGGAGGTATTGGGTGTTCAGAAGCCGTAATATCCAGAGCAGCAGTTGAACTTACAGCATTGATCAGGAATAAGGACAACGATCCGTTTTTGCCTTTTCCAGCATTAATCATCCCCAAAATTATGGCAATACTACCCGCCCCAAGCATCAATGTCGCTTTATCTCCACGACTCAAGAAATTAAAGTTGGCAGACCCCGGTTTCAACCGGCCATTCCACATCGATCTACTTCTTGGAGCGGACATCTATGGCAACTTACTGGACAATGGGTTCGTTTATGGCCAGCCTTGCGCACAAAATACAAAAGTCTGATGGGTTCTCTTCGGATCAACTGCCAACATGCATCTATCTTTCGTAGCAAACCAAGAACTGGATAAGACTCTCAGGCGTTTTTGGGAGCTTGAAGAACCGTCAACCGAAATACAGCCAGCACCAGAGAATGGTCGAGTCAAAAGACACTTCTCTGAAAATACGAGTAGAAACTTAGATGGAACATACACAGTTATGCTGCAATTTAAATCGAATATTGATCACAGAGAAGAACTTAAGGAATCTGTTCGCATTGCACATATTAGATTCCGACAGCTAGAACAACGCCTTTCAAATCATCCCGAGTGAAAAAAGGAATATCATACGTTCATGAAAGAATATTTAAACCTTAGTCATATGGAAAAAGTGCCAGATAATTTAGTCCAGAATACAGATTGTTACTATCTTCCACACCATGAAGTCATCAAGGAGACGAGCTCCAAGACAAGGTTACGCGTGGTCTTTAATGCATCGCAGAGGTCAATAGGTGGAAAATCCTTGAATGACCTGGTACATTTTGGTCCTACAATACAAACTAATCTCCTTCATCTGCTACCGAGATGGAGAAACTACCAGTACGCCGTTGCTGCCGACATAGAAAAAATGTATAGGCCAATATGAATTCATGACAGCGATCGTGACTACCAGCGCATATTGTGGAGGTTCTCTACTAAAGACCCAATCTGTCACTACAGATTCAACACAGTGACATACGGTACAGCTTACGCACCGTTTTTAACAATACGGACTCTTCAACAACGGGCAATTGATGAACGTGTCACCCACCCAGAAACCGCTGAAACGATACTTCAGAATTTCTATGTCGATGATCTTTTGACCGGCTCAGATGATTTAGCCCACAAAAAACACTTGCAAGCCGAACTCAGAGTAGTGCTGCACAAAGGAGGTTTTCATCTTCAAAAATGGTCAGCTGATCACCAAGACCCTTTAGAAGCTATTCTAGAGAAAGATCGAGAAAATCAAAAACCATTAGATATAGCTCTTTCAGACGAAATTAAAATGCTTGGATTACAATGGCATCCTGCAGAAGATGTCTTTTCATTCCAAGTCCGGTTTACAGAAGAATAAAAGCTAACAAACCGTTGAATACTTTCAGAGGTAGCGAGACTATTTGATCAATTGGGTTGGCTACAACCGTGTATATTCACAGGAAAAATCACCATGCAGAAATTATGGCTACTAAAATTAGGATAGGATGACGAGGTTCCTACAACCGCAGCAAAAGATTGGAACGACACCCGCAAGCAATTATAGTTCTCGAAAAACATCGCATTCCTAGATGGAACAACTGCACAAATAACGCAACCATCGAACTACATGGTTTCTGTGACGCCTTCAATGCAGCTTATGCAGCTTTAATTTACGTACGAGTATTGGATGCAAGCGGGTGCATAGCTACTAGCTTGCTTAGCCTAAGATCCAGGGTTACTCCACTGAATACGATATCAATACTGAGGCTTGAGCTCAGCAGTGCTGTCCTCCTGTTAGAAACAATAAAACAGGGAAAACAAGGATGTAAGTGGACGAATATTAAAACATACTTCTGGACCGACTCAAAAGTTGTCTTGACCTGGATTCAAAAGCCTGCGGCAACTTGGAAAGTATTTGTGGCGAATTGTGTGAGCCTTATACATGAAACGTCAGCGCCTGGTGATTGACATCACGTTTCTACAAATGACAATCCAGCTGATCTGGCGTCAAGGGGAATCCGTCCGGAACAACTGCTTCACTCATCTCTATGGTAGAAAGGCAAGTTTGGCTTACCAATCCAGTAATTCATATAACAAACAACTTAACGCTGACAGCAATTGAACAGGAAATTGTTACGGATAAAACACGTGCAATAATTGCAACTGAGCCCACTCCAGAGCCAGAAATATTCGGGAGATACTCATCACTTCTTAAAGTGATGGCTTACATACGTCAATTCACTTATAATGCTTCCCACTCAAACCACAAACGGACAGGTTCTTTAACTTTCGAAGAGCTACAAGAAGCGAAAATTAAGTGCATGCACTTATCTCAACAAGACGACTTCCCACAAGAATTACATACATTACGCAATAAGAATGAAGTATCCAACAGCAGCAGCATTAAGACCCTAAATCCCTGGATTGACGCGCATGGAATCCTTAGGGTAGGAGGAAGATTGCAACATGCACCAATCAGTGAGGACGCCAAACATCCGGCCATAATTTCTCGCGACTAATTCGCGAAATTGATTGTGAAACAGCATCACTTGACAACACTACACGCAGAAAAACAACTAGTTTTGGCAGTCATACGACAACAATACTGAATCGTCAATGCAGAATCTTTCGTTAAGCGCATACTGAGGGATTGTTTCATTTGCTTTAAATCCATGGAACGTCCAGGAATTCAGTTAATGGAACAACTTCCTCCCCCCAGTTTTCAAATGGAGAAATCTTTTGCATAGACAGGACTAGACTACGCCCGGCCGATAACCATTAAATGGAATGGTGGACGTGGAGGTAAAACAACGAAAGCGTACGTCACCGTCTTCGTCTGCTTGGCAACTAAAGCTTTCCACCTAGAAGCCGTTAGTGAACTATCGACACCGGCATGCATCGCGGCAATCCAACGATATATTGCCCGAAGAGGCAAATGTCACACCATATACAGCGACTGTGGGACATATTTCCTAGGCAGCGAAAGGCTATTGAAGGAGGCATTCAAGGAAGCTGCAAAGCACTGTGAAGAACTTCTTGTTAACGAGGAAATCCACTGGAAATTCATTCCTCCCGGCAGCCCGCACTTTGGTGGGCTCTGGAAAGCTGGAGTAAAATCGATGAAACAGCACTTGATAAGGGCAGGTGGTCAACAGTTACTAACGATCGAAGTGTTATACCCCCTCTTAGCATAAATAAAAGCCTGTCTAAACTCGAGGCCTTTATGTGAGATAAGCAGTGACCCCAACGACCAGACAGCGATTACTCCTGGGTACTTTTTGACGGGATGTAACTTGTTTGAAATACCATTCATCCCACCAAATAAGTCCATCAGCTCTAAATGGGAATCAGTTCAACGAATTAAGCAACATTTCTGGAATTGGTGGAAGCTCGAATATCTCAGCCGACTACAGGCACGGTCAAAATGGATGACGACATAGCCCAATCTCCAGATTGGAGATCTTGTCCTCGTAAAAATTGACAACTTCTCCTCCACATATTGGCCACTCGCAAGAGTAATGGACGAACATCCTGGATCAGACGGTATTGTTCGCGTTGTGTCCGTCATACTTCACGGTAGAGTCACTAGACGTCCTATCGTCAAAATCTGCCATCTACCGGAGCCTCTATACATCTCCATCTACCGGAGCCTCTAACAAACCAACATAAGCAGCTACATCAAACGACTACGCTTGTAACGACTACAGAAGTGAGTAAAAAGAAACGACCCGAAATTGCACCAATCGGAAAAACATGGTATGAGTACTTATCAGACTACGCAAAGAAGCCTAAAGGTGAATCTGTAAACCCAACTCCAAAAAAATGACAACCCACAGGATTAGCCTCAAGATTACTATCTCCCTTACTAGTAGTCTGTTGTGGCCTCCTACAAATGAATTGCAGCGTTAATATCACACAATTTAAACCTAGATTCTACATTAAGCACCTCGAAACAGCAAAAATACACACACAAATACTACTCTGGACCAGTCTACAATATGATCAAGCTAACATAAAAGTGGTCGTTACAAAATCTCGTGGACTTTGCCAATCCAGCTTCACCTTTTCAAACGAAATTTGATGCTCTGAGCTAATCCACCACTTGGAAGAGTTTAAGGAAGAAATTTTCCAGAAAATGTCTACCATAAAGCTGCTGCATAGCAGACTGTGAAGAGGTGTGCTAAGAACTCTTTTAACTGCTGTCTTCGGTGTGAACGACGAGGTCTACAAGGACATCAACGGCTTGTCTGAAAACCAAAAGAAAATCATACGCTCCATGAACAGTCAGGACAAGCTCATGCTCAGGGCAGTGAAAACCCTCAACAGTACCTCAGGCAGAATCGGTACCCAACTAAACCGATTTCAAGTCCAGCTGCAAAGAGGTATAGAACAAATCAATGAACTGAGCCACTGGTACAAAACCATAGATCATAATAGAATCAGTATTTACCTCTTGGCTGCATACCAGCAGGCAGAAAACTATCTTCAAGAAGTTCACCGCAAGTATTCCAGTTTACTATCAAACCTTGCTTCACCAACAAGCATCTGGGAATGCACCAGAGCAAACGATGCTCTTCAGGAGATCAATTAAACACAAACGCTGCTTCCAGATCATATGCGGATCTTATATCAGGCAATCAAACCCATCCAAATCAATTCGGATGATAACAGTATCAACTTATCGGCATTCCTTCCCATTATCGATAAGCATCCGTATTACTTAATAAAACCCACCTCAGTTCCAGAAAACATCGGAAACAACACGTTCCAAGCATTTAATACACCATCAGCAATTTTGGATGTGAACTATGACTTGCAACAATATTTTGAAGCTTCTACTGACGACCTCTCTAGGATCGCAGCCGATCAATACTTAGTGGATACCAGCATACTCTATGATGTCAATTAGAAACCAAATCGCTTAATCAATGAGGTGCATAAGGTATTTGGCAGAGATCCATGTGCCGTACATACTTTCAAACTAAAGAGTGTACGAGTAGTCTGGAAACAACTGCACGATACAAATACCTGGATGTTTATAACCCCATCAGCAACCCCAGACTGTTTGTCATGGTGGTCGCAAAAACGTAAGCCTCAATGATACTGGAGTGATACGACTTTCCCAGGAATGCAACCTTAGAGTCGGAAATTCACTGTTCACTGCCTCTTCGAAAGCCGCAACGAGGAACCTTTCCGTCTACCTGCTTCCACATCCACCTGCTCTCAATCAGACAATACACCAACAAAATATTCCTAATCTTTCAGCACGAAAGATCATTAAATCTGAGGAATCCATTGGAACGTACATTCAAAAAAGAACAGGAGATCGTCGAGGACTACCAGACTACTTCTTGGTCGACCATTGGACGACATGGAGCAAACATTAGCCTTTCTGTCATAATCACCTTGATTATCACATCAGTATGCTTTCTCTTGCTTCGGTATCGTCACAAAAAAGTCAAAATAACAACAAAACCGTAACGGACAGCATGGTACGAAACGTCAACCAACCTTAATCACTAAGAACCTCGGACGGTTTATGGCGGGCGGTAATGTCTAAGATACATCCATTGCATTGCTCTCATCAATACTACTGAAAACAATTTGCCTGCTCAAAACACCTGCATCGGCATACTGGAAAATTCCTAAACTTTGCACGAGTACGCGTGTCAGCAATTCCATCAGCGACATATGATCAATTCTGCACAAGCTCCAACCACCAATAACCTTTCCTGATGGATTAATGAACTTTGCACGAGGACGCGTGCCAGCAGATTCACTAGCGACAAATCCATCAATTCGCACGAGCTGCAACCATCAACAAATTCTTCTATTGGAGTCAACAATCGAGACAATTAATTTCAAGTCAGCAAAATACTTAGCTTAATTAAAATGTAGGGAAATAAAATGTGTATAAATATGTAAATACTCGCATAATAAATTCATTCTGGTAAGAGACATCATCAAAGTGCGTGTTTCATTGAATTTTTTACTTTCCAGAACAATTAGTGTTAGTGCCTCCTAGCCACAACTGAAGCAAAGCTAGTATTTGCTTTCTCTGATAATGCCTATTAACGGCAACTGATGACTAGCGCAAACGTTTTATGATGAATGTACTCTCAACTTTGCAAATATGCAAGTATGTATATGCTACATGGATATAATTACGCTATTACTGAAATATGTTCTAATCAAAATCCACTTCGTATCAGTAAATTCTAACAAATCACGCTAACTAATAAAACTCAGATTAAACCAATATTGAACTGAACGTTTTAAATTTTCCTTTAAATCTATTGTTTATGGCCTTATCGTAATTTATCAAAACGATACATTAATCATTTCATACAATCCATGCAATCTAACTTGTGTTAACAATCCCGACTCACATATCCTGAAAACACTAAGCACAAAAACATCTCCATTCGTTGGCTACGGCAACATCAGGCGAAAAAACACATAAACGCATTTATTCCTGACAGCCAAATGAAAAATGATGAAGAGATAATAAGAAAATGTACACCATGATTTCGAAATATAATCCTGAACATGAAAAGGTCTCATCATGATGGTTTTGCTTCGGATGGATATCCTTAATAAATTCCTATAACATTTCATTCGCTATTGGTATTGAATTTTATTTGGTTTCGAGGCTTCAAGGTTGAAAGCAAGCTCACAGATTTTTTGATATGGCTATCTTCTAATCAGGAAATTCAGATCGATAAAGGTCAGATAAAAGGATTCAATAGCGGAAATCAAATGATGATGAAAGGCAGGAACACAGGGCGGTTTCCAATATTTTCATCATCAAGTATCATATTCATGCGGTGTACTGGATGTTTGAAAATTATTTTTAGGGAGGAATCAATAATAAAATCAGACTTTACAAAGTAATGGAATCCGATCAAAGATAATCAAAAATCGTACTGTTGTTAACAATAATCACTGTTTTCTACTTGCACTACTACTGTTTTTGAATTGTCTTGCGCTTTCCACAGGAGTTTTATTGGTGACTTTTTTAGTAGTTGGCTGTTATAATGTATTTATTGTGCAAGGAAACGTAGTGGGTTGTTTAAAGGATACTTGGTTAATAGCGTATTTGCAAACCATTTTGGATCAACAGCTCAGAGGCTTTGACTGGATGATAATCGATGTCTGTTTTGCATATGACTTAATACTAAATGCAGCGTCTCTGGCGAAGGTTGAAGTCGGGCACCTCAGAGGCTATTATTTATTTCTTTAGAGACTTATAACTAAAAATAGCGTGTCCGTGGACAGTTTGTGTCAACGGCTCAGAGGCTGTTGTTAAATCTACTGGTTTCCATTCGAGTGATTGTGCAAATTAGACATAGAAAAAGCGTGTCTACTGATGGTTTTGGATTGGAGTTTTTCCGGGGCTTACCGACTTAATAGTCACTTTTTCCGTTTCCTTACTGCTAACATTGTGAAATGGCAGATTTAGTGCTGGATGTAAACTTGGTGATTTGGGAGTGAATTGCAGTGGAACCTGAAATGGATAGCTGGTTTTGGAGTGAAATCGTTTGCTTATTTGTGTTTATTATTTACTTGTAATGTTTTCTGTTTTGCATGTTAGTTGATTGAAACTTTATATCTTCTATAAATTGTACGTTGGGTTTGAATGAGTTAGGAGTTAGTTTGAATTACCTTCAGATAAGAAAGATGAGATTTAAGATATATGAATGAGGGAGTAAATGCGTGAAGAATTAAATGTTCATTATGACTATTTGATTTTGGGACTGATCTTATTTGATGGACATTATGAGTAGAAATAATACTATATTTGAATGTTGATATCATATTTTAGTTATTTACTTGATCAAAATAATTACTTGTTTCGTTTAAAGGCTAATCCGGGTAGATGATCAGTATGGGTAGCGTCAAACTGATATTATATTTTTGCTATTTAAGCATTTAATATGATTATTTTATTTTTAAAGATTATTTTTACTAATTATTTTATTTTCTCTGTTAATATTTTTTTTTAGCATTACATATTAAATTATTGAAGACTTATACCAGTATTGACCCTGTAGAGAATCAAATTGACATCTTAATGGTTCGCGGTGGCCACACGGCGTGGAACGCCAAAAGTCCGATTGAGGTTTGCAGCGCGAGCCAACACCTCACCCCTCATCATTTTGTTGGTCACCGATCAGCACTTCCAACTCAAACTTCAGCCGCGTAATTACTCGATGTACTGGAAGAATGGGTTGCTGCACGCCCCCTTTTGGATTTGAACAAGACTCGAACAAGGCTGCCTGGCATGCTTTGCTCAAGAACTTTAAATACTGTTCTTCCATGAGCTTCCAATCTAAATTCTGTTTAAAGGTGCTGAGTAACCGAGCACGTGCGCTCTCGTTCCACGAAAGTTTTTCCTCCCCGCTTCGTCTCGCTTGCTCGGCTGGTGAATATGCGAAACTGGGAAAATTGAGCGAAAGAGTGCTTTTTGCTTAATTTTTTGAATTCGAAAGAGTGCTTTTAGCTTAAGCTTTCGGCTTTTCCACGATCTCTTGAGGTGAAATAGCGAAACTGGGGACAATGAGCGAAAGAGTGTTTATGATGCCGGAACTTTCGGGTTTCCGTTCCGCTTACCTCTCTTCGAAGCACACTGAAAGCTTATCGCTCACGATGTGAATATCATTGCGGGTTCATCTTTTTCGTTTACTTTACCGCTCGCTTATTTACTTGCGTATGTGCTTCTCTGACTAATTTTCATTGTCGAAGTGCGAGTACATAGGTAGTGTTTGCTCGCTCGCAACTACTTCAGTGATGAAGCGAAAGTATATCCAAGTATGTTGTATGTGTTTGCTTGCAACAGTGTGCTTTGAACAAACTATTTGACAAGCGGTGGTCTAAAACGATCGTTTGAGCACCATACAAAACTTTTAGAAAAAAATACTCGTAAATTTTGATTTATTTACATCAAAATGCCTTGAAGCGGGTGAAATAAATTCTATGGAATCAGTGCCAAGTCAGTTTTCCCGTATGAATTCATTTATTGGTAGCAATTCTACAAAATTTATTTCACCCTCTTTAAGGCATTTCGAAGTGGGTTTTTGTTCTTTTTAGGTTTTTTGTTCCGCGCTTTTTAGAGACTGATTTTATATCTATAAGCAAGTTTTCTATATCAAATCATCATAGTCCATCAAAGAAAGATATGAATAATTATATTAGTACAAAGCAGGCTGCCAAAGATTATTTCCATGATTTTAAATTTTATCCGTATTGTGAAAATTAAAATTCATCCGTTGTGAAAATCATGAACCCACCCTTATTCTTAAGAAATGACAATGATAATTATAATAATAACAATAATCTCAGCTACCGATTCGGCAGCTACGTTAGACCACGGAACCGAGCGCGTCATCAAGTATCCATATATATTGTCGGGTAAGTAAAACGCTATGGAATGGAACCCAGACAGAAAACCAGTGATGGAGGTTGAGGAAGCAAAAAAGTTAAGGTGCAGGGGGTCGTAGCCCCAGTACCGGTGGCAGTATGGTTTGAGCGACCAGGCTCCCGGTCGTCGTCATCCAGTGACTGCAATGTTATAGAGGTGGTAAACATGGCCTTTATAGCAGATACCCTGCAACCGAATACAAAAAAGAAGTATTTAACCGGAGATCCCAGTTGTTTTGGACACTTTCTTGTAATGATAGCGTGAAGATAACGAGTGAAACTATAAAACCAAGCCAAATATCATAAGAGCCCGCGGGTTAGTACGAAAATATCGCGGTTATTTCGGGAAATTCCTAAAGCTCCCAGAATGCTCCTGAGTGAACGACTTAAATTTTGGTCTGCGGAAGCTCTAAATAACGTTACGATAAATTTTCATGTCATGGACTACCAAGAGGAGCAAAATGATGGCCAGCATTCGGGGCCAAATCAATCTCACCCTTCTGATAACAAGGAATATATTGATGAATAGAAGAGATTAGAGGAAGGCATCTGGGCTAAGTGCAATGTAGTATTGAAACAAAACATCCAATCAATGACTCAAAAAGAACATCACCCGGCAAGTTAAGAATGCCATTCTCGAACTTGAAGAAATGTTCGATTGAATAGCTGCATGCCAGTCAAACTGGAAACGAGCTAAGCACAAAATAAGTGTTGTGAAGAAACCTCTACTCCTTAACAAAAACACCACTAGTATTTCATCAAAAGAGCAACAATGCCAAACTAAGCGCCCTAAAATGAAAACTCCTCCTGATAAAGTCGATCACCTTCCTAAGGAATGGCAGACAGTTATGAGGAAAAAGAAACAGATGCACGGGAAAACTAAAGTAAAGTAGAAGACAAGGATCTTAGCAATGAAAGTTTCAACTGTAGTTGGAAGAGAAAACGAAAAAAAAGCACTATAATCATAGAAAGTAAGCAATTGTTATCAGGCCAGCTGAAGGGAAGACATACGCAGAGCTCTTGGGGGCAATCTGAACATCAGTCTGTCCAGAGGACTTAGATGCGCAAATATGTTGAATCAGAAAGTCTGCTGATTGAGCTTCCCGGCCTTGACCGCTTTGATACTGAGGATGAAATTCTGCAATCTATTTAGAGCAAACTCGGGACGGACATAGTCGGCGGCACAAAAGTTAGACTTTCCCTCCAAATAACAGAGAGGAAAGGTTGACAGTCGTTGAACTTTAAGCAGATAGGGCTTCTAGGCTGCTAACTGCTGTGTAGTTAAATGTCCGTAGAAGACTGCAGCGGTGGTTTGATGCCTCAGCGGAAGAGGATGTTGAGATCTGCCGAGATTAGCCTTGCCTGGGGACGCATAGATATGCTGGCAGGCGAGCGGTCCGGTATGGTGGTGCAGATTCTTTCCCCAGCACAAGGACCCACTACGAAAAAATCTACGAATTTAGGGAACAAAGGAACATCGACCGAAGTTGAGAAGGAGGTAACCTACTAAGAGTCAAAGCATGCTGCTGACTTAAGAGGCAAACTGGACCTGGGGAAAACAGACGAACTTAAGATGACTTCGTCGTTTCCGGCGAGACGTATGGCCTACAAATAAGAGTGGGACATCCAGATGGTAGCGATGCCCCCTCGCACCCTCCCAACGGGATCAAGATCCAAACGTAAACGTGGCCATCTATTTCCCATTTGAGTGAAAAACTCATACAAAAACACTTTGTATGACCTTTCCCCTCAAATGAGGAATACAAACGCAGCTTATTTATGCCATAGCGTTATGCAATGAAATCACATAAACCTATGTCATAAATGGGCACGTGAGCGGAAGCCCACTCTACGCGGCAACAAAAGAAACGGAGGAGCGCGCCCGATGGCTAGCCCATTCTAGTGGAGGAGCCTGCCATTGATGCGGGTCCTATACCCAGTCAGGTCGAGCGAAATGGAAAGACCGTCGGTGTAAGTTTAACAATTTATTTTATTTATTTTTTTACTTTCGTATAAACAAAATATTTAGTAACTCTTATATTTGAAAGTCTTCGACTATATTGTCAATTGGATACTATGTACAACACAATTAGCAATTATTTGGATAAAAACGGAATTTGTGTATTGCTAGAGCAGAGCTAATTATAAACCTTTTTTCAATTGGTATAAAACAATTGCTTAGATTGTTTAAATTAATAATCTTCCATTTTTTCTTCTTTTCAAGGTGTTAAAATATAAATTTTAATATTTTCAGTGTAAACACAAAAATATAAGTATGTTTTAATAATAGTTTTTTTTTAAAACGAATGTCGCGTTCCTAAAGCATCAAGTGTTTTCTTTTGCATAAATAAATTTTCTTCTACATGCATATTTTCACTGTTTAATTAATAATAGATTGTGTACTATATCAGAAAGTAATAATAAAATTTCATTCCATCAATTAAAAAAAACATAAGCTTATTGGTTTGAAACTGGGGTATTTTTTGACTTGGCCAGATGTTAAGTTTTGTTATTGCAATATTAGGATTATACAAGGTGCGTTCCAAAATCAACGAGGTTTTTGTCATAACTGCGTTAAAAAGTTACGTCGCTTTCTGACTTCCAGTGAAAGGTTGGTGACATTCGATTCAGTGGAATCGAAGGTATTCCGTCTAAAGTGACAGTATGTTTGTGTCATTAGTACAAAATTGAGTTTCGAACTTAGAGCCAATATCAAATTTTGGTTTAAAATAGGTAAAACGTTTATGGAAACATTTGAATTGATGAAAAAAGTTTATGGCCATGATTGTCCATCTCGTGCCAGAGTGCATGAGTGGTTTATACGTTTCAGAGATGGTCGTGAGGACATAAATGACGATGAACATACGGGCCGCCCAAAATCAGTGATCACCAAAAACTCCATCGAAATTGTGCGTGAATTTATCAAAAATGAGCCGAAATCATCGTTGAAATTCATGGAATCGGAGTTAAATACCTCCAAAACATCTAATTATCGCATTTTTACCGATTATTTGGGCTTACAAAAGGTCTGTGCACGTTTTGTTCCGCACAATTTAACTGATGACCAAAAATTGCTCAGAATTCAACATTCGAAACGCATGATTTTTTGACTAGAAATCGCATTTTAACCATCAATCACTCACCGTATTTACCTGATATTGCTCCCTGTGACTTCTACTTATTCGGAAAATTGCATTTTGCCATGAAAGGAAAACGCTTTGCGTCCATAGAAGGCATCCAAAAGGCTTGTACCGACATCTTGATGGACATTCCGATTAATGACCGGAAACACTCTTTCGAAAAGCTTTTTGATCGCGCAAAACAGTGTATTAAAGCCGGAGGAGACTATTTTGAATAAATAAACTCGAATTTATCAGAAAGTCTCTATTTTAGCTCAGTCTCGTTTATTTTGGAAAGCACCTTGTATAACTGTTGTTTGTTTTCATTTGTTGTACAAATCACAAAAACTATAAAAGTTATAGCGTCATTTGTTTGTGATAATTGTTTTATGAGTGCAAAAAAACTATTGGTATGAGAGGTAAAAATATTAGCTTTCTTCCAAGTTATTTTAAGAAAGAAGTTAAGACAACGATTTTGGCAAAAATGCATAAGAAATGCAGAGAATAAAGATGCAGCTGCTGCACTGAAATACACACCGGCAACACGGAGCCTTATCTTTTGCAGTGGATAAACCATTGAACAATATTTCACTTCCCTTCTTACCTATGTAGCTTTCCTTGCATTCGAATGATGGATGCGGATAATAAGCTACGGTGCAATCAAAACAACGTCCACCATTCCGACAATCCAACTCTTAAAATTCCTTTGAGCATTTCAGATGCAAAACACTCTTTATTAATGTTGAATCTTTCTCGGACACTGATCGGCGCTTCAAAGAACTATTCCTTTGCATTGAAGATGACGAAACGACAACGGGATATCGATTAGTCCGAGTAAAGTGGTCGGTCCCCTCCTGATACTTAAAAATCTGCTCGAACAACAATCTGCGAAATTTCAATTCATGGACCATGGTCATTCTACGTTGGCTTCTTTGCAGCGAATTAAGCGCCCACGTGTAACGGGAAGAATTGTGAGGGTTCTCGCGGGCAAGCATGTGCTTTAGAATACAGCTCGAATGAAGAAAACAATTTTAAGATAACAAGTGCATTCTACACTGAATTTATATGAATGCATTTCATGATTATTTTTCTTGAAATTTTAATGGGAAGAGAAGCAACAAATTTCGTTGAAGTTTTGTCAGTGAGTAGGTATTTTGGGGAAAAAATTGAGTCTTTCAAGAAAACACCATCACTGGACTGGTAGGAATACTATCAAAATAATCCGCGACTACAGAGGAATTAAGCATTTTAGTGATATATGTTTGCCGGTTAGAATTGCACTCCATTTGTTTCTCTAACCAGATCACATTCACTCGTTATAATATATTATCAACAAGAACTGGGAGAAAACCACAAATTCAACTTCAAATTGATTTCAAGTGTGGAGTGTCAAGATCCTATATGCGGAACAGAAGACAAATGGGGCCCCTGATTTTCACTTTCAAAAGGCAGCAACGTTTATAATGCGATATTTACTCTTGTCACTTTATTTCAAGTTTCTTTGATAACATTGATCGAAATGCTTATTATTAAGATTAATTTTATCCATTCGGCAATTTGTTAAAGTGAGTTAAACAACAAAATTTGAACACTTTTTATGCACTGTCAGAATATTGATATAAAAACTGCCGCCCTCCGCGTGCTTCCCGTGTCGCAGGCGTAAATCAACTCCCCTACCCGTCCCGAAAATCTTTATGTTTTTTGATCCCGTGTACACGGTACCTCGCATCAGCTGCTTGCTAAGCCCAGTTCGCTTGCCTTTGGGAATGTAATACACCGTTGGGGTGCACCAAATTAGTGTTCCCATGTCCGAAATTTTAATTGGCAGGCTTAAAATTTTTCAAGAAAAATTAACTGAAGTAAAGAAAAATGAAAAAGATTTTAAGTAGTAATAAAAGTTAAACCTCATGAAGAATATAAGTGAAAGGAAACGTTTAAATTTAATTTAAAGGAACATTTTTATAAAATTACATATGATAATAATAATAACAATGAGGAAGAAAACTATTCCAAGAATTACGATTATAAATGGAAGCCATTAAAATTTCGGACAGGAGTTAGGAAGGTTTTTGTGCGGTTTGCTTGTGTGACAGCTCAATTACTACAGCTGCACAAATAAGAGTTGGTTGGATAAGCGTACAATTCAGACAAAGAATAGAGGTAATTGATTGCTTCAGATGTCTAGGCTTCAATCATACCAAAAGAAAGTGCAATGGCCCAGATTGAAGCAAAAACTGCTTCAAATGTGACCTTCTAGGCCACCAAGCATCAAAGTGCGATGTACAGCATGGCTGTATAGTATGCGAAGAAAAGCATGGTCGGAAAAATTCGGTTCATACCTTGGCTTCCGGTAGATGTACTGCTTTTCAAGAAGCTTTGGATGCCCTGAAATGTGAACGAGTAGATAGAAAGTGAGGGTAATTTAGGGCAACCTTTAACGTTGCAAGGGAGAGGAAGAGCTACTCACGCAGTCAAGTCGGGAGACTAAGACGCAATTAGTGCTGATCAGTGAGCCAGCCTGCAAACGGAATCCCAAGAATTGTTCACGGACTTAACTAGATATGCTTCTATCTGGGTTGCTGACCCGATGCAAGTCTGCGTGCGCAAGAATGGTTGCGGTAATGGATTTGTCTGGATAAGAACCACGGATATGAACACTGTCAGCTGTTACTTGTAAGCAAATGACCCACTAAGTGTTTTCCAGGAGAAACAGGCTGACCTGAAAGATATACTACGTGATATGCCTGGGCAACTATTGATAGGCAGCGACTTGAACGCGAAAGCTCTAAAATGGAGAATGCCTCGCGAAAACAAAAACTAAACTTATTCATCCGCAACGAAGGCTCAACACCCACATATCAAAGAACAAGCTGCCTTTGTGAAAGGGTGGAAGGTCATGGAGCAGTTAACTGCAAGCGATCATAACTTCATAACTTTCGCCATGAAAAGCAGAACCAACGAAATAAATAGACTACATGAAACCTTTGGTTGGAATGTTAGCAAGCTGGATGAATGTAAGTTGCTTTAATCAATAAATACATCAAAGGGGCTTCCTGGCAAGACTCACACAGCAAAACAGATTGAGGCCGCTATGTTATACATTGGTGACCATGTGCCGCTTCTATTCCCCTCAGGAAGGGGTTTCGCGGAAAAAAGCAGGTTTACTAGTGCACTGATGAAATTGCAGCCCTCAGACGAAGTGCCCTCTTACTTCGGCAAAGAGCACAACGAGCAAGAAATAGGCCTGAGGCAACAAAACTTGCTGTGAAACATCTCGTAGCTAAAAAGGAGCTTTCTAGTGCGATTAAGAAAAGCAAGGCGCTCATCTCCACGATGAACGAATGAATGACAACAGCCAGCACCTGATTGACTTTGCATGTAGCAGAAATCTAGTTGTACATTTGACTTGCTTCCTTCATTGACGCATATATAAAATAACCTGAGTATCAACAGATGCTAACATACAAAACCAGATCAACCATGTTCTTATCTAACAACGTCAGACCTCTAGCATGCTAGATGTCCGTACGTATCGAGGAGGCAATTGAAAGTCAGATCATCTCTTGATCAAATCAACCTATCGAGGTTGTATGTCAAAGGCATATTTAGTAAAGGCCAGCCTGCTTAAAAAATTTGACATCAAAAGGCATCAAACGGCGTCTGTGACATAAAATTTAACGGAGACCCTCAACAAATCGCTGGCCTTTATCTTATTGGACACATCGCTGAAAACGAGCAACGAGCTCTGGATGGAAATTAAACTAGCTATTAAGACCATGGCAGAACAGACGATCGGACATCAAGCCCAGTACAAAAGAAATGCTTGGTTTAATGATGAGTGCCAAAATGCGTTAGACAAAACGAATCCGGCATACAAAGAGTATTTGGGTAGGAAAACCAGGATGAAGAGATAACATTATGAAAATTTCAGAAGAACTAAGGAACGAAAATACTATGATGGCCAATTAAGTAGTATAGATGTAAATGTAGCGAACAAAAACACAAGACAAGCGTACAAAGTAGTGAAAAGCCTGAAACATGGTTATCAGCCCAAAGCCACGCTCTGTCGTGATAACATCGGCAATATCATCTCTGCTGAAATCAAGATTAAAGAAAGATGGGATTAACATTTCAAGAATCTTCTTAATCCTCCACCTTTAGATGTCTGCGGAGAGATTCCATTGGCCCCACTTACTCTGGCTGAAATTTGCTCTTAGAAAATGAAATCGAATCATACGCCCACAGTATAATTGGAAATCAAAGTGGTTTTAGAGCAAGTAGATTGACAATAGACAAATTGTTTACTGTCAAGCAGATACCTGAGGAATGCTGGGGGTTCAACATAGGGCATACGCATACGAGAGTATCGATCGTAACGTACTATACCAAGTAATCATTTGCTATGGTATCCCAGTCAAATTAATCCGTCTTACCAAAATGACAATGATGTTGACGGCTTCCCAAGTCCGTATCAATAACCGACTCAACGGTGCCTTTGACACAAATATCGGACTAAGGCAGGGAGCTGGGTTGGCCTCATTGCTATTCAATTAATTCTGGAGTACGTCACAAGAAAACAACCTGTCGATACAAGAGGTACATTACGATGCAAATCGAGTCAAGTAGTAGCCCTTATGGATGACATCAACACTTTGTCACGTTCATCAACAACTGCCAAAGAACTCTTCCTGAAACTCGACAGTGAAGCTACAAATCAATGTAAATAAAACAGAGCTCATGACGTAGTCTAGGAAAAATATTTGTAATGAGCAAAATATTGCACTTAGCGAAAACATTATTGAAAATGTGGGTTCATTCGTATATTTAAGGGCCAAAAAACGAGAGCCGGTAATAAAAGAGACGAAATACGCCACAGAATACAGCTCGCAAATAAAATATTTTATTAAATTTTTAAGATCTTGAAAATCAGCTGCATACATAGGAAAACAAACCTCCAAGTATACAAACCTGTAATAAGACATATGTTATACTATGGGTGTGCAATATACGCATCCGCAAATATGTATATTGAACGCCTTTGAGCTACGGGTGCTGAGGTGAAAAATGAAAGCGAAGTTCGACAGGGACCAATGGTGAATTCGATACAACGATGAGCTGTATGACATTTTTGGCGAGCCGGAGTTCTCAACGGATGGAAGGCAGCGAAAGCTGCAATGGGCTGGCCATATGAATTTTTTGGACGAACAACGGATACCCAAAAAGGGGAAAGTGAGGAAATGCTGGTGTGACTCAGTTGACGAAGGCAGTTATTGGCTGCTCGGATTTCGAAAAAGGAGAATTGGGCTGCAGTGCTATGAAGAAGAAATAACCAAGAAATAGACGCCGACCCATGGGGTGATGGCTTTAGGTTTATAGTACTTCAGCTAAGCGGTATGAAACCTAGCATCGTACTTGAAGCCAACAGTTGTGCCATATTGTTGACGCTCTATTTTCAACACATCAAGAAAGGAGGAATGATCCGCCATGCCCTACTGGAGTGCAATATCCTTGAAATAACTGGAGAAGAAGTTTTGGATCACATCTCAAAAATGAAGCACAGGAAAGCACCAGGTCCTGATGGAATACCGGTAGAAACAATTAAACTTGTTGTCGAAAA